>CM062820.1:1559532003-1559893468 GCA_031772625.1 Pinus tabuliformis
GAGGGATCGGGGATCAGAGTGACAGCCCCCGGTCCGAGCGTTGTCGTGCCAATCTGCGCGACAACATTTTTGGCGCCGTTGCCGGGGACAGAGTTTTGCTGTCCTTGGTGTTTCAAACGACAATCATTCATCTTCTCATCTTTCTCATCTCTCAGTTGAGCTGGCAGATTCAATATTTTGGCATCTTTTCATCACATATCAGCAGCATCTCTTCGATTTTGTTTCCTGTTTGGGTGGCGACTCCATTTTCTTATTTTTCCCAGACAAGAAGCCTACCGCATATCTGTTTGTTGATTGCTTCTCGGATCTTAGAATCAGATTTGTTGTTCAAGTGGCGACTCCACTTCTTTTGATTTTCTTGAGCAAAGATCTAGTTCTATCATCCCTTGTTGTTCATCATGGATTATTCATGTAAGCCATGTCATTTTACTAATAATCTCCATGATCTCCCGAGAGAGGCCATTTCTAAATTATTAAAGTTCTCGGGTGATGATCCGGTCGCTGTTAAACGTCATTTAAACATATTTACTTGTGTAAAGATCTTGTATTGTAGATTTCCTCAATATAATCATGAAGACTTCAAGATGCATCTATTTGTCCATTCTTTAGAGGGTGATGCCTTGAATTGGTTTAATAACTTTCCTAATGATTTTTTCACTTCTTTACAAGACATTCTCAATGCTTTTAAAGATAGATATGATAGTCCAAACAGCTTGCCTTCTACTTCTAAAATTGTTGAACAGAAATAAAGTAATTCAGCTGTTGAAGAAAGAGTTCAAGATCAGAATATGTCAGATCAAGTTCAGGATAGTGAAAAATCAGGGATAAATGACAATGAAAAGGAGGAGCAAAAGCAAATAATACAAGATTTAAAGATGCTGGTGAAAAATCTGGAAAGCAACCAAACTAATCTTATCAATGATGTTAAAACTTTACGCACCCATCTGGAAAAACGTAATAAGGAGATTGAGGACACGCAAAATCAGCATGCTAAGGAAATTGAGGCCATGAAAACTAAACATGAAACGGAAATTGGAAACATGCAAGCGAATCATGAAGAAGAAATAAATTCCATGCAGCATTGCTTGATGTACATAGAGGAAGAAAATGTTAAAATAATAAAAGACATGGAAGAACATCATGCCAGACAAATTAGTGCTATAAAGGTTGAACACTCTAGACAGATGGATGCCATTAGAATACAGGTTCAAAAATTTCAGCAATTGGAAAATGAAAGAAAACAGATAACATCAATAGATCAGGAGCCTTCTCATTTGTTGCAACAAGATCCATCTTATTATGAGGAGGTTATTAGTTCAGTTGAAAGATGGTTGATTGAGGATGGACTTAAGAATGATAAAGATCAGATGCGGGCTAAAGAGAGACATATCACGCGTACTTCATCTAATAGTTTCGAGACAGAAAGTTCCAGCTCATCAGTAATTCATCCTGCCAGAAAGAAAAAGCGCAAGAGGAAGAAAATGAGAAGAAGATTTGACGCATCAGACGGCCGCGAGCAGCTTGATTTTCGGATAGGAAAGAGTCCTACCATATGCAAAATGGGACATGGCACATCCGACAAGCAGCCGACAGATTTGCCTGAAAGCAGGCAAATGCTCAGTATGCACTATATTGAAAACATCTGATGCCGTAGGGCATCCTTTGTATCGTATTTCTAACCCTACTCCTTTTTTTTTTTTTCCGCATTTTCGTTTCTGTTTTAGATAGTTAATAAATGAAGAGCTTTTATCTTTATTGTGCTTAACGTATATGCTGATTTTTGGATGGACGCTACTTATTTTTGTGTTGTATGGATGCAGATTCTGGATTCTCACATTCCTGCAAGCAGCAACGTGTCCCCAAGTAGAGCCAGATGTTGACCCCTACTGGTCAACTACCCATGCAGTGCACCCCGTTTTTCTTGACAGAAAGAAGCAGCACCTGATCAGCATGTCCGTGCCATCCTGCCATCATCAGCAACTTGATCATTTTTTTTGTAAACCCAGTCTGCATGTATGAATTGTAAATAATCTAAGCAGATCAGAGTCATGTATGTAATTTGCCTAGGTGGACCTAACTTTCTGATGATAATCTACGTCCCGGAAGGTTTTTTGTCTCACCGATCCACGGATCGGCAGAGTTTTCCTTCAAACCTGACCCCAAAGCCGGGATTGATTTTGTCATTAGAACTTTAGGAGAATCCTAGTGTGTTGATCTGCTAGATTATCGTTGTGTCGCAGAGCTGGGTGTTTTGTGAGGGTCTGTATTAAATGGGTTTGCCCCTTAAGATGTAATTTTGTAAAAGTCATGATGTAATGTGTCCTGAGGGTCGAGAAATGTTTTAAATCCCCTCATGAGTCCTAAGTCCTAGGTCCTAGGTGATGTTTCCGAAGGTTTAGTTCAGTGATCCATTTTAAAATGAATTAAAAAATTAAAAAATGAATAAAAATAATAAAATAATAAAAAATAATAAAAAATTAAAAAATGAAGCAAAAACCCTAACTAATAAAATAATAATATTTTAAGTTAATAAATCGACGGATGAGATCAAGAGATGTCTTGATCCTCATCAACGGTCGAGATCATTTCTACATGGATCACTCGAACTAGCCGTTAGGATCATTTCCTTTATATAGGGTCTTAGGGGGTCATTTCAAATCATCTGATCTGTGAGTCTGTACTGAAAGCTCTCTTGTAATCTGATTTTCTGATTAATAAAAAGACTTTGGGGTTCAAACTGGCTGGTGTTACTCTCTGGAATTGCTGTGAGATTTTTGCTTTTCTGCATATTTCAGTTTTAGCAGTTAAAATAGCTGGTTTTTCAGAGCATTGTGAGTACAGGTATCTTGCTCACGTGCTAGGGTTTGAGGGCTGCTAGGGTTTCTGAAATAATGGCAGGTATCTCCATTATTTCCTGAGATCTAGCAGCTTTCTCTCTCTCTTTGCTGATGGTTGCTTGAGATGTGCAGGAAAACATTTTTTGAAGGAAATTTGTGGGCGTTTGGGGAAGTTCTCGGCTGAACCAGCCAACTCCCGCAAGCACTTTCTGTGCAGAGCCCAGCTGATTGTTCCCTGGGTTAATCATTCGAAGTTTCTTTTCTGTTTTACATTGAGAGTTTTTCTTTCTGTTCACAGTGAAGTTCAAGATTACATGATATTCTAAATAATTTCTGTATTTATGGCTAAATCTGGCTGTTGAGGGGCCAAGTTTGTACATTAATCAGTTTTTCTGTTTTAGGGTTCCAAAATTTTGTTCAGGTTCATTTTGGGTTTTGCATGGCTTAGGCACTTCTGATCCGAGGCTGTTAAAAATATGCTAAAACTGTGATGGGCATCATTTCATACATCAGCTGGATGAAGGAGAACACATCTAGTCAGCAAACTAAAGCTACGAAAACTGTCAATAAAATTTTCCGACCTCTGATATCAGATATCTCAAGCCCAGTGACAGAATGAAGATTTCTTATTCCTGAAGACAAAATCACACCAGCGGCTTCAACATTCATCCACGTTTATACCCACATCAAGCCAGGGAAAATGCGTTTTCACTTCCCAGCGTTTTTTGATTCTCTTGGTCACGTTGCTGAGGGTTGATCTTGTCTCGGCGTTCCTTTTTTGATCATATGCATGTGGCAATCCGTAGCATGCGTCCAGAAACTTTCAAAAAAAAAGGGATTTGTTTCTCTCCTTTCACGTGATTCGGCTTCAGGGTATCCGCAGACAAATCGACCATATATGCACTGTCCAGCCATTAGCTCGGGGTCTCACTCTCATCGGGTCGATTTCTTTTTTAAAACGGGTTCCATTCACCGCCGCTACAGCATTGCCATCGACTAGGACATTCGCTGGTTCGATTTCTGAACACTGTTGACAAAGCATTCGGACCAGGTAATGCATTTTCGTTTCTGTTGCCACCGATTGCCATTCAGAACTGTCCAGGATCACAACTTGTTGCCGCAGTCAGTGATACGCTTCATTTTTGGTGGTCACGTAGCCTTAGGGTTTAGTTATAGTGTTGAGTTTAGTTCTTTTTTTTAATTTTCCTAGATTGTAATTCGTATTTCATTTTTAGTTTCATTTCTTTTAAAATGCAAATTCATAAAAAATCGAAAAAGAATTAAAATGTTTTGGTTAGCGTTTCATTTTAGTTTAGTTTTATTAGTTTAGATTTAATAATTTCTATAAAAAAAAATAAAAAAATAAAATACGATTGGCATAAGTTAGTTTTTTTTTTAGATATTCTTTATTTTTATTTTTTTTAGTTGGAGTATAGTTTTACATTTTAGGATTTTTATAATATAAAAAATCAAAAATCAAAAAATATATTTTTAGTTTTATTTTTAATGAACTTAGTTTTAGATTTTTCCTTTTTTGATTTTTTTTAAAAAAAATATAAAAAATGAAAATAAAAAGGTTTAGGTTAGAGTTGTCTAGAATTTAGATTTAGATTTTAAATTTTTGATTTAATGTTATATTTTAATTTAGATATTAGTTAGACTTTAGATTAGTTTTAAAATTTTAATTTTTTTTTTTTTAGATTTATTTTTAATTTCCATAATATTGAAAAATAAAAATTGAAAAAAGATTTAAAAAAAAAAAAAAAAAAAAAAAAAAAAAAAATTTGAAAAATTTTGCGGAAAATTATTTTTTGCCAGATTCAGTTGTTTTTCGGAAATCGTCATATTTTTCATGCTGAGATCTAAATTTTCAAGCCGAGATGCGAAATTGATATCTGGTTAATGGTTTATGATTCGTGGTGGTTTAAAGCATTTATCTTTTCGAAGTTTTCAGTTGCTGGATATCGTTCTGGTTACATGATTTAGCTGATGATAGATGGTTGCTGTTCATGGTCCATGTTTCTTTATCATTTAAAAAGTAATCATTTAAACATTAACTCCACAAGGCACTGGTCTATTAAATATCTAAATCCATCTAGTGCTTATCATATCGTGTATCGTGTCTCCCACCCAACTGTTTGGCAGTTGGTCTTCACTATCTCGCAGGGTCTACCCCCCTTAGCCGCGGGAGACGGGCTTAAACGGAGGGATCGGGGATCAGAGTGACAGCCCCCGGTCCGAGCGTTGTCGTGCCAATCTGCGCGACAACAGGTCCTTGGTGACAAACTTGGATTGGTGCAAAATTTCTTCCTCGCTAAGAGGGAAGAGTATTGATGATTGTAGCTCGAACAAGAACTTCCGCATAGGTTTTGTGTCAAATGTGTTGAAGTCATTTGAAGTCCTTTCTATTTTGTAATTTACTTTATTAAAGTAAATTATGAAAGTGAAAAGCCTTTTAATTTTAAGTTTTGAGAAGTCTAATAAAATGCAAGTTAATTACATTAGTGATTTATATGAATCTTAACAATTGATTTCAAATGAGATTGAGACTTAATCTTGGCTATTGATCTCAAAGTGAGATTGGGGTTAGGAAAATTTTGTCATCAATTCAAAATTATAACAGAAGAGCAAAGTGATAGGATAAGAAATAGTAACTGAGTTGCGCAGAGTGACACAGGTTTTTGCTTAGTGTGGAAGCCAGGAGGACAAATGGAAATGGAATAGCAATAGGGTAATCAACGTCAGCCAACTTGCGGAGGCCATGCGATCCGACAGTGAAGGGGGCTGTATGAATTGGGCGCAGCAACAGAAGTTCGACCCATCAATTTGGTTATACAATTTCTGGGAGTAGGCTGTACAATTTTGATAAGTTTAAGGCTGTACAAGTGAGCTGTGTAAGGCCATACAGCAGCCAGGTTTTTCTGTAGCCTCTCTTTCTCAATGTGCAAGTTTTCCCAGTGTGAGAAGCCCTTTTAAGTTTGGAATAATTTATAATAAAAAACTGATTTTAAGGGCAGGGAAAATTATCATTGTATTTGGAAATTTAATTTTGATTCCGTTGATTTATTTTCTGGCCATTGTGTGATTAATTCTATGATCAGAATTTTTCTGTTTAAAAATAAAAATCAGCAAGTAATTGTGCTTGAGATTATAAGAAAAGTCTTCACCTAGGATTTGGATACAAAATTTTAACATGCAATCCCTTATGTTGTCTCTCTCATGGTGCACCTAACTATTCTATCGATCCCTTTTGGTAATTTACATACGTTGATGTATTTTTTCCCGTCTTTCTCTTTATTTCTATGTATTCTCCTGTACCATCCAGATATAGCTGGAAATACCATATGATGCACTCCTATTTACCACTTTTTGAATCTCTTGCATTAATATGATGTCATTCTTACTGACCTAAAAAAATAGGTCTTTTGTCTTCGTGAAACCCAGAGTATCTTCGTATGGTTTGGTGAAGTCCCATTTACTGCATGGGTCAAGAGTTACAGATGTTTGCAGTTATGAGGGTCTCTACATGAATTCTATTGAATTATTCATCTTTCTTGAAAATCACATGGTCAAAGAATATTTTTGATTTTGAAGATAATTTACTTGTGCTATAAACATTTCTTTTATTGAATGAATGTTTCAGCTGCGGGATGACCTTCGCATGAAAACGATCCAACTAGCAAGTAAGATTTCTGTACTTTTGCGTTGTCTTACTTTTTGTTTTGTGGATGGAGAGGTAGATCTTACAAGGCAAGCCACAATATTGGATAGGAAAGTGAGTGTAACATGACAGTAGTTAAAGATGGAGGAAAATGAAATGAAGCATGGATGGCAAGTGACAAAGTAAACAGTGGGATGTTGCCTAAATAAATTTAGGGTGAATTAGGGCTTAGTGAATGATTCTTCAATTGTTTTTACTGATTAATTTGTGTTCCAATTGATCTGGATTATGTTCCATGTAACTTGTGAGGTTTTTCATGTTTCATATTTCAGGAAAAAATTTAGAAAAGGCCAGCCAAATTGCAGAGCTAAGAAATCAGGTGAGCCTTTGATAGAATTGTGAACTCATTGGAGACTTACAAGCCCATTTTTGTTGAAAATTATATATAAGAATGACTCATGTCTTTGTACTGTCGTCTTTGTGAGTTTTGGGAAGTCAATTCTCTGTTTTTAACAGAGGAGTGACATTTTTGAAGTGCCCTCATGCACATTCAGAATGTACCTATATGTTTCTTCTTGAAATGAAAAAGTATGGTTTTTTCCTTGGGGTGCAAGTTCCTAAGTTGATGTGGTGGTATACTACACCCCACTCTGGTACTACAACACCAACAATTTCGGTGTCATCTCTTGTGGGCCCTCTTTCTTTGGCTTTTGATTGTAATATATGCGATGTCCATAATAGTTTCAAGTTCTACTATATAGTGGCATATCTCCAATGTCCATGTTGGAATTTCGTTCCACATTAATATTCTCACTCCGTCCTTCCTCCTCCGATCACACTTCCAGCATAAATTATCTTGATATTTTGCTTTCTGTATTCTAAATATTTTAATTATGTAAGTTTGAGCCTGCCACAGTTGATGCCTCTCTGATATTATTGTTTTCCTTGCGTTGTTCTTATCCATCTCTTTGTATTATTCAGAATACAACTTCCTCATCTCCAGAATTTGTAATTTGGTAGCTGTACCCAGTCTTTCTCCATATTCTATCTTCATCTGACTTTGGTCGTTGTAACAAAATTATATGCAACAGAGTTATATTGTATAGTTGTATTGTAGTATCTCACTTGTCAACTGGCAAAAGCAGTTGGCTCTTGTACTCACGTACAAGCTTAGCACTTAGTATTTAATCTGTTGTCAAGAAACAAACAAGCTGATGGGAAAAAAATTGTTAGTATGGTTCATATTTACTGTGTATGGCAGTATTATCATTTGAAATGTGACTATACAGTCCATATATGAATATGGCCTTATCCAGCCGCATATGCTACAATATGGTTGATGTATATTGATCATATTTTGGCCATACTTCTGTTGTATTTCATTTATATTTGACTGTTTTTAGCTGTATTTTGGTTGTACATTGACCATATTCGGCCATTTTTTGGATATATGCTACTGCTTTTGTTTGTATTTGTTTTTTTTCCAAACACTGATTTTTCCAGATTGTATTGTCTCTGTATACTTAGCCATACATGTATATGGTAAATCATGTATGGTTTAGTTACTTCTTGGGTTATGCAAGGTACCCCAGTCTGAACATTGTCGCAAGATATCTATTAAACGTGCGACTGTGACAATTTAGTCTTATGGAAAATCTTCACCTTCTAGATCTAGGAATTTAAGCAACACTAGAGAGGGCAGGCAAAATTAGTAGTTAGAATGCACAACTCTTATCTCAAAGTACACGAGTCGATGTTGAGATTTAAATTTTCAGTGTTATTAATTTATTCATTCTTAATGGAACTATACTTTGCCCTCAGGACATTGTTAGATGATTGAAATCACTTTTCAAAAACATAATTAGAATGTCATCATTTTTAGTTTACTTGTAGTGATATCACTCTTTAAGCTTCATAAAGGTTGATTTTATTGTTTACAATGGAATATATATTAAATGCATTTAAGGTGATTTACGTGAGAGGAGAGGATGTTTTTAGCGGTTGAAACCTTACTACCCTGCACATATCGTTCTATAGAAGATATTTAAGTATATTCCACAGTTTGCAAGTATTATAATATGCAAAACAGTAATTTATCTCTGAGTATTTCAGTTTTCTTCCTTTTATTGAAACTTCTAACAACTCAAAAACCCTATTAGTTTATACTCAAGACAGACGGGAAACCTAAATCTGGATGCTTTCTTTTCCAGAGAGAATATTGTTTAATTCTGTTATTATTCCAATGTTTTCCTTCAGGAGATGATACCCTGTCTAAATTCCGGGTAGATTCTCTTAACTAAAGCCAAAGAAATGACGTGTAAAAAATGCTTGAAATTATTGTCTTGTCTTATTCTTAACATATATAGGCAATGTTGCTGACAGTGGCATTGGGATAAAATTGGCAAGGGTCCGAAAAAGCAAACAATTGTAAAAGTTGGGAAAATATCGGTAAAAATCAGCAAACATTGGCAAAATAAAAAATACAAAACTTAAAAAAAGTAAATTTAAAAAAAAACTAAACCAACATAAATTGCCCCTGCCCTCAGCGCCACAGTTTTTTCAATTGTTATGCAATTTTTCATGCTATTCACGATAAAATTGCGATTTATTTGGCATTTGAAAAAACTGCCAATTTTATGGCTGATTTTTTTGGTTGGGCTGAGAAATCAGAACATCGCAATGTTTTAAACACTGTTACAGGGTCCTTTCAATTATTCAAATACTTCAAATGTCCTTTAATCAGTTTATTTGCTGCCAAATAATAAGCAGATTATTTTTAGGTAAAGATGATGGAAGACATCTGTATAAAATAGACTTATATATTTAGTGTTCTTCAACTATTGCTTTTGTTGAAATTCTGATGTTATATGTTATTACAATCACTTAAATCAAGAACTTCTTGACGCTGCAAAATATAATTGTAGATAGAACATAAACCATATAAACCATATGCACAATGGAAGACAGTCAAGAACTCAATGAGACACAAAGAAGTTAGGTCAATGACCAGGGCAAAAGCCACAAAGGGAAACCCAACCAGATTCTTCTTCTATTAGAAATCAATTGTTCAGCAAAGATACAAAGTACAATGAGAGAATGGAGAACTTCACCTAAATCTGAAGAAGATCTCTGATAGCAGTGGCTGATGCAAACGCTGAATCACTTTGGCTCTCCAAGATCTGCTCTTGCTCTTCAAGGCCCTCTCTTTCTCTCTCTCTCAATCTTCCTCTAGATTCTCAAACTCTCTCTTTCTCAAGTTCAAATTCTCTTTTCACAAGCACAAGTAAGTGTGTCAAGTGAGGATGAGAGGCACAAATATATAGGAAGAGAAAGGAGGTCGAATTCATGAGGGAGTGACTACTGTGCCTTGAGGAGGAGTTACATGTGCCAAAATAGGAGTGTAACTTATGCCATAAAGGAGAGGAGTGTAACTTATGCATTTAGGAGAGAAGTGTAACTTATGCATTAAAGAGGTGTAAGAGGAATCTTTTTATGACGAGTCATTAAAGTGTGTAAGAGATGCGTAAGAGCATTAAAGAGAGAGAGGAATGAATCAATTAAGAGAGAGAGAGTAACATATGCATTAATTGAAGGGAGTTACGTATGACATGATTGAGAGACTTGAATTTCTTTTTAATAATAATATAATAATATCATAAAGAGGATGATGATAATAATAATAATAATAATATTGATTATTAAGTTAAACAATAAACAATTGAGACGATTAAGGACAAGTTAAGTGATTTTCCATCGTATATATATATATATATATATGATTACGAATTGATGGAAAGTGATTTACTATTTTTGGAAAGTCATGGTTGCAAAGATAGACATGATTTTATATTTTTAGAAAGTCACTTTAGAAAGGTTGAAAATGAAATTTTATTCAAGGAAATTCATCCCATAGCTATAAATTTTCAACACTCCCTCTTAGCTAGGGAGGAATGTCTTTTTGATACATGGATCTCTGCTATCTCTGCTTTGGAACAATGATGTTACAATCTAATGAAGAAGAATCATCATAGGGGAGATACATCCATCACCCTATATAAACTTGGGGGGATCCACTTGTCAACACATGACAAGGATCTCGCACATCCAAAGCTCATCACTGTTTGGAGAGATCCACTTGTCAACACATGACACAAATCTCGCTCATCACTGCTTGGGGGGATCCAGTTGTCAACAGATGACAAGGATCTCGCTCATTCAAGGCTCATCATTGCTTGGGGGGATCTACTTGTCAACACACATGACAAGGATCTCGCACATCCAAGGCTTATCATCCATGACCACCCTCTCTAGGAAGGGTGTTAAATTTGGCAACTAGGGCCAAACTCCACATTGGACAACTCATGTGATGCAATGGATATTTTTATTGGATTCCTCTTTCCGAGAGGTGTAGGATTGATCTAAAGATCATCACATTTCGACATGTACAAATGAAATTATAAATTTATTTCGTTTATGGACAAATTGTTAAGGTCGGCCAACAAACTAATGTAGGCTCAGAAGCCCAAAAGACATGTCTTTTCATCCTCAACATTGCATATAAATAGAAGGTGCATCTACATCATTTGATCGTCATTCATTCTCATACATATCTCTCTCTCCTCATTTGATTGGGTCGCACAACTTCAGGGCAACCTTCTTCTCCTCCACATATGCGAAGTTTGACTGCAATTTTCTGTTACCAGAGTTGACTAAATTGCAGGAAGTTTGACCAGCGTTGATCGAGCAACGTTGACTGTGATTTTTGTGGGAATATTTATGTTTGGACAGGTCGCATTCTTTGGAACAGAAACCGAGATTTTCTATGTTGTTTGACTAGCGTTGATCGCAGGTTTGACTCTGCGTTGACAGAGTTGGATTGATACTTTCGGGATTGTTTTGGGATGATTCAAACTATCCTTAGAGGCCGAGTTGATTGGGTTTGACGGAGATGATTTGTAGGAAGATTTCTGCTAAGTTGACCAACGTTGACTTTCTGGTTAGGGCATCCTGTTGATTGCAGTTTGACTGGACAGATTTGACTGTGTTTGGGCAAGTGAAATTTGTATATTGTACTCTCTCTCTCTGCTAAACTTTTGAAGAATAATAAGAAGACTTGATCAAAGGGTTTCCCCCATTGGGTTTTTTTCCATCACATCTTGCTAAATATTGTCTCCTCTTGTTTTGGCTTGTCTTCTACTTTTTATTTATGTTCTATCTGCATTTACTGTCATGTTAATGTGATTGCTAATCTGGAAATTGATATTGGGCTAATAAGAAAAATTGAAGTAAATTGCTCTTAAGCATAGAACATACCATTGTTATCTAAAATTAACATGGTATCAGAGCTGAGGTGAAGACAAAGCCCAAGCAAGAGTGAAAAGAGCAATCACTGAGATTTGTTGGACAAGGACAAGAGTCAATGGCCTCCGCATCTTACTTCAAGCCTGATGACAAGCTCAATGATAAGTCTGATTATCATGCATGGAAGATGTCTCTTGATTTGACTTTGGAAGAGCAGGATGTTATGGACTATGTGCAGGGAAAGATCATTGAACCTCCTTCAAATGCACCGACTGCCGCTAAGACAAAGTACAAGAAAGGTGAAGTCAAAGCAAAGAAGATCATCAAGGATTCTATTAACAAGCATTTGGTTGCATACATCTCCGATTTGAACACATCTAAGGAGATGTATGACAAGTTGGTTGGCATGTTCAATGTTAGCAATGCAAACCAAGAAACTGAAACTGATCGGACCATATCCAACAAGCATCGAGACTCTATTTATGTCTTTTACCCTAATAATTAGATCGTTAGACACATGTGTGCAGGTTTAACAAAGCCCTGTATGGGTTGAAGCAAGCTCCCCGAGGTTGGTATGAGAGGACCGACAACTATCTGATCAAGTTGGGATTTTACAAGAAGTGAAGCTGATTCGAACCTTTACTTTAAGGTTGAGAATGATAGACCTCTCATCTTGGTACTTTATGTGGATGATCTCTTTCTAATAGGTGCAGGCCCTCTCATTCATCAATGTAAGAGGGAGTTGGCTTCCGAGTTTGAAATGAAGGACCTAGGACTGGTGCACTATTTCCTAGGGTTGGAGGTTTGACAAAAGCTAGGTGAGATTTTCCTTTCGCAAGGAAAATACATTGTGAAGCTACTTGAAAAATTTGGGATGGTGGATTGCAAGTCTCTGACTACTCCGATGGAACTTGACTTCAAGAAATTATGCGGAAGTGCTGCTAGGCTTGATTTGGGAAATCCTTCTGAGTATCGTCAACTTGTAGGGGCCTTGATGTTCTTGGTGAACTCCCGTCCAGACATATGTTTTGCAGTGAATACATTGAGTCAGTTTATGGTCGGGCCTCATCACATACATTGGATTGCTGCCAAGAATCTCTTGAGATATCTCCGGGGCACAATCACCTATGGACTGAGTTACACTGCTGGGAATGTGAAGCTCCATGGTTATTCTGATGTTGACTGGGATGGCAATGTGGTGGATTATAAAAGCACATCTGGATGTTGCTTCTCTCTAGGTTTTGCTTCGATATCCTGGATGAGTAGGAAGCAGAAGTTGGTTGCTTTGAGCACTTTTGAGGTTGAATATATTGCTACTTGTATGGCCTCCTGTGAAGTTGTTTGGTTGAGGAAGCTCTTTAGTGAGCTGTTTGGACATGTGCTGAATACCATCGTGATCTTTTGTGACAACCAAAGTGGGATTCGTCTTTTTGAGAATGCCATGTTTCATGATTGCTCCAAGCATATTGATATCAGGTACCACTTTATCCAGGATATGGTACAACGGGGAGCAATAAGGCTCCATCACGTTGGGACTGATGATCATGTCGCAAATATTCTTACAAAGCCCCTGGGGAAGGTCAAATTCTTAACCTTCCGTGAACGGCTTGGAGTCGTGGAGAGACCCTCTTATGAGGGCCCTGTTTGATTTGAATATTGAGCTCTAGGAGCTCCGGGGGGCTTGGGGTACTTCTTGGAGCGATGAGGGACCATAGGGTGAGTGGTTCACCTTCTCTTGGTGGTGCGCGATGTACAGGGTGAGTGGTTCACCTTCCCTTAGTGGTGCGTGATGTACAGGGTGAGTGGTTCACCTTCCCCTTTGATACCCCATGATGGTTGAGGTATGCATAGGATGAGTGGTTCACCTTCTCCTATGGCATAGGAGTAGGATGCGTGGTTCACCTTCTCCTGCCGATACATCCTACCCATACAATCTGGGACTCATGGGAAGTACCTCTCATCTGGCCAATGAGTAGGGAAATGAGGATAGGGACCATAGTACTACCGTTGGACGCCTCGTGTACTACTGTACTCCCTATGCTAGGATGTTTGATATTGATCTGGGATTAATGGAGACCGACTTTGGGTCAGTGGAGAGTGGTATGATACACTCTCAATTATTGGAGACTAACTTCGGGTAAGTGGAGAATGGTATGACACATTCTTGATCATTTCTTCTTCATTATTTCTTCATGGTTCAGCAGAGTAGGGCAGAGCAGGGATGTCAGAGATGGTACATATTGACAGATGATTTGGCAGGTGGAGTTCTTCCTAGTTGAGAGGGAGTGTTAAATTTGGAAACTAGGGCCAAACTCCACCTTGGACAACTCATATGATGCAATTGATATTTTTATTGGATTCCTCTTTCCGAGAGGTGTAGGATTGATCTAAAGATCATCTCATTCTGACATGTACAAATGGAATTATGAATTTATTTCATTTATGGACAAATTGTCAAGGTTGGCCAGCAAACTAATGTAGGCTCAGAAGCCCAAAAGACATGTCTTTTCATCCTCAATGTTGCGTACAAATAGAAGTTGCATCTACCTGATTTGATGATCATTCATTCTCATAGATATCTCTCTCTTCATTTGATTGGGTCGTACAACTTCAGGGCAACCTTCTTCTCCTCCACATGTGCAAAGTTTGACTGCGATTTTCTGTTTCCAGCGTTGACCAAATTGCAGGAAGTTTGACCAGCGTTGACTGGGCAACATTGACCTTGTTTGACTGCGATTTTTGTGGGAATATTTCTGTTTGGGAAGGCTGCATTCTTTGGCACAGAAACCAAGATTTTCTGTGCTGTTTGACCAACAATGACTGTGGCAAGTTTGATTGCAGGTTTGACTCTGCGTTGACCGAGTTTGACTGATATTTTCGGGACTGTTTTGGGCTGATTCAGACTATCCTTGGAGGTCGAGTTGACTGGGTTTGACCGAGCTGATTTGGAGGAAGATTTCTGCTAAGTTGACCAGCGTTGACTTTCTGGTTAGGGCATCCTGTTGACTGCAGTTTGACTGGACAAATTTGACTATGTTTGGGCAAGTGAATTTTGTATATTGTACTTTCTCTCTCTGCTGAACTTTTGAAGAATAATAAGAAGACTTGATCAAAGGGTTTCCCCACATTGGTGTTTTTTCCCTGGCATCCGCCAAATATTGTGTCCTCTTGTCTTGGCTTGTCTTCTACTTTATATTTATGTTCTATCTGCATTTACTGGCATGTTAATATGATTGCTAATCTGGAAATTGATATTGGGCTAATAAGAAAAATTGAAGTAAATTGCTCTTAGGCATAGAACATACCATTGTTATCTAAAATTAATAAAGGGTCACATCTATCAGTTCATGCTACTCTCGGAAAACAAACAACTTTCCTTTCGGCAGAGGCTTGGTAAGAATGTCAGCGATTTGGTCATCAGTCGCTATATAATGAAGTCTTACTGCTCCTCTTTACACCATATCTCGGATATAGTAATATTTGATCTCAATGTGTTTGGACTTGTCATGGAACACATGATTTTCAGCAAGTCGAATCCCACTCTTATTGTCATAGTAAATTACTGTAGTATCCAATACTTGCTCAAACAACTCTCCAAAGAGCTTCCTTAACCATACTGCCTCACAACTAGCCATGCTAGCAACAATGTATTCTACTTTAGCCATGCTAAGGGCAACAAACTTTTGCTTTTTGCTCATCCAAGATATCATGGTAGATACTAAGTTGAAGCAACACCCTGATGTGCTCTTTCTATCAATAGAGTTACCAACCCAATCAACATCAAAGTATCCATGTAGCCTTGCATCTTCGACAATATATCTCAATCCAATATTGATGGTCCCATGCACGTACCTCAACACTTGCTTTACAGAAACCCAATGTGCATGAGCAAGCTTAATCATGTATTGACCTAAGAGTATTGACTGCAAAGCATATATCTAGTCTAGTGTTCACTAAGAACATCAGTGCCCCAATCAATTGACGGTACTCAAAAGGATTAGCCAAATCAGGTCCTGCAGCTTTACCACAAAGCTTATTGAAATTCATTTCCATTGGAGTATTCATGGACTTACACTCAAACATGCCAAAACTTTCTAGAAGTTTGACAACATATTTTCCTTGAGAGAGGAAAATCTCACCATATTTCTGCCATACCTCCAGGCCCAGAAAGCAGTGCATTAAACCAAGATCTTTCGTTTCAAATTCAAAAGCTAACTCCCTCTTACACTAGAGAATAAGAGGTTCACTACCGGTCATAAATAAATCATCAACATACAATACCAAAATCAAAGGCATACCTTGGACTGTCTTAAAGTAAATATTTGGATCTAATTGCTTCTGGTAAAACCAAGCTTCATCAAGAAGCTATCTATGCGAGCATACCAAGCTCTTGGAGATTGCTTGAGACCATAGAGGGCTTTCTTCAGTCTACACACATGAGTTTTTGGATCATGTTCTTCAAAGCCTTGTGGTTGCTCCACAAATACCTCTTCTTTAAGGAGGCCATGCATAAAAGCAGTCTTCACATCCATTTGGTGAAGAGACCATACTTTGCTAGCAGCTGGAGCTACAATAGATCAGAGGGTGGTGTAATGGGCAACAAGTGCAAAGATTTCGTCATAGTATATTCCCTCTTTCTGAGAGAAACTTCTAGCCACAAATCTAGCTTTATATTTTTCAATACTGCCATCAACACCATGTTTAATTTTATACAACCATTTAGAAGATACAATGGATTTACCCTGGGGCCTTGGAAGCACTTCCCATACATCATTATGAATGATGGATTCATATTCTTTAGCCATTGCATCTTTCCACACTTAGGCCTTTACAACTTCTTCAAAGTGCATGGTTCAACTTGAATAATGTTGCCCATGGCTACAACATATCCTTGGAACTGACAAGGTTTCTTACTTTCTCCGAAAGTTCCTCTGGGTGTAACATGTTTATCAACATCTTGAAGAGTGTCATGAATCCAGAAAGGTCTCCTTTTAGAAGGAGGATCACATGGAGGAAGATCCAAAGGATCCGTGGGCTCCATGGGTTCATCAACAAGATCAGTTTTAGCTTCAGGATCTTCTTGTACTTCAAATACATCATCTTGACTATCAACATTAGCAGGAGGAGGAGGAGTGTCTCTTGTTTTTCCAAGAGCTGCATCTTCATCAAATGTTTCTATATTTTTTTAACCAGGTACATATATTTTGTAAGCTTTAGAATTCTCACAATAACCAACAAACATACCTTTCTTACTGAAGCTTCCAACTTTTTCCTTTTCTCTTTTGGGACATGGAAGTAGACAGGACAACCAAAGATCCTCAGGTGCCCAACTTTGGGCTTCTCGCTAGTGAAGACTTCTTCAGGAGTCTTGTTGTTTAGGGCACAGTGAGGAGATCTATTTTGGACATAGACAACTTCTCCTCATAGAAACTTTGGCGATTTCTGATCATGCAACATAGCTTTGACCACTTCCATGATAGTTCTATTCTCTCTCGGCCACACCATTTTGTTCTGGGTTATATGGTACAATGGTCTCTTTTTTGATTCCAGCTTCTTTGTACAAGTCAATGAAATCACTGGAAGTGAACTCTCCTCCATTGTCAGATCTGAAAATTTTGATTTGCTTTCCAGTTTGTTTTTTTATTAGAGCTTTGTAATCTTTGAACATGTTAAAAGTTTGACTTTTATTTTTTAGAAAATAAATCCATGTTTTGCGAGAAAAATCATCCACAAAGATAATATAATACAAATAACCAACAAGAGAAGATATATGGTATAGTGGTCTCTTTTTTGATTCCAACTTCTTTGTAGAAGTCAATGAAATCATTGGAAGTGAACTCTCCTCCATTGTTAGATCTGAAAATTTTGATCTGCTTTCTAGTTTGTTTTTCTATTAGAGCTTTGTAATCTTTGAAACATGTTAAAAGTTTGACTTTTGTTTTTTAGAAAATAAATCCATGTTTTGCGAGAAAAATCATCCATAAAGATAATATAATACAAATAACCACCAAGAGAAGTTATAGGCATTCGTCCACATAAATCAAAATGTACAAGATGCAATACCTTACTGGTTCTATTTTTGCTTGAAGGGAATGGTCCCTTCACTTGATTTCTGCTTGCACATCCTTGACAAACGCCATCATGATCAGATTTGATTTCCGACATTCCAGAAACCATCTTTCTTACATGAGGTAATGCTTTGTAGTGCAAGTGAGTGAACCTTCGATGCCAAAGTTCACTTTGATGATTGATGTCATGGATTAGTGCATGAATAGGTCTTCCATTGATTTTGTATAGACCTTCACATCTAGATCCCAGAGTGAGGGCATCTCTTATGTTGGATCTCGATGGCCAAGTGAGAACTTTACCATTTATGAAAGCAACTTTCATTCCTTTATCTTCTAAAGCTAATATGGACACACGATTCTTGAAGAGTCAAAGTTTTACCTTGATCCAGATGGAAAGAAATGGAACCAGATCCCTTTATGGGATATGTAGAGTTATCTCCAAGAATGATCTTCAAATCTGTCTCCCTCTCAACCAGATTAGAGAGTACTTCTTTGTAACCAGTAAAGTGCGTTGAAGCACCACTATCAATTAGCCAACTATCACAAGAATTTGCAGGAGATGAACTAGAAAGAGCAAAACAAGAAAGTACTTTGATTGAGTCTCAACCGCATTATTACCATACCTTTGGTTCCTTGAGGAATGATAGTTTCCTATGTGAGCATAAGGAGCTTCTCTTCTTGTTCGGTAATCAAATTCGTTGGAGCAATTGTTGAAGTTGGATTTTGATGTTCTTTTGTTTTCTGAACAGTCACAAGCATAGTGGCCATGCTTGCGACAGTGGTAGCATTGGACTTTTGATAAGTCTCTAGTCCATTGAGAGGAGTTACTGGGAGCAAAATTTCTCGAATAGTGCTTTCCTCTTCTTCCTTTCTTCTTCTTGCCTTGTACAACAAAGACATTAGGTTCTCCCTCACGCTTGGGAATTCTCCCTCTGGAAATCATTCTGGCTTCTTCTTGGCTGCACTTTCTAAGGATTTCATCAAATGTAGGAAACTTGTCATTATTACTAATGGTAGTAATAAAAGTTTCCCAAGAAGAAGGAAGACCTCCAAGCATAATCAATACCATTTCTTTATCGGAAACAACTTCACCAAAAGTTGACAGTTGATCTTTGATTTTCGATATCCTCATGAAGTATGCTTGAATGGTTTCTCCTCTGTTCATCTTAACATCCTTGAGCTGATTCTTCAGAGCAAGAATTCGGCTCAAGATTTGGAGTTGGGGCTTTTGCTTAATTTAGCTCTTGTAAAAGACAATAAAAAATTAAAATTAAAAATGGCATATATGTTGTATATGTTTGTAGAAATAAACTTTGAAATGACTTTCCTCTATTGGATACACGTTAGAAGTGCAAAAAGACTACATTTTCAAGGGCATGGTTTAAAAAGTGGGATTGTAAAAGACTCTTAAGTTATTCCTTGAAATCTGTATCCACATCTTTTTCTTTGATCAATGGTGATTTCATTTCCTCAATGACTTGTAATTCTTGTCTTCTTTTTAGGGAAGAAGACAACCAACTACCATTTGTGGAGGGAAAGGGGACCAATATTAGAGGAGGGGGAGACCGACTCTTTTGTATGTTTTAAAAGAGCATGCGTTGAAAATTAAAAAGTGTAGCTCCTAATAGATGGAAAACGAAACACTAAACAATACAAACAATTTGATATAAAAAATTGAAATGGTCTTACTGGAAGACTGAAGTATTGAAGTAAAACTTCAAGATTACTATGGGAAATTGCTCAGTGTTGGGTTCAACAACATTGGAGCACACAAGAAGCTGATGTTGGAGTAGATGCTGAAGCTAATGCTGGAGCACACAAGAAGCTATCATTGGCATGTCAAATATTCAATAAATCAACCTTTATGAATAATGAAACCCGACATCGAATAAAGTTTCAACCCTTATTTTTTAGAAAATGATGTCGAATATTCAATAAACCCTCACTTCTCAGGGAGTGAGGTGCGGTGACATGCGTCTTGATTCTTATTAACTTTAGTCGTCTTGGGCCTCGACGTATGAGTTGCAGAGAAAATAGCTGAAGTGACAGCTAAAGAGACAACCACTAAACTTAGATCCTGTTGGAAAAAGTGTAACTAGGTTTGGTCTTCGTAATCATAATTGTACTTGTACCATTGTGTATTTTATGTAAAAAGGAAAAAGAAAAAGAGCAAAAAAAGAAAAAGAGGATTTTATTTTTTTATTTTTTATTGTTTCATTAGTTAAGCATGTTCTTCATGCTTCTAGTATTTGTTACGAGTCAAGTCCCATTTGGACTTTTGTAAAAGAAAGAAAAATAATTTTATTTTTAGAGTCAAATTCAAGACTAAGTCGGCCCTCTAGATGGACAAGTCGGCTTGCCCATAAGTTGTGTCCTTTCGTGTGGTTGAACTGCTATATGTTGGCATATGTGCTTCTCAGTTGGACATGCAATTCGGGTTTTCTGTGGAAGATAAAAATTTGGGTTTTCCGTGGAATATAAAAATTCGGGTTTGTGATACGAGTTCATGAGGTTCTATTTCTGAAAATGATGCAAGCTTCCTGTGGTTCATCTTCTGTGATTGATGCAAATTTCCATTGATGTTTCCTCATGGTTGATGGAAGTTTATGAGATATCTTTCCTGTGATTTATGTGAGTTTCAGAGGTATATATTGATGCAAGCTTCGAAGACATGTTTTACCATGATGATGCAAGTTTTACAGAGGTTGGAGGGCTGGCTTGGTCTTGATCTTGGGTCTTGGATTTCTCACTTTGATCTAATTATATAAGAAGAGAAGTTGGTTGGGTTTCCCCTTTGTGGGGTTTTGCCTGGCTTGGAGCCTATATTTTATGTTCATTGTCTTTTTGTGATCTTCTTGATTTATGTTTTGGTAATTCTTTGATGAAAAAACATAATAAAGACTAATAAGAGGCTAATAACATTCGCAAGCAATTATCATGGTTGCGAAATCAACATAATTTACAACGCCATTGATTTCTCAACATGGTATTAAAGCTAAGGTTAATGAATGACAGTTTGAAGGTCACATTTGAGTGATTTGCATCACTACATCTGTGATTCGTATGGCATGACAAATTTTGTGGCTCATATCTCTCCTTTGTGTGGCTCATATCCTTTGAAGGCACTATACAGTGGCTCAGTTTCTATTGGATCACATTATTTCTACGGCATAAATACTACATGGTGGCTTGCATTATTTATATGGCTCACATTCTATCATAGAGTGGCTTGGTTCTGTTCACTTACAATTTGGCACACATTATTCTCACAATAGCTCGCTTCTCTGTTGACTCGTATTATTATTACAATGGCTCTCGATCTTACAATGGCTCGATGATTATCATTGTTGTGCTCTATGATCCATCTTTCATAGTTGCATCACATGATTATACTTGGTGGCTCGCTCTGTGGTATAGTTCACAATAATGGCTTGCATTTGGTTTCACCATCACTCACATTTAGCAATGATTTGTATTCGATATACATCTCTCGCATTCTACAATACAACTCACATATAACTACAACTCACGCTTCTGTGGATCTCACATACACTTTATGACAAGAACTCGCATTCTGTAATGGCTCGTTTACTTATCTCTGTGGTTCGTTGGAACACATTCTGAAAAGACTCGTTGACAAATCCTTGTGCTCGCATGTAGTCCTGTGACTCACATTTACTCATGTGGCACGTATACTATGTTCCCATGGCTCAGATCAATATTTGGCTTGAGTTTATTCATGTGGCTCGTTCTTTATTCCTGTGGTACGCATACTACATTCTATGGCTCACATTATACAACAATGGCTCAGACTCTTTATCTCTGTGCTGGCAGACAATGACATATGGCACAATGACCTTGATGTAAGTCTGTGATCTATATGACGGTAATCCCAAGACAATTATGTTGGACCAAGGTTACTTGGGAGTGGGGAGAGACATTTTCAAAAGCTCCCTGTTCGGGAGCGAATTTTTATATAATATATATTTTTATATATTTTGATGCATATATGTCAACAAAAGCACGTAGAATGATGAATTAGGTATAAAAAGCATAAAAATATAGATTGAACCATATAACATCAATCATCTAGAAGTTATAATCTTCATCAACAACGTCCACAAGTTAGTAACATACAACATATCAAGTCTCATGATTCATCAATCTTAAAGTTTCAAGCTTTCAAAGTTCAATACATAACATTTATCATCATTGATCACCAAAATTATATAAAAATTCTAACATGAAATGAAAGGTTTTAAAATGAAACAAAATGAAACAACTTTCAACTTTCACGAAGCATCATATTCATAATTCATTACCAATGAGTTATAATTTCCAACTTCAAACTTAAATTTTCATATACTGTTTACAAAAAATATCATAATAAATATGAAAGAGTCTTCTAGAAGTCTCCTCTCGCATAGTCGCACGACCAGAACTAGAAGGCACACGCCCTCCACGTGAGAATGTAGATGGAGGCGGCGACAACAAAGGAACAGTTGTTGGAACTCGAGCACTAGTATTGGATGGTGGGGGTGGCATGGTTCTTGTTGCTTCATCATCATCTTTCAAAAGTTCTGCTTCCAATTCTTCTAGAGGTATAGTGCCATCCTCCAAATTATCGTCCTCTGGGTTGTTGTCCCAAGTTTTATATTATGTATCCTCATAAGCCCAATCACAATAATGACTCAACAACCCCAAGTTGTACTGCACATAAACAAAGCTTTCTGCCCGGTTTTCATCGAGTCCGTTTCTTTTCACATTATGGATGAAGCTGTAGGTGCTCCAACACCTCTTTGCAGAAGAAGTATTTGTAACTTGTGACAGAACTTATTTTGCCAATTTTGGCAAAAGTCCCATGTCGCCATATGCTTCCCACCATGTCAGAGCATCAAATCAGTCTTTATCTTCCATTGCATGCAAAGAACCAAACGAACCAGTGCAACTGAAGTATTTGCCTAATTCAAGACGCAGATTAGCACACTCCTCCTTGTCAGGGACCAACTTGTCTAATGCTTCCATATATCCTTTAGATACCTTTGGATCTGTATGGGGTTTGATCCTAACTCCACCCCCAGGTGCAGGTTGGCCCAACCAAGATGGAGAGTAGTATTTTGGCACAAGGATATATGCCAAGGCATGTAGTGAAACATTAAGTTTATTTCACCGTGCACACACACAATTGTGAATCATTGTATACAAGTTGGGATCATTTTCCTGAACAATATCTTTTATTTTCCCTAACATGCTATCCATCTGCTGATACACCTCCCCAATCACTGGTTTATCTATATCTGCAAAATGAATCATGCTATAAATGGGCTTGGTGAATTGCAAAACTTCCATCATACGTGCCCAAAACAGACCATCAAGAGCGGTCTCCTCCACCTATTCAAAACCTTGCTTGTCAACTGTAGTCGGAAGCCTGTCCTTTAATATATGCCATTGTTGACTTGAGACCATGCTAGCCAATAACTCTCTTACCTTGAAAAGGCACCTGATGGTGAGGCAATAGGTAGCAAATCTAGTCTTCGCAATCTTCAACAACTCCAATCTCGAGTGACTGCAGAAAATCCCATGGGTATTGCTATGATTTGTAATAAATTTTATAATTTTTTTGCCTCTCTTGTACAAATCACCAATCCATTTGTATTGATGGTTTTTGTTCTTAATAATATCATGCATCAAAAGGTTCATTGTGTGAACCAAACACCTAGACCAAAATATGTTCAGGTATCTATCCTCAATAATTTCTCCAATCACCTTACAATTAGAAGCATTATTAGTGATGACTTGGATGACATTATATGGCCTGATAATTTCAATTGTTTCAAGTAATGGTTTTGCAGTGTTGATGGCGGTCTTGAACTTTTCTGAGTAATCATATGCTGAAAGGAAGATTGCACCATTAATAGACACAACAAGAACACTTATCAATGGCTTGCCTTTTACATTTGTCCATCCATCAGATACAATGGACACCCCATGCTCATTCCAAGAATTTGTCATTTTACTCAAAGAATGTGCTATTTTTGCTTTTTCATGATCAAGTCCCATGGTTCTAGCCTTGTCATACCCAGGGCTCTTGTATCCTTTGGGGGCATCATTAATGGCATAAACCATTTCATGCCAATAAGGTGAGCGAAGAACATTGAATGGTATCCCACATGCATAGAGAAACCGGTAAATTTTTGAATCCACATCATTCCTACACCCTTTGTCAAGGAAATTTGATATGGTTCTATGCCTTAAAGAGATGTTTGTTCCTGTGCCTCCATATCCACTACCATGGGAGGATGTTGATGGAGTTCTTTGTGCATGTGATTGTGGGCTATGTTCAAAGACACCCTTTGATCTTTTAGATCTGTATTGGGCTTCCTCCTCTTCCCTTATGTATTTGGCTCTTTGTGTTGCTGACACACTTACACAAGCTCTGATTCCTATTTGTTTATCTCCATCCCATGGCCTTTTCCCACAGAGGTGCCTTCTGGCACGGGTGTATGAACTTGTGTAAGTGTTTTTGCAATGGAGGCATGTAAATTTAGTGGTTTCACCCCCCTTTCCCTTCTCCAGACATAGAAACATATTTCCACAATGGGGTTTGGTTTGGTATGGTTTTTGTGCCCTCATCTCCACTCTCCTCTTCCTCCTCACCAAGGTACTTCTCCTCTCCAGGGTTTTCATTAAATCCACTAAAACCCACTTCTTCATCCTCTTCATCATGATCAACCCTCCGCCGTCTACTCTCCAACACCCATAATAACAAAAAAAGGAACCAACAGCAAGAGAATGCCAAGCCATATAGCCATGATGTTTCAAGTTTTGAGCCTGCAATAAAATGGAGGAATGGGAATGGAAAGAGAGGAGAACATTTTCATTTAGCAATGAACATATAGAAATCACAAATGTTAGATTAGAGTGTAGATCCTACCTCTTTGGTCTTCAATCCCAAGCTCCAATCTCCCTTGCAAGCTCCTCAACCTCCCTCCTCAACTCAAGCTCCAAGCCTCTAATTCCAAAATCCCTCCTCTCTTGCTCTCTCACTTTGCAAATGGTGAATAATAGGAGGGGAGGAGGGCCTTTTATCTTTTTTCCCCTCCCCTCCCCTCTCCCCTTCCCTTCCCTTCCCTTCCGCTGTGCAACATTTTTGTCAGCGGGAGCGAAAATTTTATGGAGGGAGTGGTCAGGAGCAATCACTCTTGCTCCCGACCGCTCCATCCTTAAAATTTTCGCTCATAGAGTGGAAGGGAGTGACCGCTCCCTAAATCGCTCCCTTAAAAATAGGGAGCTCGATTTTTTTTAGGGAGTGGGGGGGGCACTCCCCTGCAACCCTGCGTTGGACCGTGACCTTGTAGTTAGACATAGCATGACTAAATTGCATACATGATATAAGGCAATTGGTTGGAAAGTCATGTATGATAGAGATTCTCATATATGGCTATGACATGTGTTTTATGATGACAATGAAGTTTGGAAGTAACCCTAGTATGACAGTGATAGTGACATTGTCATATAGCAAAAAGTTCTTAAAATGATTGTAATATAGATGTATGGCAATGAGGAATTGTAAAGTGTCCTCATGACTGAGAATTGTGACATCTCTATGACAATTGCGACAAGTATGTATAACAACCATGAGATTTCTTTTATATACGTATAAAAAGGAGGAATCTCACCTTGAAGCCGACCTGCCTAGAAGAAACCTAAACTCTGAGGAAGAAACCAATATTATCACTAGAATCGTAAGTACCTTGAACACATCTTTGAGACACAAAGGGACCTAGAATTTGTGAATTGTGGAAGAATTATATCTGAAGATTGATGAAGCTCATCTTTATGCTACGAATATGAGAAAAAGTCTTGAATAAAATCATACACATCAATTGATGGAATCAAGACAAAGCTAGCAACTCAACAAAGGTCCAATAGTTGAAAGTTTGAGTTGTATATGGTAAAGTCATACATTTGCTGAAGGTATGATCAGGTAAAAATTTGCAAGGTATGTATCTTGTTTTTCATTGTTCAAGATCTAGGCATGAATGTTTGTTAAAGGTTTCCTTGCTAAGATGTTTGTTCTTAAAAAGATTTGATTATATTGCTGGAGAGTTGTTGAAGGATGAGGGTCTGTAATGAATAAGAGTATTTTCTCTTGTGAATCTAAAACTTTGGTGAAGCTCCATAGAAGGCATATGGTCAACAATCTTTGAAAATTGTAACTAACATATGCATTCTTGTAGAACTTGCAATTGTGACAAATTGACAAGTTCCGGGGAGTTGGATATTGACCCTTGCAAAGTATGATTAAGGAAACCCTTAGCATCGTTGAAAGAGGTCCTAGCTCTTGGGAATGGAAGGTATGGAAAATGATCATGTAGCTCAAGTTTAAGAGGGAGTTGGTTTCTCTTGAAAGGATAAGTATTTCCCCTTTTTGATTACTATTGGTATTGATAGTCTCTTGGATATTAAGCCTGATTGCATAAGGTTGATGATGTCAAATTTATATATTGGTTGAACATAGACTCTAGGATTTTGTTGTCTAACCTCTTGCTGATTAAGCATCTTGAACCATAGTGTGTTGAGAGGAAGATGAATGTCTCTTGAAATGTTGTATAAACCATATCCAGTTGAACTAAACGGATCTAGGGTTTATACCCTAGGATTAATTGATTCTGCTAACAAAAACCCTAACCTATGAATGATGATGTGAATGAGGATGTCTTACTAGAGTGTAGGATGAAGTTGAAAAAGTGGACACATGCAATCCATGGATTAAGGGGCTGTTTATCTTCAAAAGATTAGTACTCTATATCTCCTAGTTTGTTATCTTTATGCCTTGTCCTTTCTATCTTCTAACAAAGGTTGCAGGTCAAGATATGTTCTTTCTAGGGCATGAATAGCAGAAGGAAGAAGTGGAAGAATGTGGCAAAGCATGAAGATGAAGATGAAGGGAGTAGTTTGAAGCTTGCATCAAAGAAGTCGATTAGAGGGAAAAATGTTCACTTACCTCAGATGGAAAGGAGGGAATTGTAAAGACCTTGATGGATACGATATTGAAGCTTGCTGATTGGTTCGTTCCAGGAACACATTGATTGCTAATTGAAAGCTAAAGAGCATGGTGCGGAAATCTGTTGTAATATGAAGATAGACTATGCAAAGGGATGTTGACCTTAGATAGAACAAGCAACAAGATTTTGAAGAATCCTGCATCTTGACTAAAAGCTATTGTGATTTGGCAACTCTGATAATGTTGGGATATGGTTTGGCTTTAGGAAATAGGATGGGAAGATAGCTTGTTTGATGATATTATACTAGTTGTTGTTTGATTCAATTTAAGAGCACATGAATTCAGTGGATGACACTGATGATGGCTTGGAAGAGCATGAAGTTCGAATATTGTTATGTAAGGATGGGAGGCATGTGCTATTAGCTATGTGGAAGTTTGGCTCCTTGATGATGTTAGATGAACCATTTGATGATAAAGTTGCACGATGATTGTCAAGAACCAGGAAGATCGAAGTTTGATATGATGTGAAGCTATTAGGAGCCCGCAAAGATCTAGAAGCCCTACTAGCTACTACTAAAATCTCCATGAAAGAACAAAGTAGATGATGAATGAGACAAATTGAAGCTTGCGTTTATGTCTCTTTGGTTGAGAGGGAGTAAGGATCTCCTCCCTGGCTGAGAGGGAGTGATAGAGGACACCGTATTCTGCATGTGTCATGCACTAGGCCAGGACTATTAGGTGTATATCTAGTGAAGGCACTCGTAGGGAGAATGGAGGATTGGATAAGCATTTGGTATTGGTGCTCCTTGAGGATTGGGAATCCAAGATAGGAGTAGTCCAGTGGATCGATACTCTTTGAGGATAGGGCAGGGTATCCAAGATAAGAGTAGTCGAATAGGAGTGATATTCTTTCAGGATTGGGAATCCAAGATAAGAATAGTCCTATGAGGACATACTTGGTGAACATCAGATGGGGTATGTGCCTTGAGAGGTTGTGGTGTTGGTGTCCAAATGTATGCCTCCTAGCTTTGTGCTATAATTTAGTGGAGAGTTAGAGTTTTTTAGTCAAGGCCTTGCTATATTGCAATTTGACAATGTTGGTTATGACGTTGATGCTTGAAGATGGCTTATCAATCCGACTCTTATGAGAATATTTCAATTTGAGAGTATCCTTGTACCTTGTTGTGTAATTATGAATACCTCCCTAGTTAAGAGGGGAGTGTTGAAAAAAGTGTAACTAGGTTTGGTCTTCATAATCATCATTGTACTTGTACCATTGTGTATTTTATGCAAAAAAAAAGCAAAAATAAGAAAAATAGGAAAAATGAATTTTTGTTAATGTTTCATTAGTTAAGCATGTTCTTCATGCTTCTAGGATTTCTTATGAGTCAAGTATCATTTGGAATTTTGTAAAAGAAAGATTTTTTTTTAGAGTCAAATTCAAGACCAAGTCGGCCATCCAGATGGACAAGTCAGCTTTCCCATAAATCGTGTCCCTTCGTGTGGTTGAACTACTATATATCGGCAAATGTGCTTCTCACTTGGACATACAATTCGGGTTTTCTGTGGAAGATAGAAATTCGGGCCTATGATACGAGTTCTTAAGATTATATTTATGAAAATGATGCGAGCTTCTTGTGGTTCATCTTCTGTGATTGATGCAAATTTCTAGTGATGTTTCCTCAGGGTTGATGGAAGTTTTTTGAGATATCTTTCCTGTGATTTATGCGAGTTTCAAAGGTATATATTGATGCAGGCTTCAAAGACATGTTTTACCATGATGATGCAAGTTTTACAGAGGTTGGAGGGTTGGCTTGGTCTTGATCTTGGGTCTTGAATTTTTCACTTTGATCTATTTCTATAAGAAGAGAAGTTGGTTGGGTTTTCCCCTTTGTGGGGTTTTTTCCTGGCTTGGAGCCTATATTTGTGTTCGTTGTCTTTTTGTGATCTTCTTGATTTATGCTTTGGTGTTTGTTTGATGAAAGAAACATAATAAAGACTAATAAGAAGCTAATAACATTCACGAGCAGTTATCATGATCAAGAAATCAACCTAATCTACAACACCATTGATTTCTCAACAAATCCAGGGGCTCATGTTTTTAGTTGGAGCAACTTATGCCATGCCACAGATCAATTCATAAAATTGGTGCAGAGATTAGAGCGGGTCGAAGAGGCAAATCTGAAACTATGCCTCTATTACCTTCTCGGCGTATGAGTTGCGGGCCGCGATAGTTCTGAGTAGTGAGAAGTTAGTTAAGGACCGACGTTTAATTTTTAACCTAACTAAACCATGATGCGAACAAGAGACAAATAAACAATGTGACAACCATAAAAATTGTACTCACTGAGTTGAGGGCTGAAAATTGCCTTAGTTGCTTGAATCGCGATTAATCAGTGAGTCACAATTCAAATTCGCGTTGACCACGAGTCAAACTCGGTCAACGCGAGTTTGACTTGCCTAGAGTTCAGTTGAATCGTTTGAGGGTTGAGCAGAGTTGGACTTGCGATTAATTGTGAGTGATCACAGATTCATGTTTCACTGAAGTGAACCCACCTTTTTAGTGTGACTTTATGAGATCATTAAAGTCATGTGACTTTTTAGTCACTTGTGAGGTCTAAAAGTACATTGTACTTTATAATATTAAAGTGACTTTATGAGGCAAAAAGGTACATGGTACAACAAGTTATTAAAGTGACTAGAGGGGGTCATTAATGAAGGGGGAGACATGAGAGGGGGTCAATGTGAGATTAGATCTCCACCCTTGATCAAGAGAAGCTGAGATCTAATCTCAGCCCTTGATCTTAGGGATAGGTCTTCTCATCCTTATGGAGACTAGAAAGGGGGAAAAAGGCAAGTGGAGGCTGATATTCTTCATTTGTAGCTTTTGGAGAAGAGGAGAGGAGAGGAGAAGCAAAGAGGAGAATGCTAAGATAGCTGTTTGCAGCAAGGAGAAGACCACACACAGGCCCAAATTCCAAGGCTGAGAAGTGGCACAAAAACCGAGAAGGTACAGGCAGCTACAGCAGTCATATCAGCAGTAATTTCGATGTAGATCCAGTGCATTTATTGCTTGCCTGACAGGCCCGAAAATTGAGAGGACAGAGGTCTGAGTGTGTCAATTTTGAGGAAGGAAAGTGCTGTCAGTGGCACAAAAATCAAGGGCAGACAGTCAGTCTGACAGCACTATTTTCGAGGGGTCAAAGTCTGACCTGTGGCATGAAAATTGAAGGGAGAAAATTAGTACAGTGGCATAAGTTTCTAGACAGCAGTAAAAAACCAAGGAGATGGCCCGAATTTCAAGGAGGGAGATAAGTACCCTGTTGTGTAATTAATGCTGTAAAAATTTCTCTGAGAAAAGCAAATAAAAATCCTCTTCCTACTGGTTTTCCCTTTGGAGTTTTTCCAGGGTCTGATTGACCAAAAATTAGTGTCTAAATTTTTGTGCATGCTTGTGAAATTTATCAGCTGAATGTGAAAGAGTAGTGGTAGCTTCTAGTGTTTTAATTGAATTTATATTCAAGTTTAATATCAGCAATGAACAATGGGGTTTGGGCATTAAACTTGATGTGCAAAACAAATTGAAACTGGGTGGGGCTACATGACACAAATTTTCTACATACCTATCACAATGTCCCTCGAATTGTTCCTTTCTATAGGCACTTCCATTGTTGATCTTCTTCAATGTTTGTCAGATTGTCGTTTCACTTTTATTGTTATTTCGTTTGTTTACTTTTCTTCAGTTTTGTGTGGCTCTTCTGCATGGTACTCTCTTGTTTCCTGAACAACATATAGCAATTGCTTGTCTGGCAACAACAATAATTCTTTTGGTTCTTCCTCGTTTGTGGCAGTAATTGGAATTTTTTTCTATCCTCAGAAATTGTGTATGTATTCTTTCTTCCATTACGAATTGCCTCTTTATAAGTTGGTTGTATTGCCAAGTTCTTAAGCTTCTTCTTATTATTATTTATATTTATTTTATACATATTTATATTCATAACATCAACAAAAAAATATCTCTTGCTCCATGTTTCAAATCTTCTCTTTTCCTTTTCAAGCTCTTTTCTGCAAATTTTCTCTACAAATGGCAACATGTTCTTTCAACTTGGTATAGGGAAACCTTTGGGAACTTCCAACTTCTTATACTTGAAATACCTCTCCATTTCACTTATCCAAATCAATTTAATCTTTGGATTTCAAACTCCTATTACAGCTAGAAATCTCCATTTTCAGCACCTTTCTTATTCTTGAGTAGACCAATCAATTGGTCTGCTAAATCTCCTTCTACTATTCTTCTTCTGATTGTTGTTCAGGGTCACTTACCTCTCTTTCCTTGCCTCGTTTCCTTTGTTCAAATTCTTTAATCTGTAACTCTTTATTGACGACAACTCTTCCTTATCTTTTGGCCATTCTTCCTTCTTCTCCAGTTTCCTTCCATCTGAGTTCACCACTGCTAGGGCCGACCTGCTGTAATTCCAGATGATGCGGTCAAGCACAAAAAAGTTTACTTTACTACAACAATCAGATTGCTAAGTAAGAGAAAAAACCGACATACAACACAAGTGGAAGTACCTTGAATGAAAATTTTTGAGATAAAATTTGCACATTTTTCATACAAGCTGTGAGAACAATTTTAAATTTGTTGTTTTGCAACTTCAACAGGAAGATCTTATTTTTTCCCTTTCCTATCTACGCTCATTTCTTTTCTCTTATCACTTCTTCTCGTCCCATCCAAATCTCCTTTATCTTCTTCCTCCATTCTATCCCGCACACCACCCCCACCCCGACAGAACCAGCAAAGCAAAAGTTTCAGTTCCCCCCAAAAACGGATGATATTTCCTGGGAAGATGGAATGTCAACAATGGGTACCCATGCATCTTCCAGCAATTGCTGCTCTCAAATGGCTTTGAATTCATTCTTGAAATTGATTTCACTGAAAAATATAGGCTCTGCCATTTATTTTTATATATCAAAGTCATGATTTCATTAGGAAATGGAAAATATGTCTTCTGCTGAATTTTGAGGTCTGAAAATGTCTGTTAGCTGCTTTCAAATATTTGTTGATCTTTTGGATGTAGCTTTCATGTATGAGCTCTGTCTTTCATGCTTTTTGAATTGTCGAAAAGCTCTTCATGAGATTTATAATTCTCCATTTACACAAATTTTTATTTCTTTCCAGACTTATATAGAGCTAACAGGTTTTTTGTTGCTAGTGTTTACCATATATTTTCTAGCTATTATACTTTGTTTCCATACATGTCTGCTACTATGTTTTCACACATTTCCTGAACACTATAGACACGTGCATTATCCAAATGTTTGTTTGCACGCAATTACTGGATGCATGCTATCCATACAATTATGTGCACAGAAATTAACTGTGATCATTGAGACATGCACTTCATCGTCCCATGAATTCATCTTGGTAATTAGAAGGCATAGGCATCAGGGTTGCTTCTGCATCATAATCTTGGCATTAACATGGATAGAGAAACTACTCATCTCAAAAATAACAGTCATGCACAAGCAGGTGAAAGTGCTTGGATACCAAGTTCCAACATAGGCAGTCAAAAATGTCAGCTGCTCTTACACAATCTTGAGGAGATTTTACTGTCTGGGCTGTTGTAGTTATACAAATATTTAGTATTAATTCAAAGCTGCTGACCACTGGAGAACTTGCTAGGTCTTTATCCGTGAGAATTACTGAAGCAGACCTATCTTGTGAAAGCTTGTGTTTTGTCCTTTCTAACATAGCTGGCTTACAAATGGGTGGTTTTTGTTATCCCCTAGCTCAACAAATATTTGTAATCCTTGTTGAATTTGAGTTGTAGGGTTGTGGGACCACAAAGAAACTAAGTGGACCCAGACTAGGTCAAGGGTATGGGGTTGATCAACCAAGGAGGGGCTTGACCTAGTTAGGGGAGAGAATAGGATCAAAGGGCTAATTTTCTTTTGAAATTTGAATGCAATGATCCAAATGAGGACACTAACCCAAATCAGCCTAGGGAGAGATATGGTTCTCGAGCTAGGGCTTGCGATATCTTGGGATTCCAATGTCAAATTATGCTCAAATTTGGAGGACCCCTTGAGAAGACCCCAATGGAGATGTGGACCAATTTTCAAGGTGTTTGGATGGCTACAAAAAAAATTTGCTTGATGCCCTAGGTGGCCCTCTAGGGTTAGGCCTAGAATTTGGAAAAGTGAAGGAAAGAGAGGAAAATTTGACCACCAAAGGGATACGAGGATTAGTGCCTTATTGCTTGGGCTTAATGGAGTCAAGATACGCAAAGATCAAATCTTGAGTATATGAGTGTAGGAGGGAGAAAATCGTGGTACACGAGTTACCCCAACCTTTGTTTTTCCACCTTTCTTCATATGCCTTTTGCCTTTGATTGAATTTTCTTCATAACTACTTGGGGTTCTAGGAGATGAGAGCATGTTATGTGGTATATAACAATAGATACCCCCTTAAGGTGGGGCAATTCATTGCCCACCAGGGGTTGGGACAATCATGGGTTCCTTAATGATGGAGGGGGTTCATCTAGGGCCCATAGGGTGATGGCCATGGGTAAGGGGTAGAACTCATGTTTGGCTTTTGCCCGTGTGTTAAATTTGTATGTCTTGACCATCTTTTGCATTTCGTGGTACATTTCCTGTTAAGAGGCCAAATTATTCTTTTTCTTTTCTTTTTTAGCTGCATCAACCTTCGGGCAATGTTCCAGGCTCGACCGAAGGTGTGGACAAGGGGAGGGGAAGGCTAACCCTATATCGACCTAGTGGACACATGTGGACCTAGATGGGAAACGAGATGAATGGGGGGGGCTAAAATGAGTGGAAGGGAGTGATGTATATGGTGTTGGGAAGCGGGACCACGCAACCAACATTGAGGTTTCCATGTAGTGCCAATCGTAAAGCTAGTGGCTAGTAAAGGAGGTCCCGCAGGACTAGGATACAAGGCTAACCATGAAATCGGGCAATGAGACAAGAGTACAGACCTAGTCCACTCTTTCCGCCAAGTCCCCCCACCAATCGATGCCCAAAAGTGCCCATGACAAGTAAGGAAAATTACTTAACTATACCAATGAAAAGCCATACCTTTGGGGTTGGGAGACCCACCTTCAAACATACAACCATAACAAGTGGGCGAGGGACCACATGGGTGGCTCAAGCAACATAGATAATGGCACATCAAGCTATCTGGTGGCTGTTGGGTGAGGACCATCTAGGAGAATTTTTTTCTCCTATATACACTACCCATAGGTGGTGGGTAACAAAGACCTTAGGCCTTACAAGAACTTGACCATCTGGTGATTGGAGCGAAAGTCTCTTCGTAGTCCTCCCGCTCTTTCTGGGAGAATCCTCTTGCCACAAACATTGCTTTGTACTTCTCGATGCTGCTATCTATTGCATGGATTATCGCCTTCGCAACCTTCTCAATGGATGTATTCTTCCTTTTCGCAAACCCCATTCAGGAGGCCATGGAAAAAGAAAAATCATAACCAAGCAATCACTTTCTGATATCCAAAGCCATACAAAATAAAACGACAAGAGGCTAACCAAAAAAATCAAAAGGAGAAAAAATATGATTGGAAGTATTTATCTCTTGATCAAGGAAGAAATTTGCCGAGAGTTGAAGGGAATTGTCAACTCCCTCTTGATTCGCCTCCTTGCAGAAAATCATTGAAGTCCTTGGAAGTATACCCTCCCCCATTATTTGACATCAAAAACCATGATCTTCTTCTCTATCGAGTTCTCCACCCAAGTCCTAAACTTTTGGAACCTCTTGAAGGCCTCATCCTTGGCCTTCATGGAAAAATTCATTATAGAATGTCAAAAGAAGTATTCTTTCCGAAGTCCATCTGTAATCCCATCAAATTTAGATTCCTTTGTCTTCTTTAGAAGTTGGTGTTCATCATCATCATCAACGTCAGCTGTTGATGCATGCTGCTTTTCCTTTCTTTTCTTCCGAGGACACTGGGAGGCATAGTGCCCAAAATCATGACAATTGAAGCACTTGATCTTTGACATATCCTTTCGATCCTGAATTGGAGCTGGTGTTCTACATGAATTCTGTTGAAAATGTAACTAGTTTCAATGTTCATAATTGTTGTTGTACTCGTTTCAAGAGAAGAAAAGAAAAAGTTATTATTATTAAAGCATGGGTTTCCTGCTCATTATTGATGGTCTTCTAGGTAAAAACATGTTCTTCATGCTTCTAGGGTTTGTTAGGTCTTAGGATTTATTGTCATGAGTGAAAGGAGTCAATATCATGTTTGACATATCCTTTCGATCCTGAATTGGAGCTGGTGTTCTACATGAATTCTGTTGAAAATTTTACTAGTTTCAGTCTTCATAATTGTTGTTGTACTCGTTTCAAGAGAAGAAAAGAAAAAGTTATCATTATTAAAGCATGGGTTTCCTGCTCATTATTGATGGTCTTCTAGGTAAAAACATGTTCTTCATGCTTCTAGGGTTTGTTAGGTCTTTGGATTTATTGTCATGAGTGAAAGGAGTCAATATCATGTTTATAAGACCCTTCATGGAAAAATGTAATTGTAAAATGTTAATTTTGGCAGCTAGGGAGAAATTCCCTAGCCCTTTCTTAATTTCAAAATATTATTAAATGAATTTATTAGTGATCTTCAAGTTGGCTCAAATTATTGGAGGGAAAATATATTATTTTTGAAATTCAAATATAAAATTGAAGGTCGGCTCCAAGTGCTCCTATGTCGGCTAGCCCCAAATGGTCATGTCTCTTCATTCGTGGCAAACAACTATAAATAGACCATTGAGTTGATCATCAAGTATTGAAAATTCGGCAAGCAAAATTATTCTGAGATTTTCAATCTTCGCTTGGATGGTACAGTGTCTTAGCACAGGGTCTTCGCTTGGCATTAATCTCGTCTTCACTTGGCATGCATGAAACATTGACTCAGATTTTTGTACCTGGCACAGTGACTCAGATATCTGATTTTCGCACTTGACACAGATGCCAAGCTTCTGTTCTAAAACTCGCATTAGCAAGGTATCTCTTATATAGTCTCTGTTATTAAGCTTGCATGGAAAATCTCTGTTCTAAGGCTCGCATGGCCAGGTATCTTTATCTCTCACATATCATAACATCTCTATCACGCATGGCGTGATATCTCTATGTCTGACATGGTATGACAACACTATGTCTCTTTCCCTATACTCAGAGGTTCATATATCTAGGCACAATGATCTTGGTTCATCACCTATGGCACATCTCTTGCATTACCCACCGTTTTCAAAACTGGCTGACTCAGAACCGACTCGGCTGAGTTGGTCCGAGCCAGAGCCTTAACTTGTGACTCGGCCATGGAAACGGTTCGGCCGGTCGGGTTAATACTGAGCTGGCCGAGTTGTCTAACAACTTGGTCGGCTCGTATTAACCCGACCGGCTTGGCCGAGCTTGTAATAACTCGGTCAGGTTGGAACAATGGCCTGTTAACCACGAAAGTCATCGATTTTTTTTTTTTTGGTTGGGGGACTCCAAACTGGATTGTAATTTGTCTATATTGTCTTTGGGGTCCATTCCCCTCTCCTAAACCCTATTTAACCCACCCAACCCCTCTCATTCTCTCATAGCCATCTCATGCATTTGAGTGAGAATTTCAGTGAGAGTTTGTGAGGAGTTGTTGAGTTTGTTTTTGGAGCAGCAGTGAGGAGTCTTGGGCAAGCATTGTAGCTGGAGTGAGGAGCTTCTTGGGCAGCCATTTGGAGCAACATTTTCCATTGAGGAGTTGGTTTCTTGGAGCAAGCTTGAGGAGGCAGTTTGTGCTTGGAGGTATTTTTTTCACTTGTAAAAATCTGTTTTTGCTTATTAAATTTTATGTGCAAATCTAGAAATCCTAAAGAGTGTTTTTTGTGAAAGAAATGAACATTGAATCAATGTTTTTTGTTTTGTTTTCATTTTCAGATTTTTTTTCTTTCATTTCCAAGTCAAAAAATGGCACCTAGAGTGAAAGACGCTGCTTGGGCATATGTTGAAATGGTTGATAGTCAAATGCATTGCAAATTTTTCCATAGGAAAATTAAGGAAGGTCCTGAGGGCATTAATAGGTTGAAACAACACTTGGTGGGGATTAGAGGCCAAATTACTCCATGTACCTCACCAGAAATTGGGGAGATTAGGAAGGATTTGTTAGCCAGCTTTGAGAAGTTTAAAGAAGATAAGGCTAGGCAAAAAGAGTTAGAGGCTGAAATTGGGAGGAAGAGGAATATACAAAAAATGCTAGCTACCAACCCCCATTTTGATTTTGAGGGTTCTTCCTCTATCCCTTGTACTGATGCATCCAACCCCTTCCGATATGTTCCTCCCTCTTTTGAGTCTATTCAAGAAAAGGGAAAGGGTAAAATGAAAAAGGGTGATATGAATATCAAAAGTTATTTCACTCTCTCCTCTCCATCAGATGCACATGGTCCTGAAGCTAGTAGAAGTCATATGCAACCCACTTTAGATGACCATTGGAAGAAAGAATTGAGGGAGATTGCTTGTGATTACATAGCTAGATGGTGGTATGATGGTGATATCCCCTTCAATGCTTCTCGTTCACCATATTATGAGCCTATGTTTGATGCCATACATGCTGCTGGAAAAGGCTTCAAAGGCCCTACTATGCATGAGCTAAGGGGGTATTGTTTGCAGAAAGAAATTTTCTCCATTAATGAGTATTTGAAAGATTTCAAGGACTCATGGGCAAGAAAAGGATGTACCATCATGTCAGATGGATGGACTGATCAAAGAAACCGTACCATCATAAACTTTCTTATCTTCTGCCCATAGGGGATCATGTTTCTAAAATCAGTTGATGCATCTGATAAGGTAAAAGATGGGCAATTGTTGTTTTAGCTATTGGATGAGGTTGTTGAGGAGGTGGGGGTGGCTAATGTTGTTCAAGTCATCACAGATAATGCCTCTACCTATGTTCTTGCTGGTAAACTATCAGAGGAAAAACACAAAACCATCATTTGGAGCCCATGTGCTGCACATTGCATAGACCTCATGCTTGAGGATATTGGTAAATTAGATTGGGTCAAAAACAATGTAGATCATGCCAAAAGCATAACAAAATTTATCTACAATCATTCATGGATTTTGAGCCTGATGAGGTGGGGGTGGCATCATCATGGTTCAGTATCATTATTGTATTATATCGCAGTTATGTTTGGCTCTCGGCATCTCAATCATCGTTACACAGTCAAGTTGGTATCACAGTTACTTAGTTAAGTTGGCATCTCTGTTATGTTTAAGTTCAACACTACAGTTGGCACTGCATCTAACATCTCAACATATGTAGCTCAACTTGATTACTTTTCAAGCATATCATTAAAGTACAGATCCAATGGTTTCAGTTATGTTGCAGCTCTTATGTCAGTAACAACGTTATGCATTAGTCTTGTTCACAAATGAAGTTGTAACAAGACGAATTCAGATCTTGGATAGCTTGATATATTATGGTTCATGATATTTTGTACCTTGTATCTCTCTGTTGAACTTTTGATGACAATCTAATTGAAGAAGAAAAAAATGGAAGGGTTTTCCCCCTTGTGGGGTTTTGCCCTGGTCTCCGACCAATCTTGGTGTCTCTATGAGTGCATGCTTTTCTTCCTTTTGTTCCTTTATATTTGTTGCAGAGTTGTTCTTTCTATATAATTGCAAATGTTGCTATTGATGTTATGCATATGAAAATGATGAATAAGGATGCAAATGCAATTATGAAAGCAAAGATCAATGAAGTCATAAGAAAATTAACATGGTATCAGAGCTAGGTTGAAGAAAAGTCAGTAAAGGAAGACACCAGTGAAAGAGTTCTTAAGTTGATGAAGTTGCAGGAGACCTAAACGAATGTTAGGGTTTGAAGGAAACCCTAGGAACCCTTCGTAATTAAGCCTATCAACATTGGAAACCTTGTTGGATATGTTCAGTGATTATGAATTCGGAGCAGCTTAGCTAGACCATTGTTTCTCTTTAAACAACTTCATCATATGGTTAATGAACTTCGGTACCACATGTTTGAGAGATGCTTGATTAAGAGGAAGCTGGTATCCTTCTTCAAAATAAAAATCTTCATGAGTTTTCCTTTTTTTTGGAAATAATTCATTACGGTTGTTTGTTTACTCCTGCATATGAATTTGGCTAACATTGTATATTGAAGAAAGCCCAACCTGAGGATCGAAGATGTTGCTCCAAGAAAGAGCTGATGTTCTTGTTATTTAAGAAAAATAAACTTGAAAGGATGTCCTTGAAAAGAGTATTAAAACTATGCAGGACCCTGCTCTATTATCAGTTACAGTTCAGATCCTTGTTGAGAGTATTGCTTGATCTCTTATGGCACTCATAGCTAGACCTTTGTTAAGAAGTGTTATGGCACCTATCCAAGATGAACTGTGTCACATATCCGAATGATATATATGTGGGATCTAAGGAGACATGTTATGGCACCATACAGAGGCTTTCTAAACCCGAGTTGCAATAAAGAGGTAAGTTATATGCCTGGCTAACGTAGGTCTACATTGGTTGACATATGATGAAGTCCAAGCACTATTCTATATATTACTTAATTTACAGTTGATTAAATTACTGTAGTATGTGCCATCCGAGGTTATTTTGATAGTTACAATAGTTACAAGGGTATATTGTTGGAGTCCTATAAAGCTATAGGAGACCAAAATCTATATTGCTGAGATTGTTCAAAGTATGTCTAATCGTTACAGTTAAGATATGATCATATGATGACTGAATAGCAAATATGTCTAGAATACGGGTATGTATAATAATAGTACACTGCGACCCCTGACTAGATAAAGTACAATTCTACAGTTGTAGCTAGTATGCAGTGCCTCATTGATTCGACAAATATAAATTGATAAGGATCAACATGTTAAAACATGTTTGAAGTCCGAGGATGTTTGGATTACTGCATATAATTTATAGCTGCAAACTCAATATTCTTCACTCTAGATCCTTATAGTCATTACAGTCCAGTTACAGTAGAGCCCGACTAGTTGACTGGATCACTGTGTTATAGTTAGTCTGTGGACTAAGATAGTGTATACAGACCATAGTTTTAAAATTCAGCTGATTCGAAACGGAAACAACCGAGTTGATCCGTTTCAATGCCTAGAATTGTGACTCGGTGGAGGAAACGGTTCGGGAGGCCGAGTCAGCCATGACTCGGCCAACTCGGCCGTTTCCGTATTGACTCGGCTGAGTCATAACCTGCGCCCCGTAACCCCATCAAAACAACGATTTGTCATTTTTTTAATGAAATTTTGAAGTGTTTGCTGATTGGTTTGGACTTCAAGGTGTTTTCTAAATTAGCTAAATGCTATTTGGGGTCCATTCCCCTCTCCTAGTATTGATATGCTATTCAAATTTCATGGTAATGTTGTCACTTTTACTTAAATTTTTAACATTACCATGAAATGACTCAGGATGTTTGAGAGTGGTTCCAGCCTCATTGGATTTCATATGGAGAAAGTAGAATTTTAGATTTCATTCAAAATCCAGCAGACTTATCAGTTTTTCAGGATTTCAGGATTGGAGGATTGCAATGCTTCCATTGAATTTTGTCATGTATTAAGGCATGGAACTCGTATTTAATCAAGAGCACCAATCCCTCTATGTACCTTGATGTTAGTGACATTGGTTGTCGAACTCCTATGGGATTCGCTCCCAAACCAGGAGCTTTTGAAAATGTCGCTCCCGCTTCAGTTTTCGCTCTCGCTCCCCACTTTCGCTCTCGCTCCCAAGTAACACTGAGCCAGATTATGTTGGCAACTCTAGCAGTAGCCAGTGGTACTGGTCACAGACTTTTGCTGTAGAGGCCATTTATAGCCTCCTTGGTTATGTGTTTTTGTTTTGATCTCTATATCATCATCGTGTATGTATTGGACAGTGCACTGGGTGCCATTTTGATTAATGGATGTATTCATGAGCCTACTTTGATCATATGTTGTCATCTATCTATATTCTAATGCTGTGTGTTTGGAAACATGAATGAAAACTTTTAAAATTATGTGTTTTTATAAAAAATAAATATTTAATGTATTTTTTACAATGACCGAGTCATTGAAATCGAGCCGGTTGAGTCGATATCGAGTCGGAGTCGGAGTTGGAGTTTTAAAACATTGATACAGACCTTGGAGAAAGACTTGAAGACTCCTTGATTTCCTATCCAGAAGGAAAGGATCATGATAGGATCTTTACATGCATTGTTGGTTATTCTAACTAAGGATGAAGCTCTTTGAAAGCTACCTTCGGGTTTTGAAGAGAATGAGTAAGAGACTCATGATTACATATTGAAGCCAGTGTTCTGGACTTGATTTGATAAATATCTGATGGAGTAAAGGTATGCCTATGACATTTGGTTTTATGAGCAGTTAATTTCTGACATGAATGTTTTATCTGATCAGTCTCTTAGGGGGTTGTCTGTTGAACCCTCCCAGCAAGTATAGCAAAGGACTTCCCTATTTATGGAAGTGCACTATTAGAAACATGGCATGCTTGATTACATTAATGAATTATCTACAAAATTTGAAGGATCTTATGATGAGCAGGTTGCTAGATGGATACTTTGTATTACAACATGCCCCTTAACTAGGGAGAGTCTAATCATATGAAATGTTGTGGAAACCGACACTGGAAAGACAAGCCTAGGCTTGTGGTTTCCCTGAGTAAAACGGAGTAAGGTCAGTTATGTATTTTCTTTAACATGATTTGGTATCCTAAATGTGTAGGAGATAGAGGATTGCCAAGTGCTGCTTCGCTTCCTAGATTTTTGGAAAATGACGCTTCTGATGCTTCACTTCCAAAAAACTTGCTCGCTTCGTGCAACATTGGGGAGATTAATATTCAATCCTATGGAGAATGTTTGCCCCTGGGCCATTTACCCCTAGCCAAATCAACATGGCCCCATGGGTGAATGTATCATTCCCCCACTTGTCAAATCAGCGTGACCCCATTAGAAAATGTCTGCCCAATGTTGCAAAAGCATCAATAGGGTGCATGCACCTTACACTTCCCACATACCTGGGATAGGGGATGCCTAGGGATTAGAAAATGTCTGCCCAATGTTGCAAAAGCATCAATAGGGTGCATACACGTCATGCTTCCCATGCATCTGGGATAGGGGATGCCTAGGGAAAGATTTCCCCATATCCCCTTTTTGGGGAGACATGAGGAGATGCAGGTGGAAATGTTTCCCCAGTGTGGGGGACGCATTTCCTCAAAAGGGGTGCTTGTGGGTGCCCCCCCAGAAAGGGCTAGTCATCCCCCCTTAATTTTGCTTCAAAACAATGATTTATGAGTGGGGAAGCTTCAATGTTGCAGGATCTTCACCACTCCCTTGAGGATCTGGATGCGGATTCACATCCCTGGTGGATCCACCATCGATCCTCAGGTGGAATAGTGGATTCAAAAATCAGATCTGCAATTCCACCTTTTTTTTGTGGTTCTTGGAAAAATGGAACTGTGGCGGCCCGATTCGTGATTCCAGAACGGATCGGTTTCGGATCGTGAGCAGATCTAGGAGAAAGGCAGACGGTTCCACGGACTTGGTTTTCTTAATTTTGTTTTTGGACTTGACTTTGGTTTTTGACTTGTTATGTGAGGAATTATGCTTCCTGAACACTCCCAAGGTGCCCCCTTTATTCTCCTTTATCTTTCATTTTCATCCTTTTACTTAAATTTTTAACATTAATTTGAAATGACTCAGGTTGTTTGAGAGTGGTTCCAACCTCATCAGACTTCATATGGAGAAAATAGAATTTTATATCCCTTTCAAAGTTCAACAGACTTAACAGTTTTTCATGATTTCAAGATCAATGGGATTATGGCATTTCATTAGATTTTATCGTGTATGAGAGTATGTGATTGACATTTTATCAAAAGCACCAAGCCCTATATGTACCCTAATGTTGGTGGTGTTGATTGTTGAACTCCTTTGTCATGGGTTTAGCAAAAATGTACCTGTCACTCAAGTCAAAATCATTGATCAAGCATGTTAAACTTTCTCTACCATATTATTGGGAAATGTTGACTAATATCCCTAGAGAATCAAAGTAGAGGCAAAGGCTAGACAAGAGGAGAAGAATATAGATTCTAGATGATTGATGCTCGAATAATTAATCATTGATCTAAAATGGATGCCATATCTATCTTGATCTATCTACAAATATGCATGTTTTCGTATCTTCTACAACAAATTTGGTATTTTGGATGTTTTTTTTGAATATAAATGCAAAAAGTATAAATATTTTTATGTATATATAATAGACGCTTCGCTTCCTAGATTTTTGGAAAATGATGTTTTTGATTCTTCACTTCCAAAAGCTGTCCTCACTTTGTGCAACATTGGGAAGCTTAATATTCAACCCTATGGAGAATGTTTGCTAATGGGCCATTCACTTCTAGCCAAATCAACATGGTCCCATGGGTGAATGTATCATTCCCCCACTAGTCAAATCAGCATGATCCCTTTGGAGAATCTCTGCCCGATGTTGCAAAAGCATCAATAGGGTGCATGTACCTCACACTTCCCACGCACCTAGGACAAGGGATGCCTCGGGAAACGTTTCCCCATGTCCCCCTTTTGGGGAGACACAAGGAGATGCAGGGGGAAATGTTTCCCAGTGTGGGGGATGCGTTTCCTTGAAATGGGTGCTTGTGGGCATCCCCCCTTAGAACGGGTTAGGTGTCGCCCCTTAATTTTGCTTCAAAACAATGATTTAATAGTCAACCCTAGGCTCTACTAATGCTATGTAATTAATGGTAAAATTGACATTGTCTTTATCTTTCATTTTCATCGTTTTACTTAAATTTTTAACATTACCATGAAATGAGGATGTTTGAGAGTGGTTTTGACCTCATTGGATTTCATATGGAGAAAGTAGAATTTTAGATTTCACTCAAAATCTAACAAAGTTAACAAATTTCTAAGATTTCATGATTAGGGGATTGCAATGTTTCCATTTGATTTTGTCATGTACGAGGGTATGGGATTAGTATTCAATCAAGAGCACCAAACTCTCTCTGTACCTTAGACTGACTCTTTGACTTGTAACTCTTCACTATTTTTGAGTTTTAGTTATATCAATTTACTATTCCAGTGTTCAGATTTCAATATCTACTATGTTCTATATTGCTTAGTACTATTTAGATTCTAGAATGATGAATGATGAATTTTAATTTTAAATCAATTTTAAATCTAAAATGATGAATTTAAATTTCAAATCAATATAGATTCTAGAATGATGAATAATGAATGAGGAATATGGATCAATGAATTTCATTATTGAATCTTGTGGCCTATTGATGAATGATGTATGTACCAGTAAGAATGATGAGTATGGATTATTATATTTCATTATTTAATTCAATAATGTATGGATCAATATATTTATACTTTTATTATTGAATATGAATTTGGAATAATATATATATACCCCATCCTGCACCCCTAAATTTCCCTAAAATTTGAAGTTACTCAGACATGCCTTCTCCCCCCATCCCGGAGAGTCTTGGGGGAGTCTTGGTGAAACATAGGTTGCTGAAGATATGTCAGTTCACATTTGTACCACATGTCCTCTCCCCCCATCCCGGAGTATTGGGGGAGTCTTGGTGAAACATAGGTTACTGAAGATATGTCAGTCCACATTTGTACTTACAACGCCTGGTATATAACATGAGCCATGATAACAAAATTGTCTTACGGATGGCCAAATTGTATTACCCCTCATGCTTAACTACATTATTTTTGAGGTTTTTCTATACACCAACGGACGGCCTTATCTATCAATTTTTTTAATGAGATTTATCTCGTTCTAAATGCAGTGTACAATTATAAGGACAACAGAGTTAGCCGTTGCTCAGGAAAAAATTGACGAACTTGAGAAGAAAGAAAAGGAGTTGGCCAGACTTGCACCAGCATCTCTCTTAGAAAAACTGAAAGGTAAGTTGATAGACAACATGTTTAGGTTTTAAGGTCTGCTAATTCTGTGAATCTTGTTTAGCTGTTTGATATGATCTTCTATATTCTGGCTTACAGTTTAACTTTATATAATACTGTATCAGATGCCGCTAATGGAACGGATGAAGAATCGGAAAATTTACAGCATCTCCTCCTGGCTGGAGAAATTGACTTAGCGGAATTTATTCAGAACTACAGAAGTCTGCGCACGCTATATCACTCGCGGATGTTACTCCGTTTAGCAGCTATGTCATCAGTATCTCCTGTCTAAGGTGCCATTAAGCTGCAGAGGGCATATCACTGGCATAGAGCTCAATTCCAGAGTCTTTCTATATTGGAAAGAGAAATTCTATGAAATTTCATTTCTCTCTACAAGTTGAAAGGATTATTGCCCTATTGGTCAAAAATTGAAAAGTTCATAATTGAGTGAATGCTTGCTTTGAAATAATTACTGGTTTGAATTTCCCGAGCAAGCATTGTAGCCGAGCTGTGGACGTGTAAATCTGCATAATGATTGTGCAAGGACCATACAATTACTTCCTGTATATTATGTATAATTGATATATATCTTTGCTGCTGTACAGACTTCAGTTCCATGCAGACATTGTGAAATTCGAATTCGTGGTCATCATTGGGATACCAAACCTCAGTTCAGGTGGATTTCTGCAGATTATTACTAGATAAAAGTTTAGTTTTATTAATTCTTTGATTAAGAGTGGGAAGCCCCCTCTTTTCAGATGACGTTTAAGATCATTATGGTAGCTTTATTTTCTGTCAATTTTGTGCTTTGAATTAATTAATATGCCAAATTCATCACTTACTTGCCTGAGCAGAAGGGTTGGTTATCCCTTTTCTAACGAAGGTAAGTAAATATATTACCCGAGTAGAGTGAAAGTTATGGTTATCCCACCCCTTCATTAGAAGGTTTGGAACAATGGTAACCCTGAGCTAGGTTGGTTGATATAACCCTTACCTGTACTAGATTGTTGGCATAACCCTTCCCTGAGCAGAGGTAAGTCAGGTGAGACCTTAAAAGCAGGACCGACCTTTCTAGCCAGCCTACTTGTTAGGTAGATAAGGTCACTTCCTTTTCTCTCCAGCGCAGTAAGTTAAGTTCACCTACAGAAAAATGTATATCTTCATTTCCAAGAAGAACTTGTAATGCCAAATTAGATGCAAAAATTCACTGAACTTTGATGGCAGGTAATGGCTTGGGCTTCGAAACGAGATCAGGGTAGAAACAAAGGAGAGGGAAAAGGAATTATTAGGTAAGTACAAATAATTCTTTTGGGAAAAAAGTGTTAATTTTTGTTGTCAACGGAGAAAAGAGGAAGTTGTCCATATAAATTATATTAAAGGCTCGAATTCGTTATTTTAATAATTCCATTTACCACTATTAAATGCTATCCTCCTTTGGGTCAAACACACTAAAATAGGAAGAAAATTAGAAACTAGTTTGGTATCATGAAGAAAAAGGAAAAGATAAATTATGAAACGAGTGCATATGTATTATAGTAGATTAATTTAACTAATTGAAAAATGCAATAAAACGCATATTCAACTAAAATTATGTAATTTAAATGAAATATGTAAAAATTTTACTAAAGAAATATGATTCAAGTAAAATTAATATTAAATTACATTAATAAATTAATGTTAAATTTTTTTATAAGTATTTAACTTGATTCTTAAAGTGTTAGTCTGAATCTATTAAGTAAGATTTGATAATTTATTTATTAATGTTAATTTTTTTTTCACAAGTATTTAACTTGATTTTTAAAGTGTTAGTCTGAATCTATTAATAAAGATTTGATAATTTATTTGTTATGGAGATTTTCACATATATTCATATTGTAAGATTAATTTTGGAAAAAAATTATGTTTGTAAATTTAGTTACTCTGATGTTTCGAGTGGACACTCCATCTATCATTAGGGGTGATGTGAGGAGAATAAATAGAATGGAGAGGAAACCATACGTAATGAAAAATTGAATTAATTATTAAAAACTATTAAACGGGAGGAAGGAATTGGTCTTGCCATTCTATTTATTCTCCTCACAACACTATTGCACGTCATCTCAAAGCTTTTATGTCTTTGATGATGGGTGAAGTGTCCAACCAAATGTAGGACAAACTAAGACCTGATAAACTAAGACCGATTCCTTCCTCACATTACTTTGATTTTGTTTTTTTTTTGTATTTATTTATTTCAAGAAATTTGACTCATTTTTAATTACTAATTCAATTTTTTCATAATGGATAGCTTTCCCTCTATTCTATTTATTCTCCTCACAACATTCGTTCACATCATCTCAAAGCTTTTATGTCGCTGATGATGTGTGGAGTGTCTACCCCAATTTTCAAACAAACTAAATTTGCATACAATTCTTTAAAAAAAATTCATCTTACAATTTATCTTTTCATATTTAAATCAATGAAGTGGCATTTACTCAAGGATGTGCAATTTCTTTATTTCCAAAAGAAATATTAAGCCATGTGATATTGATTTGTCAAGGAAGTCTACCTTGTTTATCTTGAATTAAAACAATAGAATAATTCATTAGTGTATATCCCATCATATTTAAAATTGTTCTCTTTTATCTATTATCTATTGATTGAGATTTATTCCATTGACTTACAATGTATTATGATTGGCTCTAATCTCCATTTGGCCAACGAGTCTCGTACTTACACCATTACATTGGCTTATAAGAAGATAATCAATGCCAATAATTTTGACTTGTTTAAGTTATTATTGTTAATAATATTTATATTATAATGTAGTGAACATTATGGTGTGAACTTAAATGTCACATCTCTATCATGTTTTCTTAGAAGAGCATATGATCTATTATGTTGTCTTGAGTGGAGTAATTTATGAGGTAAGATCCTAATCTTCGAAAGACCTATTTTTCAATATTGTATTAAGGCATCGATGTTTCTATTATGCTTAGTGGAGTCATCATTTATCATCCTAATCATCTAAACACAAAATTTTCAATATTGCATCAAGGCATCTAATGTCCCTATAGTGCTTAGCGGAGCCATCATATATGATCCTAATCTTCTGAACACCTAGTTTTTGATATGGTATTAAAACATCTAATATTTCTGTCAAATTACACACTGGGATAAATGAAGTAGTTATTTGCGGGAGGGGGGAAAGTGGGGGAGGTTATCGTACTGCCTTCCTTGCCTCCAAGTGAAGCTTAGTGCTAAATAATCATGAATTTTGTCAAGTTATATTATCTTTATTAATATTGATATGATATGAGCAATAGGGTATGATCAAAATGTTATGACTCTTTGCTATAACATTATATAAATAGGTCTTGTACCCATTGTATTTGTCACCATGAATATTTTGAATATTTGTTCATAAGAGTATATTCATGGACCATGCACTGTGTTGTATGAATTTTTTCATTATATAAGACCTTGATGTTGTAAACACCTAATTTCTAATAAAGGCACAAATGCTATAAACATAGAGGCAAGGTTGGGATTTCAAAATTTCCGTTGGTACAAATAAGGTTGAAAAATCAACTTTAATCATATTTGTAATTTTGTATTTTATGATGGGTTGTTTGAATTTTGGACTGTCTTCAATGGTCAAAATGCCTCGATGGGCATTTTGACTGTCAAATTTTATCCTTACATAGAGGCATTTTAGAGACCATAACTTTCTACTGGATCATTAGATTGGGGTGCTAGTTTTGCCATTGAATATTAGTTTCAAAGGCCTTTTCTAAAACTAACCTTCTCAAGAAAGTTACAATCCTTATTAGTCACCCTTCCAAAAGGGCCTTGAATCAATTTCCAATTTCAAAGCTCTGTTTTCAGTTGGAATGAACTTTTCATTGGTATGCTTCATTGAGGCACGATTTGGTTTGATGTATAATACAGATTGAGAGATAGTCATAAAGGAGTAATATAATATGCTTCAACAATAATCAAGGAAAACACAAAATTAAAAAATTAACACTTTGCTCTAGACAATACCCCAGGGAAGGGCAAATCACCACAATTTAGAATTAGAGAGAGAAACTCTAGTTTTTTGGGTGTCCTTTGCTTCCATTTTTTTTTGTCTTGGAATATTTTGTTATAAACCTTCATCACTAATCTTAGGACTACAAACAAAACAATGGATTCACTAGAAAAATACCATGAAAAAACATAGGAATCCAGATGACATAATGAGGGAAATGATGCTTAATTATTGGTGGGAAAGGACATGAGGAATATGAAAATAAAATAGTTGCATGCTTAGATTGGAATATACCAATGTATAGCATGGGGCAAAAATATCCTATGTGTGAAAGAGTTGGAGAAAACAAAAGAAATCATGAAAATAATCATAAATAAATGGATAGAAATGTTTTTCAACTTGGCTCAAGTAGCTTGGCACACATATTTTGGTAAAATGTTTTACTAAATTTCCAAGTCATAATTGAACTTGATGGCTCAACCTCAAGAAAAAGGCAAGTCATGAATTCACTTTGGCTATGCGAGAAGCAATTATAAAAATGGAAAAGTCCCAAGGAAAGAATGGATAGTCATATGATATGCATGTGCATGGAATATAAGCACTTTTGGTGTCGAAATAAAGATTTATTAAAGGACTAGTTTTTGGTCGTCTATAATGTACCTTCCCTTGTTCATATTATTGTTATAATTACTCTTTCTGTAGTATATCTTCTTCCTCCCTCTTCTCTTATTCTTTTACTTAGGGTTCACTATTTATGTTTAATGAGCTTGCTCATGGTTTTTTGGTTAAGGTTAGGAGACTTAAGTTTTTTCATTAATATTAGGTACATCTATCGAAAGGGGTAGCTTGGGACCACACAACCTTAGTTCTTGTCTTGAATGTAAGGTAGGGAGACTCATGGATTATTTTGTTATATTATGTTATACATTTGTCTATTGTGATTAGTAGTTTTGCCTCCTCAACTTAGCCTTTTAATAATATCCATTCACTATAATATATCTGATTGGAGTAAAATTGTCGTATTCAGGGTGGTTAATGTTGTTTTGGATAAGTTGGATCAAAACAAGTGGCATTACAACAAATAATTCTTGGACCTACACCTTCAAGGCATACTTTTGCTTTCATAGCTATAATATTTTATGGTAATATTCAAATGAAATGTTGTTTATTATGGAAAAAAGACATTTGATAGTGTTTTTGGTCAACAATACAATGAAATTGACAAAATTCTATGGGATAATCCATGTACAAGTTAAGGTTCATATCTAATGCTAAAGACTTGCTAAAAATAATAGGGTGCAATGAATTGTATAGATAATTTGATTGCCAGATCAAAATATAGTGCAACTTGCTTTGTTTGGAAGAGGACAATAGAGGTTATTATAAGTTTATATTTTAGGCTAATTGGCACAAAAATCAATGATATAATATTTACAAGGTTTCTCTATGAGGAATCACTAAAAATAATATGGTTTCTTATTTTTGACATAACATTTTTTTGGTAGGGCCAAATTAGATGAGACCGGTTTTATCACAGAGAACATGTTTCAAATTTTATAATTGTTTTATAGAATTTGGATTAGAAATCACAAAAATATTGCTAGAACAAGGTTGGCCTATATATTAGTTCATGATGGAAGGGTCTAGAGAAATATTGTCAACTTAAATTGGGTTACACCTTGATTGGTATGCACAATTTAAGTGATCTAGAAACAACTTCCAAGAAGAAATAAAGGTGAAAATTTATGTAAAATTTTAGCTAATTGTACTCTAGGTTGAGAGATTAGTACATCCTTTGTAGTTAAAGAGTATGAACCTCAAATGTATGGAAAGAATATGAACCTCAAATGTGGAATCATCGTATGTAACACCCAATCATAGCATTCATTCAATAAGGTAGGATCTTCTGGGTAAGCCCAGTCCTAGGGAATATGGGGAAAAGAGAAAGCGAGCAACCGGTAGCTATTATTTCTTTATCATTATTTCCAAGCAAAGATCGAGCAAGAGACCTTTGGCAAGCAGCTGCAAGTTGTATTTTTCAGTAGGCAGTGTGCCTCACAGTGTTGGCCCTATACCCTACCTTACCGTAGTGTATCATGCAGGGGGTATGGCCTCTCTGTCGGGTATGTATTGAAAGGGTCCTTTTCCTCTTTCAAATATAGTGGGAACTTGGAATGGATGGAGGAAGGATTTAGGAGAATGGGCACTACCTGATCTGCGTGACTGGCTCTAGCCCCTCTCCCTGAGGAGTATTTGTGTATGATCCTCAAATGGGTGAATCATAGTATGTAACGCTTCCTCATTGCTATTAATTATTTCCCCCCCGTAGAGGTCAGATTCATGAGGGGTATGTGGGACCTCTCTGTTCTCTCGGCGGGTATCCATTGATGTGGTCCCTCTCTCGTCTAGTGGCAACCACTGCGTGCACATGGCCGTTGTTCACTGCACATAGTCCTGTTCCGGGGTGTGGGGGACGAGATCCAGAAGGCAGCTAAAGTCCCCGCTCCCAGCAGAGAAATAGCAACTATAGTCTATAAGGCTAAAGTACCAGCAACAATGGCCGAGACCACATGAAAGGTGGTAGCCATTAATGAGATGTTGCAAGTAGCAAAGGTCCCCGCTCTCCGAGAGGTATCAGTCTAAGTTGGCTTCATAGTTGCAGCAATGAGATCATTCCTGGGAAGCACCTTAGTCACTGCGAAAGAAAACCAAATTTCATAGTTCAAGTAGACACGAGATTAATAATGAGCCAATCATTCGCTATTAAAGAAGTTGGGTTTGAATTTGAAATGGTTTTCGGCCTTTTATCAGAAGACCGAGGCTTAGGAAGAAATATTCGTATCGTTGTTGCAAATTGGTAAGATCCATTTCACATTGAATTCAATATCTCTCTTTTTTGCTAGCTAAAACTTCTTTTGATTCTTGTTTAGGTCATACTTTCCAAATTACACAATAAGAGGTAGATGACTAAGCAACAAATGGGGTCTTACATCCCTACACCTGCGGTAGTCTTCCAACCGCTTGTAGCGAGGTGCGGCACCACCAAACGCTTTCTTTTCACCAATACTAACATTCGTGGACTACGCCTACTTACTCATTAACATACTTAGTTTGTGTTTCACAACCAAGTAAAAACATTTATCCTTTATACTTAATGAAGCCCATACTCATTCATTATCCATATGCAATTAACCGAGAACATCAACAATTGCAAACAAGTATAAAGGGGAGGGGCAACTCCCCGTAATGTGAGTATGCTCAACAATTTTATTAAGAATATCAGATTACAATACAAGTGTGTCTTGGCTGAACCAAGTCTCACACTTAACCAAATATTACAACTGAGAGGTAACCCTGTCCTTTATAATACATGTGCACCCTTGCACAAAGAGAAGTGCTCACCCGAGCCACTTAATACCTCTTCACCAAGTCCTGCACAAATCTGCACGTTCATCACCCAACGTACGGCACACTTTGCCAACCATCAACCAAGAATTAGTCCTGTGCACTTTCCAAGCTATGCGCATGAGTTATGCGCATTCTCCAACCCAAAGTGCGCACTTCTTCTTTGCTATGCGTAGATGTGTTGAGTTCGAATGATTGTTCGATTGTCAAAATGCATCGCAGGTCCATCAATATATATGCGTCCAAGGTTGCTCGCCCATCCTTGGCCGACCTTCCAACTATTAACAAGCATGACAACATGGTGTGAAAACATTGGGCAACAACCTCAAGCCATAGATGGATTCGCTATAGGGAAGGCTAAATGAACAAATGCATGGGTTCATGTATTAGGTGCTTTCTATAATGCACTTAACTATCATAAAATATAGAAGAGTAGTATTTAGAGAACTATAAACACAAAAGAAGAAAGTACAAGAACAATGAGATTAAACTTACATAATAAAAGCTTTGTATTGATAATTCGAAAGAGAACACTTTTTAAAAGCCTCTTAGAGGGAGAAATCTCCTTTGGGCAGAGTTCCAATATAATAATAAACATTCACAAAACATTACGTAACCCTCTAGCTTTATTTATAGTTTCTTACAAGCAAAACCCTAACTACTTGTGGTCCCATCATTAATGAACACCAATAATTTAGTGGGCCTTATTTATGGAGGACAACCCTTTTACATTAACTACTAACTCTTAAGTACCATAAAGTAGGGAGGCTAGGGTAGGACTCAAACATGGCCCCCTTTTAAAAGAAACAATTTCCTCAAGTGTAGAGGTGTGGAAACAATTGTAAAATCATTGTTGGTTCCTAGGTGGCATTTTTAGGAGGCATGTCCTTCCATTATATCATGACATCTTAAATAGCATAGCATACTCTATAGTTGATGTTCTTTGATGGCTAGTATTGCTTTTAAATATAACCAAATGGGTCCGTCTTCATTAACATTTGGAAGGTTAGTTTGAACTCAACAATTTTTCTCCATGACATTCTTCAAACATGACCCACAAAAGATTGGATGGATCTTGGAGTGGGCACAAAGAGTCAATAAGCAACTTGTCCAATGCAATGGAGGATTGGATAAGGTTGCATAACTTTGAAACTAGTCTTTGGTCTATAAACAAGGTTTTATTATAGGGTTAAATTTGAAGAAATATGTGAGTCCACTATTTCATTCTATTTTGATTCAAAGTTATATTATCATCAAGCGTGCAAATAATGGCCTCGTTGGTGTTGTGTGATCCACTTCTTGAACCTTTGATGTTCTTGGTAAATGTGAATCTGGTAAGGTCAAAATTTTTTCCATAGACATCTTCATATGATGAGATTTTGGTAGTGCCATGATAAGTGATATTGTACCACCATTCTTTGAGGGGTAGCCACCATGCACATTGGTGTTATTAGTGAGAGCAAAAACATCACAACTAAGTTTCTAGGAACTTGTTGACCAGCTCATTTTGACCATCAGTTTTCGGAAGATAATCTATTCCCATTTTCAATGTGCCTTATAGTTTAAACAATGCATACCGACATTTTCTTGTGAATGTGAGAACATGATTCGGCACAATGGAAGTGGGCATGCTTTCTAACTTAAATATTTGATCCAATAAAACTTGAGCAATTGTGGGGGGTGTAAAAGGGTGTAGTTGTTGGAAAATGCAAAGTGGCAGCTATTAAATCTTATTTTCCTTTACCTTAATATTTTCTTGTGAACTTAGTTATTCTTCTTGTGATTTTTTAGTTAGATCTTTTCATCAAACAAATATCAAGAATGAAACAAGAACAATAGAGGACACAAAAAATAGGCTCTTAGCTAGGGCAAAACCCCTCCAAGGGGAAAACTTGGTAAAATATTGTCTTATAGAAATTGCTTCAAAATTAGACATAAATATCGAATCCCTAGACCAAGTCCTTCTCCAACTACCAAGTCAACCCTCTAACAAGTCTTTCCTTGATTTTGCACCAACCAATTTCAAATTGAGATTTCGACTAGCCAGCTTCAATACTGAAACTTGTCTTGCAACTTTGACCCTGAAATTTTAGTCTTGCAACTTCCACAGAAACCCTAATTTAGCTTCCTCCTAAGACCTTCCTAGTGCAAGAAAACTCCTCTTAAGGTCAACGAGGTCAAGGTAGGGTATTCTTCCTCCCAACTACAAGATTCTATACTTAGTTCTAGTGCAACTCAAACCTATAACTTCGACCTCTTTTTGCAACACCAAAAATCTAAATTTGCACGTGTGAGAGAGATTAAGCCCCAAAACAAGATTTTTTGTCCTCCTTGCTTCTCTTGGACCTTCGATCTTCTTTTCCAGCTTCCCAGCTATAAATCGAATTCTTTCTTGAGTGAGTGAGTGCTAAATGAGGTTGAAATACTTCTTTATATAGCCCTTCCAAGGGGCCGAATTCTCTCCTTTAGGCCAAATTGTAATTGCCAGGGATGACTTTTACTTTTGGAGTTTCTAGGACTTTCTAGACTCAAAATAATTCTTTTTACAAATTTCATTTTTCCTGGAATGGTTTTATAAACATGATGTTGACTCCTTTGACTCATGACAATAAATCCTAGGACCTAAAAAACCCTAGAAGCATGAAGAACATGCTTTTACCTAGAAGACCATCAATAAAGAGCATGAAACCCATGCTTTAATAATAAAATTTTTTATTTTCTTCTCTTGTTCGTTACATAGGATACATATTGAAATGAGTACAACAACAATTATGAAGACTGAAACTAGTTACATTTTCAACACTCCCTCTTAACTAGGGAGTTATTCATAATTGTACAACTACAACATTATTCTCAAATTGAAGAGTTCTCATAAGAAGAGTCAGATTGATAATCCATACTGGAAGCATCATCGTTATGACCAACATTATCTTTGAGGCCTAACTAGAAAAGCTCTTATTTCATTTAAGAGCATTATGTTGAGAGGTTTTACATGTGATACCACACTACCTATACAAGGCACATACCCCATTCAGATGTCCACAAGGTATGTCCTTTCGGGACTATACTTATCTTGGATCTCCATACTTGAGTCCTCAAAGAATATCAGTCTTCTTTGACCACTTTTCTCTTGAAATTCCTATCCCATTCTCAAAGAGTGTTGATACCTTTCCTTTCTTGGATTCTTTATCCTCAAGGAAACCACATATGCTTATCCAATCCTCCGTCATTCTTTCTCCATCACCTGAAGAAGAGAATGCACATGTGATGTCTAAAATCACTCCCTATCAACCAGATTGGACTTCCCTATTATCCTGTTGACTAGAAATAGATCCTTTCTCCTATTCAAGGAGACTCTTTTGCTACCTCTTAAAACTTTGGAAGTCAACACTACAAGCCTTACAACTTGTTTTCATGAGAGTAGCAACTACTTGATCTTCATAGCTACATTGCTCCCTCTTTCTTTTGCATCTCTTGCATCGATATTGCTTCCTTTCAAGGTATCACAGAGGCATCTTCTCTCTTCAATCTTGTGACAGGATCCATGTCATCTTTCTTTGTTCATCACTTTCATCTTCGACATGAAGGCATTGCATTGAGCATTTTCAAACTTCAAGCTGAACATAGCTTTGTTATAAAAGTGATCTCCTTTGACCTTCAAGTTATCTTCTTGTACAAGTACCATTCAATCCCAAGATGGGCACATCTTTACTTCATAGCTGCCAAATATTAGATATTGAGCTTCCCTCAATATTCTTCATCCATACAGTTAAACTTGCCTCAACCTCCATCATATATTCCTAAAACATCTTTTCCAGGTAGAAAAATAATATGTTAACCAGATAACCAACAATAATTAAAATTAGACTTACCTCATCATGATGACCTTCTCGTTCCATCAACATCCTCATGGTTCATCTCCATATGAATATTCCTTCATGCATCAGAGTGCCCAAGGATCGAACTTGATTACCAAGTTACAACTTTTCTTCCGGAGACTATATTGGATGTTAATCATTATTTTACATATTCTAGAGAAAGTCTTAATATTTTATACATCCTTAAGTAAGTCAATTCTTCCTTTTAAACATCATACAATCATACGAATTATGTTACAAGATTCTATTCACATGAATCTTATCCAAGAGTTACTTTCAATATGCAGTCCTATGCTTCTTATTCCATCATCTAGCTATATGTCTCATAATAAGCCAACAAATTGACCTATTGCATTCCTTCATCCCTTTACCAGTATTACTTCCACATTACATGGAATGTATACTAACTTTTTCACATTGCTTCTCCTAAGAACCTTCCATAATGATGGTTCTTCCAGGATCATAATGATCCATTAAAGAAAGGTGACTGCCTCTAACAAGATGTTATTTAATTACTAGATGAACAATATGCAAAATGGTCTATTGATCTATCTTTAAGGGCTAGGTGAATTCTACCAAGAAACATAACCAAATAGACTTATGCAATTATCACATGCTTCTCTCTATGATGTTATGCAAAAACAAAATTTTTCTAAACAATGCAGGTTATCTTTAAAGGAAAGGCCAATTTTACCAAGAACCAACCAAGATGCCTTTTATGATAGTAAATATCCTTCACTTATTCCTTCTTCAGATTCTTCTCAGGTTCTCCCATTGCCTCAACTATATGATCTTCACTCCTTTCCTTTCTCTTGTTGTTCCTTAGGCTTGGATAGTCCCTTTTATATTGTCCAAACTTATTGCACTTAAAGCATTGAATCTTGGACATGTATTTCTTCTTGGACTTTCTAAACTTTCCCTTCTTCAGCTTTTTGACTTGGGCAAGAAAGGTTTGAGAATGCTCATCTGATCCAATATCATCTTTTACCTTGATCCTTGATTCTTCCAGAATACATTGAGCCCACAACTCACCAAAATGAGTTGAATTTTTCTGAGTAGCTGCTTGTTGCAACGCTGATCCATTCTATAGTGGAAATGGATTTATTACACATATGGTCACATTCAAATAAGAAATTGTTTCCTCAAACCCTTACAGATGGTCTCTTAGCTGAGAGACTTACATGATAAAGGATGTCATATCCTCATCCTTTGATTTCTTCATTCTATACAACTTATTCTGCAAAGACATCTTTTGTCCTGATGTACTTAAGAAGTACAAATTTACTAGCTTGTCATACATAACCTTGGAAGTTTTCAAGTTTGCAACAAATGGAACAAGAGAATCTTTATTGGGTTCAACTATGATTCTCTGTTCCCTTACTTCCCCTTTCTTGCACTTCACTAGTTCTTGTGTCTTGTCTTTGCTAGGTTCAATAATTTCCTTAGTAACATATTCCATTACTTCTTGTTCTGTGAGTATCAGGTGAACCCTTTTCTTCCATGCTAGATAATTTGATGCTCCAATGAGCTTATTTCTCTCCTTGCAGAAATAAACTATATGACTCGTAGATTCAAACATGATGTAATACTTGATAATTGAGAAACTCCTCTTCCTTAATGATGTCTTCAATCTTCTTGATGCCTTCAAGATATTTGAAGAGACTTCCTTGAAAGATTTTCCCTAGGATTCCTCTGGCAACTTTCAAGAGAGATGAATAATAAGGTCCTTTGATTCTTTCTTTAAATAGGTCTACCAATGAGTCTTTCAACTGAATTCTTCAAGCGACAATACTTCTTGAAGTCTTATTCTTCAGGATTTCCTTGAGAGTTTCCTTTTTCCTTCCCCTTGAAAAGTAATTACTTCTAGTGTCCTTCCAACTGCGTGTTCACCTTAGCTCTGATACCATGTTGGAAAATGCAAAGGGCGCAACTACTAAATCTTATTTTCCTTTACCTTAATATTTGCTTATGAACTTAGTTATTCTTCTTATGTTTTTTTAGTTAGATCTTTCATCAAACAAATATCAAGAATGAAACAACAACAATAGAGGACACAAAATAGGTTCTCAACCAAGGCAAAACCTAGTAAAATCTTCTCTTCTTATAGAATCTACTTCAAAATGAGACACAAAGACCCAATCCCTATGCCAAGTCCTTCTCCAAGTACCAAGTCAGAATTTCAACAAGTCTTTCCCTGATTCCACGGCTTCAAATTGCAATTTTGACCTACCAACTTCAATACTGCAACACGTCTTGCAACTTCAGCCTTGAAGCTTCCACAAAAACCCTAATTTAGCTTCCTCCTGAGACCTTCCTAGAGCAAGACAACTCCTCCTAAGGTCAACGAGGTCAAGGTAGGGTATTCTTCCTTCTAGCTATAAGATTATGTACTTCATCTTACTGCAACTTGCACCTCTTTATGCAACACCATAAACCCTAAAACGTTGCATGTGTGTGAGAGATTGAGCCCAAAATGAGATTTTTCATCCTCCTTGATTCTCCTAGACCTTCACTCTTCTTTTTCCAGCTTCCCAGCTACAAATCTAATTCTTTCTTTCTAATTATTCTTTCTTGAGAGTGCTAAATGAGGTCAAAATTCTTTTTTATATAACCTTTCCAAGGGGTTGAATTCCCTCCTTTAGGCCGACTTGTAACAGCCAGGGTTGAGTTGTACTTTTGGACTTTTTAGGACTTTCTAGACTCAAAATAATTCTTTTTACAAATTACGTTTTGCCCGGAAGGGTCTTATAAACATGATGTTGACTCCTTTGGCCCATGACAATAAACCCTAAGACCTAACAAACCCTAGAAGAATGAAGAACATACTTTTTCCTAAAAGACCATCAATAAAGAGCATGAAACCATGCTTTAATAATAATATTTTTTTTCTTTTCTTCTCTTGTTTGTTACATAGGATACATATTGAAATGAGTACAACAATAATTATGAAGACCGAAACTAGTTACATTTTAAACATTATAAGGCACAAAATGAACATATTTGGGATGACGATTCATTGTCACCATGATGATCAATTTGTTGCTTTCTTTTGGGAGGCCTATAAAATCCATGGAAATGCCAGTTCATAAAGTGGTAGTATTGATAGTGACTATAATCCCCTAGTAGTTTTCAACATCTCACCCTTGTTCCTTTGAAATGCACCAAATTTGGCTAGAAAAGTATGGATTCCCTTTTTCATGCCTTCCTAAATGAAATAGTGCTTAGCGCGTTCATAGGTATTCTTAAAGCCATAGTGATTAGGTGTAGGGGATGAAGGTAACTCATATAACACCCTTTGTTTTAAACTAGAAATTTATATAATAAGAATGCACCTTTTATATTGTAAGGCATCCTAAAACCAAGTATAGCTCTTAAGGGGATTTGTCCCTTGAAGTCCATGGATGATTTGAACCACTATGATATTTTTTAACCGTTCTTCTTGGGATTTTGTGAGCTAATATGGTATAAATGTGATGTTAAATTTTCAATACAAATTTTGGTTTAATATTCTAAGCAATTTATTTTATACCTAGATTTTAAATTCACTCCAGTAAATTATTTTTATTGAAACTTTTGAATAAAACCTACACTAGCATTAACTTAAATGATTGCAACAAAAATTCAATAGAAATTCAATGATGAAACATAGTCTTCCTAATAAATTCTCCACTTTTATATTACTTAGGAAAATTAGGTCTCCTTTAGCAAGGAAAATAACCCTTAAAAGAATAAACAAAAAATACAACAATTGAACGCGGAAACTCGACCTGCTTAGAAATTTGGCTTACACTTGTGTTGGTTGTTTTCCATAGTTTTGTCATCCCTATAGCAACTCAACCTTTCCACAAGTCTTGTGTTAACCCTCTCTACCTCCAACTTGCTTGTTGGAACGTGGTCTCAACAATTTCGACCTCCTCATCCATGTGGCACACCCTTGACCTAATCATCAATAACTCTAAACTCTCCTCTTATGTGCTCAATTTGGAAAACTTGTGCTTACTTGAACCTGTAGCTGCACACTTTTCTCTTCACTTCAGTCTTGAGCCTCTCGCTCACTTGAGAAAATTACTCCCCCAATAATTAATGTGTCTTTGTCATCTCCCTTAGGCATTTTAATAATTTTCATTAAGCCAAATCCCTAAGCTAATCTCTTAAGTGATGAGTGGCTAGGATTAGATCCTAAGCCTCACTTGAGATCAATGGTAGAGATTAGATCTAATTCACTAAAATGAATGAAGTTATTTTTTCATTAGAACCCTTACCTTGATAACCAATATTAATTAGTTAATTAATTAATGTGTTTTCCTAAGTTAAACTTGATGTGAGAAATCATAAATGTCACTTGCTAAACATAAACAAGTACCTAAAGAGACATTTGGATATCTTTTGCATGCTTGCAACTTAGCCTATGCAAGAGCGCCTACTTGAGCTATCAACATCAACACTCCATTTTAGAAAGGAAGGTATTATGCACCACCCCCATCTTATCTTTGTAGAAGACAAACTTCCCGTTTAGCAGGGGTCTAGTGAGAATATCTGCAACCTGCTCATCTGTGGATATGTATTGAAGCTTTACAACTCCCCTCTAGACCTTGTCTTTGATGAAGTGGTATCTAATATATATATGTATGCTTAGATGTGTCATGATACATTGAATTCTTCGATATTTTTATGGAACTATGATTATCACAGTGAATCACAGTGGGATCTATTGATGCACAGACTAGCATGCCTAGTTTGTAGGTTAAAACTAGAGGGCACAACAACACTTGGGGACTAAGGCCCACTGTCAACACAATCTAAGTCCCCTTCTCTTCTCGGATTTTCATCGACGGGATGAGTCCCAATATCCCTCACTTGTGATAGATGTATCTATGATTGGTTTGAAGTGAGGCAAGGAGGCTCACTTAATGGAAAGGTTCAATGAAAGTGTGAGTTTTGGGAGAAGCTAGGAAGACTTTCCAAGCACAAGACCTAGGGTTAAGAAATTTTATGATATAAGAGTTCATCCAAGGTCAAGGTATATAAGAAAAAAGGTTGTGAATAATATACTTCAGCAAGTAGTAAAGTACAAAGCTTCAAATAATCCCCAAGTTGAAGGATGTCTCCTAGGGTTCCCACTTGATGTGATAGCTAGGGCATCAATTTAATTGAAATTCCAACATCGGAATTCACTCAAACTTCAGACATGCCTAGAAGAGACACAAAGGAATAATTTTATTTGGAAGAAATCCAAAAATTTCTTTTCCCTAAAATTTTGTACCAAGCCCTAGAAATCCTCTTTATTCTTAAAGGGACGAAGAAAAGAGGGAAAAAGAAGGTGAAAATAATGATGTTTCATTGCATTAATGTGATCACCAAGGATCCAGGACCAATGCCTAACAATTGGGAGGATTGGAGTAAAAACTGATATTGATTTGAGAGTTTTTCTCTTTAAGGAGACCTAATGCAACTTCGCTAGCCCTAATAGAGGTATCTTCATAGCAACACTAGGAATTTATGCTTCGCCTGACAAGAATAGATGGAGTGTCAAGGATGCAAAATATAAACAACATCTAGGAACATTCATTCATCATTATCCATAAGTAAAATAGGAAAAAAAATTCCAATAACTTTGGTGCTCTAAAAAAATTAGGGCACATTCAAAACCATAGGCAATATTCCATGCATTAGACATTTATTATATAAAAATATAGCATTAAATAAGACTTACAAGATAATGGAGAATATATCCATCCATCAGTTTGCCAAAAATAAGCTCCAAGAAATATAACTAATTCTTCCAAACATCCAATTGCAAAATAATCCAAATCTCTCCACAAAATTGGAGGCCGAAAATCCTCTAATGAGGGGCAAAAATCCCAAGTGGGATGATCCAAAATGAGAAAGATTCTCTCTTATTTATACATTCCTAATGAGTTCGAATTTCCTAATGAAGAAGCCCCTAATGTGTTTAAACAAGGTAACAAACCCTTGATGACAAACCAACCAAGCTAACTTTATCATTAATTATTATTTAATTCTTCTTTAGCCCATTTAATTAATGCAAAGTGCTCTCCAATGCAGCGTTGAGGCCTCACATGCTAAGAATGAGGGTGAGGGCCTCAAAAATGATGGCCAAGAGGGGGATGCCCTCCAAAAGCTACAAAACACCTCCAAACCCCAATTTGGGCTATGTGGGCTCCAAATGGGTCTCATGGGTCTCTAAATGGCTCAAAATCATGTTGATGCCCATCAATGGAATGCCCAAGTTTGATGGTGATCCAATCGCTGCAATAAAACATGTAGCAAGGTTCACTACATACGCATTAGAGGCCAAAGTGATTCACCAAGATGTCCTCATATCGCTATTCATGAGATCCCTCCAAGGTCATAAATTGTGGCTACATAATTACAAACCTAGGAGCATCTCATCTATTGAAGCATTCTTTGATGGCTTTCTTAAATATTTTTAAGCATGCCAACCATTAGATATTCAAGAGGAAGCATTCATTGAACATTATGAAGATCTTGGGAGAAATGAGCGTGCCACTTCTTTGGACTTTGATATCAATGATTGCTTACATATTGAAGAGGGGAAATGGGAGGTTCATGGGTATCGTTTTGACAAAGACCCTATCTATGATACCGATGATGATGATATCAATAGGACCTTGTCTTTCCTCACAATATTGGGGATGTGGTTGAGTTGCATGTGGACCCTTTCCTCAGTACTTATTGAACTATTGCTAATAATGAGGAATCCTCTCTTGACTCCCAAGTATGATCATCATGGGCAACCTGCTTTTTGTGTCTCTCCATGTCATCAATCTCCCTTTCCTTCCAATCATGACCTTATGGTGGCCACAAAGCACAATATAAATGATAGGGACCATGGTGAGGATGATATGCATGAGGTTTCTATTCATTGAAGATTTATGAACTTGATTATTAATATCTGTATCTTTTAGTTGAAGGAGAGGATCCTATGAAGTAGGTTGCATCCCTTCATTCCCTCTTCACCCATGATCCTCCATATGTGGTCATTTTATTTTCCCGCCTTCCACCCTTGTGACCTTCCATATGTTCATTCCTTCCCTTACCTTTGGATCTATTGCATGAGTAAGCATAGGAGAAAGTGTTCTCATATTGATTGGATGATATGGTTACATTTTGTCTGTGATTACAGTTAGTACTTTCATGAAGTAATACACATGTTAGAGTAGGATGCATTACATGTTGATTTTTGCACTAGAACTAATATCATATTATGTTATCACACTAGATTATATGCATTTAGAATAAATTCTTATTTAAATTTATTTGTTGTTGATTTTACGGACTAACAAAAGCATGGGTGATCAAAGGACGCCATAAATACATGTTGCCCCGTTTTCTCAATCTATAATGTGTAGGTACCAGGTCTGCTGTTCTAATAGATTGTTGTGTTCTCATGGCCTCCCCGTTCAAGTACATGGTTCATGCACTCTATTAAGAGCTCACATCTTGGTTGGAGCCAGAGGTTACCCACCACCAGTGGGTGACCCCTATAGGAAAATTTTTCTCCTATATTTGTCTTTAATTGACAACCATCAACCCCTTGCAGTCACCAGATAGCTCTATGTGCCACCATTCTCCGCCACTTGAGCTAGCAATTATGTGCCCTTTCCCATCTATTATTGTTAATTTTAGGTATGTTCTATGCTTAGAGAAATTTATTTCAATTTTCACATTTAGCCAGATTAGCAATCACATCAGCATTAAAGTAAACTGCAGATAGAACATAAACATAAATCGCAGAAGACAAGCCAAGACAAGATGACACAAAATGTGGTGCTAGCCAGGGACAAACCCCAATGTGGTGAAACCCTTGATCAATTCTTCTTTTATGTTCTTTAAAGTTTAGCAGAGAAAGAGAGAGAGAGAGTACATTTACAATGGAAGTCAACACTTTGACTTTAGATATTAGCAGAGATCAGTTGAAGACATATTGCTTCAATTGATTCTCTAAGGTGACTTTTTCACCTATCATAGTGCTGCTTCTCGTCCATTTGTTGCACCTTACCATGTAGCACCATCATGTTGCATCATGCATCATCATGCTGCTCATGATCACTACACTGCCCATTCATCATGTTGTCCATGCATCATGTTTTCCATGATCTCATACATCATGCTACCCATGCATCATGTTGCCCATGATCTCATCTATCATGATCATTATGCTTCATGCTGCCCATCATGCTGCTGTTATAACTTTCATGCTACCCATCATGCATCATGTTGCCCATGATCTCATCTATCATGATCATTATGCTTCATGCTGCCCATCATGCTACTATTATAACTTCTTGTTGCTTCATCATGCTGCAACACTATCCTTCTGTTGCTTCATTATACAACCATATGCGTATCAACCTTAGCTGCTTGCTATGGCTTGCAGCCTAGCAAAGCAGCTAGGCTATAGTTCTGGAATCCTCCACACAGTCTCAAACTACACAATCATGTTGTCATCTACAGTAATCCGAATTCATACATTTCTGACCTCTTTATAATTGAGATCGTGCCTCTAGGATTAGTGTGATATCTATAGTGAGGATATACATATACCTTGACTGCTGTGAGATGGATGCATCAGGATTGTTCTCACCAGATCTTGACTGTGTGAACAACATATCAAGGTATGCTTGCGGCTTCACTTCATGACTGCGGCCAACATGCCTGCGGTTCTTAACTGAGGTTATGACTGTGTGAACAACATATCAAGGTATGCCTGTGGCTTCACTTCATGACTGCGGCCAACATGCCTGCGGTTCTTAACTTCACTTCATTAATGACTGCGGCTTTGACAACCTTGACTGCGGCTCCACTGCAGCTTCATTCCCTTGATGGTGTGATCATTATAGTGGACAAAGTTCCGACATTCATCTTGTAACTGCTCTTCAATTGTATACGTATGAATGTATCCATGACTGCGAATAGGGTCTAGCGTATAAGGTCTTTGTTTTCATCCCCATAAGCCTGCGACTTACTGCGGCTAGGGCTCCATGAACAACGTATTATATTTCTTCATGAATAGCGTATTGATTGACTGTGGTTCCATATACTTTGACCGTGTCTACTTCTATCCCAACGACTTCATATACCTGCTCCTTAATTTGTAGATGAATACATCTCCATTCCCTGCAGATACATGACTAGGCCAGCGTAATCCATAGTGTATCTCCTTCTCCAAAAACCCAAGACGTGGAGAGGAGATCACTTGAAGAGAGTTTCCAAATGACTTCAAATCCTCTTCTATTTATACTGAAATGTAGATGATGAATAGACACGTCTATAGGGCTTCTGAGCCTACTCAAATAGCTGGTCGGCTTGATAATAATTCCATAATCAAAATAAATTCATATCTCCATAAATACTTATCGGAATCAGATGATCTTTAGATCAATCCTACACCTCTCGACGAGAGGGATCCAATAAAAATATCAGCTGCCACAAATAAGCTGACCCACATGGAGTTTGGCCCTAGTTGCCAATTTTAACACTCCCTCTCAACTAAGGAGAACTCCATCCGCTGATCCATATGTCCGACTATACTATCTCTGCCATCAGTGCCCTGCACTACTTTGCCCAGCTCTACTCAGCTTTGCTAGCTCTACTCAACTCTGATATCTCTGCTCTGCTCAACTTAGTTGTGCTGAACTATGAAGAAGAAGAATTGATCGAGAATGTCTCATACAATTCTTCACTGACCCAAAATCAGTCTCAGAGTGCGTGCCACTGGTCCCAGACCAGTCTCAACCGACCCAAAGTCAGTGTCATAGTGGATACCACTCCTACCATTGGTCCCAAACCAGTCCTCTATTGACCCGAAGTCAGTCTCGGATTATGTACCACTGGTCCCAGACCAGTCTCAACCGACCTGAAGTCAGCGTCATAGTAGGTACAACTCCTACAACTGGTCCTAGACCAGTATCATTGATCCCAGATCAATGAAGGTCATCCTAGCATAGGGAGTGCGGTATATACAACGATGCATCCATCGGTACTACTATGGTCCCTATCGTCATTTCCTTGCTCATTGATTAGATGAGAGGTACTTTCCATGAGTCCCAGACTGCATGGGTAGGATGCCTCGACAGGAGAACTTAATCAATCATGTCCTCACAGGAGAACTAATCATCTTGCTACACAATCGCCATGGAGAACACATCATGCAGGCCTCACTAGAGAGCTAATCATCCTGCTACATAATCATCGTGGAGAACACATCATCCAGACCTCACGGGAGAACTAATCATTCTGCTACATAGTCGTCATGGAGACCACATCATCTAGACCTCACAGGAGAACTAATCATCTTGCTACACAGAAGACCCAATCATCCTATCCCACAAGAGAGCAAATCATCTTGTCCCACAAGAGAGCGAATCATCTTGTTCACAGGAGAGTGAATCATCTTGTCCACAGGAGAGCGGATCATCCCATCCCACAAGAGAGCGAATCATCCTGCACCACCAGGGAAGGGTGAGTCACCCTATGGTCGTATGTTGCTCCAATAAGAACCACAAGCCCCCAGAGCTCCCAGAGCTCAATGTATGCAACATGAAGGACCCTTTTACAAGGGTCTCTCGATGACTCCAAGTCGTTCGGGAAAATCACAAATTTGATCTTTCCCTGGGACTCTGACAAAGTGTAGTGACCTGTACATCATCTCAGTGCGATGGAGCCGGTATGAGAGGTCTATCATTCACAACCTTCGGGTAATGGTTTGGATTGGTTTCACTCCTAGTGAATCTTAGCTTCATCAAACAGCGATCAGTCCTCTCATACTATGCCCGAGGTGTTTTGCTTCAAGCCATAGAGGGCTTTCTTCCACCTGTATACATGAGATTCCCTGTTCATGAATATCAAACTCAACAGGTTGTTCCAAACCTGTGGACCTGCTACATGAGGGGAATGGTCCCCTTGTAAGATTTTCCTTCAATACATCTCAAACATGTACCTTCATGCTCTTTTTGAATTCAGGCATCCCGGTCACCATATGACTCACAGACCTCCGGTGCTGAGTCAATGGTCATGGTCCCCAGTGGACTTGATACAACTTGATACAACCCTGAACTCAAAAACATCTTTGAAAAATCTATTTTCAAACACATACCTTTCCATTGATGAGTGCCACCTTGTAACCTTTGACTTCCATTGCTGAAATGGACACCAGGTTCTTCTTGCAATCAGGTACATAAAAGAGATTCTATAAATGAATCGAGTCACCTTCATTCAATTGAGGGGTAACATTCCCTACACCCTTAGATATGAACTTCCCAATGAAGTGATTTTAAGTAGGCCATCAGAAACTTCCAATGCACCATTCTGATAATATTCTCTGCTTCCACTTCACCCTCGGTGAATTTGAACCCATTGATCCTTTTGTCTTGTCCCTACTGTTGTAGGTGATTGCTCTTTCACTCTTGCTTGGGCATTGTCTTCACCTCAGCTCCGATACCATGTTAATTTTAGGAATGTTCTATGCTTAGAGCAATTTATTTCAATTTTCACATTTAGCTAGATTAGCAATCACATCAGCATTAAAGTAAACTGCAAATAGAACATAAACATAAATCACAAAAGACAAGCCAAGACAAGAGGACACAAGATGTGGCGCTAGCCAGGGAAAAACCCCAATGTGGGGAAACCCTTGATCAATTCTTCTTTTATGTTCTTCAAAGTTCAGCAGAGAAAGAGAGAGAGAGAGAGAGTGCATTTATAATGGAAGTCAACACTTTGACTTTAGATATCAGCAGAGATCAGTTGACGACATATTGCTTCAATTGATTCTCTAAGGTGACTTCTTCACCTATCATAGTGCTGCATCTCGTCCATTTGTTGCACCTTACTGTGTAGCACCATCATGTTGTATCATGCATCATCATGTTGCGCATGATCACTATGCTGCACATACATCATGCTGTCCATGCATCATGTTGTCCATGATCTCATACATCATGTTGCCCATGATCTCATATATCATGATCATTATGCTTCATGCTGCCCATCATGCTGCTGTTATAACTTTCATGCTGCCCATGCATCATGCTACCCACCATGCATCATGTTGCCCATGATCTCATATATCATGATCATTATGCTTCATGCTGCTGTTATAACTTCTCATTGCTTCATCATGCTGCAACACTATCCTCCTGTTGCTTCATTATACAGCCATATGCGTATTAGCTTTAGCTGCTTGCTATGGCTTGCAGCCTAGCAAAAAAGCTAGGCTATAGTTCTAGAATCCTCCATGCAATCTCAAACTACACAATCATGCTGTCATATACAGTAATCCGAATTCATACATTTCTAACCTCTTTATAACTGAGATCGTGCCTCCAGGATTGGTGTGATATCTATAGTGAGGATATACATATACCTTGACTGCTGTGAGATGCATCCATCGGGATTGTTTTCACTAGATCTTGACTGTGTGAACAACGTATCAAGGTATGCCTGCGGCTTCACTTCATGACTATAGCCAACATGCCTGCGGTTCTTAATTGAGGTTATGACTGTGTGAACATCGTATCAAGGTATGCCTACGGATTCACTTCATGACTACCGCCAACATGCCCGTGGTTCTTAAGTTCACTTCATTAATGACTGCGGATTTGACAACCTTGACTGTGGCTCCACTGCAGCTTCATTCCCTTGACGATGTGATCATTATAGTGGGCAGAGTTCCGACATTCATCTTGTAATTTCTCTTCAATTGTATATGTATGAATGTCTCCATGACTGCGCATAGGGTCCAACGTATAAGGTCTCTGTTTGCATCCTCATAAGCCTGCGGCTTACTGCGGCTAGGGCTCCATGAACAATGTATTATATTTCTTCATGAACAACGAATTGATTGACTATGGTTCCATATACTTTGACTACGTCTACTTCTATCCCAGCGGCTTCATATACCTGCTCCTTAATTTGTAGATGAATACATCTCCATTGCTTCTGGATACATGATTGCGTTCTCCATTAGGGCATCATCATACTAGGTCAACGTAATCCATAGTGTATCTCCTTCTCCAAAAACCCAAGACATGGAGAGGAGATCACTTGAAGAGAGTTTCCAAATGACTTCAAGTCCTCTTCTATTTATACTGAAATGTAGATGATGAATAGACACGTCTATAGGGCTTCTGAGCCTACTCAAATTGTTGGTCGGCTTGATAATATTCCATAATCAAAATAAATTCATATCTCCATAAATACTTATTGAAATTGGATGATATTTAGATCAATCCTACACCTCTCGACGAGAGGTATCCAATGAAAATATCAGCTGCCACAAATAAGCTGACCCACATGGAGTTTGGCCCTAGTTGCCAATTTTAACAATTATGATCATATGTTTGAAGGTGGGCCTTCCAACCTCGAAGGTATGGATTTTCATTATGTAATTGGGTGTTTATTTTTTTCTTTTCTTGGACACATTTGGACATGGATTATAAGGGTGGATTTGACGGAAATAATGGAATTAGATTGTACTCTTGTTCCCTTCTCCCAACTTGGTTGTTAATCTTGTATCCTTGTCCCATGGGATTTCCTCTATTGGCTACTAGATTTAGGAGTTGCACTACATGGGAAACCTTGGTTTTTGGGTGGTCATGCTTCCCAACACCATATATCTCACTCCCCTCCATTCATTATGACTCGTTTTCACACTTTTCCCATTCGGGTCCACAATTGTCCATTAGGTCCATAAGGTGATAGCCTCCCCCTCCCCTTGTCCACACTTTGTGTCAGGCCTAGAACGATGACCCAAAGGTTGATGCAGCTAAAAAGAAAGTTAAAAAGAATAAATTTCCACTTATAACATGAAATGTACCACAAAATTCAAAAGATGGTCAAGACATAATAATTTAGAATGTGGGCAAAAGCCAAGCATGAGATCTACACCCTATCATTATGGCCATCACCCTAGTTCCTAGGGCCTCTATGTGTGCCCTCTACATCATTAAGGAACCCATGATTGTCCCAAACCATGATGGGCGATGAATTTCCCAAATTTAAGGGGGTAATCACTACTTTATCATACACATCATGCTCTCATTCCCTGGAGCCCCAAGCAATTAAAGGAAGGAAAAATCAATAAAGGAAAAATGCATATGAAGAAGGGTGGAAAAACAAAGGTTGGGGTAACTAATGTACCATGATTTATCTCTCCTACATCTATACACCCAATGTGTGGGCTTCTCTCATTATAACTAACCTTGTACCATGGCATGTGGCATGTGGCTTAGAGCCTTACCTGTCGCCCCATTCTGTTCCACCATCATTTCACATGACACCTGCCATTTGATGAATGTACCGGGATCTGTTTCTATCTTAGAGGTTGAAACCACCTAATAGGGTCATTTATTAACCTCTCTTGTTGAGCTTGGTGACACCTATAAACTCTAAATCCCATTTGGAAGGCATGCCACTATGAAGTGTCCACTTTCCCCCCTGGTTAACAAGCTTATTTACTCAATTTCACTAATGGATTTTTGTCTTGGAAGGTGAGGAGACACATTGGACCTTATAGAGGATTGAAGGTGGGTATCCATTTAGACATGGTCTCCCTATATGGGATCTAAGCCCTCTAGAGGGTCATAATGGCACTTGTAGGGTGAGCGTTGAGAGCCATGGGCCTCCACCACAGCAGAGCATTGATTACCATGCCATGGGATTCTTCAGAACCACATATTTCTTGCTCATGCCCCAACTATAGAGTGGTGATGATGCACTTGGAGCATGTTTCCTAGCCGGCCACATACTCGCACTTGACACTTGGCAACTGATCCAGGGCCCAGATGGGGTGTTGTCTCATATGGAGAGACATGTGAGGGAATTCAGAATCATTCTCATCCTTATTGATGGAGCATCAACATGTTTGATCCATTTGGAGACCATCAGACCATTGATCGTGCCCCACAGTCACTTGGGAGCACCACAAATGTTTTTCTTGGAAACCAAGGGGCCACCCCCTTGGTCATCATTTTGAGAGCCCTCCTCTTCATAATTGCACATGGAGAACCAATCCTAGATACATCTATCACAAGTGAGGGATACTGGGACTCATCCCGTTGGTGAAAATCCAAGAAGAGAAGGGGACTTAGGCTGTGGTGACAGTGGGCCTTAGTCCCAAAGTGTTGTTGTGCCCTCTAGTTTTAGCATACAAACTAGGCATTCTAGTTTGTGCAACAACATTTTTGGTGCCATTGCCGAGGAAACGAGATGTGTGTCTTGTTCCTCATACAACAATATTGACATATCATTCTTGGTGACTCCATTAGAAGAACGAAGCCCTAGTTCTTAATTGAACTTTAAGGACAATGTTTGTAGGGTGAAGCAAGCATCTCTTTAGGAATCTCTAGTTTCACCCTGGGAAATCCTACATAATTGATACGTGTAAACCTAATAGGAGATCTTCTTTTGATGAATTTCCTTCTTTGGACATTGCTTCCATCCCTCAGAACCCTAATCATGTCACCTTCTATACCATACATGGAACACCCAAGTTTGATGGTGATCCACTCTCTACAATAAACCATGTAGCAAGGTTCACTGCATATGCATAAAAGTTCGAAGTGATTCACCAATATGTCCTCATATACTATTCATGAGATCCCTCCAAGGTTGTTGGACACCTAATCCGCTAAGGGTTATGGTGTGGAAGTTGCACAATCAAACGGAGTCCAAGAGACCTTGGAAGATGAATCCAAGAGTCACACAATGTATTATAAATGTACATCTTGTGAATAATAAAACATCTCACATTATCTTTCATATTTGCTGTCTATTCCATGGTTTTGTTTAACATGGTATCGGGCATACTCCTAACCTGCTCCAATTTGAGCCACTAGTTTTTTGTGGCCTTTTTCAGCCTTGCACCTTTGCCCATTGTTCTGAAATAACAAACTGGCGTTTTTCCATCATACCCAAAGCGCAGGTCCTACATTACTCTCCACACTCTTCCACACTGTCATTGTACATATTTGTTGCAGTCACCTCCTCCTACCTACATCAGAGCCTACTTTCCATAAGCCTTGTCTGAGGACGTTCTTTACATAACTTGAAGCTGTTGTGGATTCTTTGTGTTGAACAATTAATGACGTTGATGTGTGTTGATTGAATTTATATGTATGCGTTGGGTACCTGCGTTGGTTCACACATTAGTCAAAGGGATAACAAACCAATTGGGTGTGTTGAATTAACGTTGAGCGATCAATGAATCATGATGCAATGCCTTGAATATTTGGAATACAACGTTGAATGCTACATGTAATACAATTTCTTTATGCTTGAGTATCCATGTGATGAAGTTAGCAGTGAGTTATATTCATATGCACTTATACGCAACAATGATTTGAATAATGTGCGTTGAACGTCACGTGTCAAAAGGAATGACAACAATGTGCATGTATCACCATTTATTGGTACCTCTTTTAATCACCGTTTGAAGTGCAGTAGTCTTTAACGCGATTTTTTGAAGGCCTTTCCGGCGATTTTTTCCGTGAAAATCTGGCAGTAATTTATTGGAATCCAAGTTTGATAGCTAATTTCTGCACAATGAAACCTTTTTTTCAGGTGCTGAATCCGAATATGCAGTTAAAAAACCATTTTAACTGCAACAAATCATGATTTCATCTCAATTTCTTCCGCCGGATTCGTCACCGGAATCTCAAAAAGTCGCATTATAGACAACTCCGTTTGAAGTTCGTTCCTACGCCTTTAGACATTGTATTATGTGAGCTGTCTCCATGATCTCGGGCTGCACATAGCCTTTCTGGAGAGTAATAGAACTCAAATTTAGTAGTCCCCACTATATTCTGCACTCGAAAATCGTGAAGTTTGAGAGGTAGTTTTGCTTCTTAATCATCCCGGCATGGCGAAGAGCAACTTTGAGTGAGTCTTCATTGGAATTGGTTCCCACCGCAATCACATTTACCGATGAAAACAAGAGGGTTGTAGAACAAGGATCCTTTGGTATGATAGTCCATGCATGAAATCGCTTGGGATTGTACTCACAGTTCCAACATGAGTGAGCTAGTTTCTCAATATCTAGTCTACACCCTAGATAGTTCGTAGCTACAATATTTGTAACGCTTGCTGCTACAGACCCACAAGGGCTCAATTCTGGATGAAATGCTATTATCGACATCTTAGCAGGGGGAGAATTTTCGTCTGTATATTTTTGAGTGCCACTTCTTTTGGGCATATTTACTCACTAAAACAATGTTTGTATAGTTGATAAATGCTGTAACATAAATTTAGAGAAAACACAGAACAATGGTCTTCCTGCTGCTTATAGATTCGCCCATGGCGACTGCTTCTAACTAAATTAAATATGGTTGGTCATATGAGATGTATGTGCTTGCTTTGACATCGACCACAATGGAAATGGAAGTTCGTAGATCTTGTTTCAATGGCAACAGGTGCTACCTTTATCTAAAGAGTGAGTAGATATGCTAATGAGTATTTTCACTCTCAAAAAAAGAAAATTACCGAGATATCGTGGACAGATTACTGGGTATCGTTCTCTCAAGATACGTAGATGAAGACCATAGATAATTGCAATTTCAATTAATATATATCTATATATATGTTACATGAGTACTTTTGCATGATGGTGTAAAATATTTTCTGTGTAAAGGAGAATTACAAGTGCTCATCACTTTTGCAGTGTGGATAAGGGGTACTTATCTCAACAAAATTGAGTGATTCTTTATCATAGGTGTGGCACAACTGAAAAATGGTCAATCTTAGTCAATCCTTCGATGTAGATAATAGAGCATATAGTGCATTAACACCAAATTTTTGTTTCATATTCTATTCTTAATGTGCATTTTTTGTTAAAGCTATAACTCTTCAATTATTGAAATTGAGTTGTTTAGAAAATGGCCAGAATTGGTGAAGTATTAGAGTTTTTTAAAACTTTGATACAATCTAGTGCTGATGACACAGTAAGAATAAAAAAATCCTCTTGTTGATATTAGAACTTGTTTGCAAAATGCACAAGATAAAATTGAGTTTTTGCAGCTTGAGAGGAAGCTACAACAAGAAGAGCTACAACAACGTAAGCATCCTTCTGAACTTGTTTTTGTTCAGAACAATCCTCTATTTGAGGTTGACGCTGAATCCCATCATTAACCAACAAGTGATCAAGCTAGTAAGCCAGAGGTTGATCCCCATCATGTGCCAATTTTAGGAGAAATTTTACGTAAAGATGCAAAAGATCAGGTTGCACCTCCCAAGCCAATTATCAGACCTTGGGAAGAGATTATCAACAACAAAAATAGAACCAATCTTGGATATGACAAGGAGGTTTCTCTTCCCACTCCAGAATATTCCAAGCCAATCCAATTTGATAGTGCTCAGTTTCTTTATGACAGTTCACCTTCAAAACATATTGTGAAATGGAAACATTGTCATAGAGTTGGCCATGTGAAAGATCACTGCTTTGATCTTTTTCCGTGCAAGCATTGTGGTCAACACACTCATTCTTGAAACAAATGCTTCAAAAACAAGCCTCTTGCAAGAATAAAGATTCACCTTGGATGGATTGTGTTATGAATAATTAATTCATAAATAAATAAATAATTAATAATAAATAAATAAATAATTGACATTTTTATTAATGTTAGTTATGAAAAGGCTTATGGTAAAAAATCATGACCAATCAACCTCGTGACTAGTCACTGCATATTTAGGCATACCGTCTCAGGGTTACATCATCGAAGTATTGAATAAAACAAATATTATTACAAATGAAATTGTGTCTTCTGTGATTTAATTATAACGACCAAGTTGCTCCCTTACAGTGGTATCAAAGCCATTGTTTCCATTCGTTTTCCGCTGATGTTCACCACTCTATTCGTTGTCATCACATCCATAAGTTTTCACAATTCTGTGATGCTATTCACAATTCTGTGATGCTATTCATTGCCATCACATCCACTATTCCGCACCCCTGCATCCCTTTTCCTGTTCATTCGACACCCTTTCATTGTAGATACAACACCCTGTCTCCTCGACTGTCTTGTGCTTCCCACCCCACCATCAACTGTCCGGTTCGCGACTGCTTATCTATTGTCCCTACTCCCATTGATTCTGAATGCCATCCCGACCAACTCTAAATCCGCAACCCAATCACATTGACATTCCAATCGCTGCAAGCTCTTAGCTGACATATAACCAAAATCCATGCTGACATACCGTCTGGTCACTGTGTCTTCTTTCCTCATGACTAGTCATCGTTTTTCTTTTGCAAGATTGACACCCTCTCGACAACAAATTCTGCTCCACCATATTTTCTTGACCGTAGGTCAAACAATGCAACTCTCGGTCACGCAGTTTCAAAATAAATAATAACTATATATTATAAACTTGATTCTATTATATATATATCTATCTCTCTCTCTCTCTCTCTCTCTATATATATATATATATATATATATAAAAAAAAAAATAAAAAATAAAAAATTGGGTCTACTAAGAAAGAGAAGAACAAAATGGGGAGTAGTAATGATGATACCAATTCACGAAAATTTCAGGAGGAACTCGATAGAATTCCCCAACGCCTTGATAATGTCAAAAAGAAGCAGGAAGAACTTGGAAAAGGCCAAGATAGAATAATTATTACTCAAGACAAAATGGCAAACGATATAAAAAAAATAGAAAACGTTGAGAAAATGCTGAGCTAACTGATGGGAGTCAATCCATATGTTAATCCCTTAATCACACAAGAATCATCACAAAGTTCGAATACTTCAGAAGATGAAGTTTTTTCAAGTCATGAATTTTTGTCGATGCACGAAGTCCCACAAATACCGCATATACAGTTCCAAGGAAGTGAGTACTATACAAAGTTTCTCGAAAGAGACTACCAAAAAATTAAAAAGGAATTACCTAAGTATGATGGTAAGGACCATAGGGCGCCATTAATGGAGGCCATTTTTGTAGCAAACCCACCAATAGGTGAGCAAGAAAAGGTCATGACTGCATCCAATAACCTGGAAGTTGAAAGATACGATTGGTTCATATGGTGGTCCAACAGGTGTGAGACTCGTTCGTTCTTTTGGAAAAAAATTGTGGCTGCCCTGCTCAAAAGGTTCCATGATGAAGAAGAAGACGATGTTTACGAAAAATTTGTTCATCTCAAATAAAAAGGGTCTATAAGCGAATACACCCATGAGTGGCAAGTGTTAGCTGTAATATAAAGGGGCTTCTTCGACGAAGAGCTACTAAAAATGTATAGATGCAGGCTAAAAGAGTATATTTGAGCAGAATTAAAACTATATAAACCAAAAACAATTGAAGAAGCTAGACATGCAACAATAATTATTGAGCGAAAATATAAGTTCCATAAAACACCATATGCCAGTAATGAAAAATCAAGCAACTACTCAAAAGGAAAGTTAAGTAAGTCTTCTTCAGAAAACATTGGTAAGTACATTCCATCCCCATTGCATGAAGGATGAAAACAACAGTCAAATTTCTAAAAGAAAACAGATGGAAAATGTTGGACATGCGGAGATAAATATTCTCCAAGACATATATGCACTATGCAAAAACTTTACAATTGTGAAGGAGAACAAGAAGAGGAATCTTCATATAGTGACTTCAACGAAGAAACCAACAAAGGAAATGAGACTCCTAATCTAGATACAAAAGAAGAAAATATGCCAATAATTTTGCTGGTAGCTATCACAGGGATAACTCAACCACAAACATTAAAGCTTAAAGGACATATTAAGAAGAAAAATGTTATTGTGTCAGTAGATTCAGGAAGTTCACACAATTTATAGATGTCAATGTCGCAAAAAGGCTAAACATTTTTTTCTATCCCGTAACAGATTTCAAAGTTACGGTGGTAGATGAGAAAATAATAGATGGAGTAGGAAAGTGCCATTAAGTCAAAATGCAACTAAACAACTATGAAATGAAATCCAATTTTTATATAGTTCCCTTAGGAGGTGTAAATGTCGTCTTGGGAATACAATGGTTACTAAAGTTAGGGACATACTCTGCAAATCACGAAAAACTATTCATTAAGTTCAAAATGGATGGAAGAAAGTATAAGTTGTTTGGATTCCAAGCCCCTCCTACCCAAATCATTTTTCTCAACAAATGAAGAAGCTTATTCACAAAGGAGTGCCTATATTCGTTGCACAATTCCGATAGTTAGAATTGTTATCTATGGAAGGGATGCACCAACAATATGAAATTACATCCCTAATCCAAAAATATGACAAAGTATTTCAGGAATTGCTGATGAAATCACCTCATGAAAGAAAGATCGAAACATCATTGAAATTAAACTAGATTCGACACCTATAAATTTTAAGCCATATCATTATCCCCATCATCATAAAACTGAGATAGAAAGGCTAATACAAGATTTGCTAAAATGTGGAGTCTTTACAAAAAGCAGAAGTCCATATGCAATGCCAGTAGTGTTAATTAGGAAGAATGAAGGATCCTTCTAGTTGTGTATAAATTATCAAGGATTAAATAAGATTACTATTAAACACAAACTTCTTATTCCATTTATTGATGAGATGCTAGACGAACTCCATGGTGCAAATTTTTTTTCAAAATTAGATTTGAGGTTAGGTACTATCAAATTCGAGTCATATTAGAAGACGCCGAGAAGACTGCGTTCAGAACTCATGAAGGGCACTATGAGTTTAAGGTAATTAAATTTGGTCTATCAAATGCACCAACCACCTTCCAGGCAACCATGAATGAACTCTTCTGCCCATACTTGCAAAAATTCATATTGGTTTTCTTTGACAATATCCTCGTCTACAACAAAACATGGAAGGAGCACCTCAAGCATCTAGAAGGAGTACTTTTTGTATTGGAGAACAATCAATTTTATGTAAAATTATCAAAATGTACCTTTGGGAAGAAGGAAGTTGAATACCTAGGACACATCATATCCAAAGGAGTCAAAGTGGATCCCAGCAAAATTAAAGAAATCAAAGAGTGGCCCAAACCACATAATATATCCAAACTTAGTGGATTCCTTGGATTAACTGGATACTACAGAAGATTCATAAAGGATTACGCACATGAGACTGCTCCCTTAACGAATTTACTAAAGAAAAATTCCTTTCAATGGGACAATAAAGCAGACAAATGCTTCAAATCCTTAAAAGAGATAATTTCTTCTATGCCGGTTTTGGAAAACCCTAATTTCTCCAAACCTTTTGTGGTAGAATGTGATGCCTCAGGGTTTGGGATTGGTGCAGTATTAATGCAAGACGATGCCCCATAGCTTACAATAGTCAAAAACTTAATAAAAGGAAAATCTTGAAGTCTACCTACCACAAAGAGATGTTGGCCATTATTCATGCACTAAGAAAGTGGCGTCAATACTTATTAGGGAGCAGGTTTCAATCTGCACTAATCATAACAATCTTCAGTTCCTGTTACAACAAAAAACATTATATATAGAACAACAAAAGTGGATAGAGAAACTTGTAGTATTTGACATGAAATCTTGTACAAAAAGGGAAAGGCCAATGTGGCTACTGATGCTCTTTCACGTAAAAATGAAGACACCACAACATGCACCGCTTTGGTAGTGGTTCTTGATTGGTTGGACGAGATCCAAGTTTAATATGCCAAGGAACCAAACTATTTCTCTATGATTGAAAACATCAGTCAACACCTTAGTTTTGAATGGAAGAATGATATACTGTGGTAGAAGGGTAGAATTTACTTAAGTCCTTCATCAAAGTTTAAATTAAAATCCCTAAGGGAATCACACAATTCCCCTGCAACTGAGTAGGTTGGGTTCTTTAAGACATACTACAATGCACGACATTCATTCTACTTGAAAGGAATGTGTAAACACATTCAGAGATACACCGCCGAATGTGACATATGTCAAAGAAGAAAAAGCGAAAATGTCTCAACTCCTAGATGATTACATCCCTTACATGTTCCAAATTAGAAATGGGAAGAAATTTTAACGGATTTCATCGATGACTTACCCATGTCTGAGGGTAAGGATAAGATATTTGTTGTAGTATACAGACTCACTAAATATGCACACTTTATGACAGTCAAAAAAACCGACTCAACCAAGCAAATTGTAGAGGTCTTTTGCAAAAACATCTACAAGCTACATGGTCTACCTAAAGTCATCGTTAGTGATAGAGATGTAATATTTAGAGGGAATTTTTGGAAGGAATTATGTAACCAGGATGGAATAACCCTTAACATGAGTTCGTCCTAACACCCGCAAATAGATGGTCATATAGAAATAGTAAATAAATGTTAAGAAACATACCCACGATGCTTCATATTCGATAAACAAAGCAAATTGTCACAATGGTTGCATTTAGTAGAATGGGGGTAAAATACTACCTATCATAACTCAACCAAAATGTCCCCTTTCTAGGCCTTGTATGGTTATGAATCCCCAAGATGGAAGGATTTTGCACTAAATGACACTAAGGTTCAAGCAATGAAAAACCATTTGGAAGAAAGTCAAAAAATTATCCAGATATTAAAGGAAAACCCAGAAACTGCCAGAAATAAAATGAAGCAACATGTTGACTAGCACCGTTCAGAATGAGAATTTGAAGGAGACGAGGTCTTTGTAAGACTACAACCTTACAACCAGTTGTCCTTGAAACAACAAGGAAAGAATAAATTAGCTCCGAAATCCTATAGGCCTTTATAGAGAATCAAGATAATCAATGACGTTGCTTATGGATTGAAACTACTAGATAACTATCAAATCCACAATGTATTCCATATTTCATGTCTCAAAAAAGTGCTACGTCAAAACCAATAAGCTCAAATTGAGATACCTAAAGTCAATGAAGAAGGAAGGGTTGTCTTAGAACTTGATGGTATCCTTGCAACTAGAGAGAAGGTACTTCGTTCCAAAACTATTAGAGAATACTTGATCAAGTGGAAAAAAACTCCCAGAAGAAGACTCCTCATGGGAAAATGAGAAGTTCAGAAAACAATACCCCTCGTTACCCTTTCTTTGAGGAAAAATAAATTTTTAAGGGTGAGGCAATGTTATGAATAATTAATTCATAAATAAATAAATAATTAAATAATTAACATTTTTATTAATGCTAGTTATGAAAAGGTTTATGTTTACATAAAGATGAAACTTTGTCTCTCGCTACAACTCTGAATCTGGGTTTGGTTATCTATGGATGTAGGGTCAAGCAATAGGTTCAGGTTGTGGCTCAGGTTTTCTTGATTTATCTGTGAAGCTTGTAGATGACCATCAATTCTGTCAGATACAAGGTAAGAAGATGAGGAAAACTCAACTGCAAGACTTTTTAATACACTAGAAGAATATATGGCATATGACTGAAATATCTTCTTGGTTGTTGAAGCCCATTACCAAGAAACAATCCATCCAAGGTGAATCTTTGTTCTTGCAAGAGGCTTGTTTTTTAATCATTTGTTTGAAGAATGGGTGTGCTGACCACAATGATTGCACGAATGAAGATCAAAACAATCATATTTCACATGGCCAACTCTATGAAAATGTTGGCATTTCACAATCTGTTTTGAATGTGGAGGAGCATAATCTGGAACAGGTGAAGGTGAACTGTCATAAGGAAACCCAACATTATGAAACTAGATGGGCTTGGAATATTCTGTAGTGTGAAGAGAAACCTCCTTGTTATATCCAAGACCGGTTCTATTTCTGTTGTTGAAGATCATGTGCCAATTTTAGGAGCAATTTTACATAAAGATGTAGAAGATCAGGTTGCACTTCCCAAGCCCATTATCAGACCTTGGGAAGAGATTATCAACAACAAAAATAGAACCAATCTTGGATATGACAAAGAGTTTTCTCTTCACACTCCAAAATATTCCAAGCCCATCTAGTTTCATAGTGCTCCTCCACATTCAAAATATATTGTGAAATGCCAACATTGTCATAGAGTTGGCCATGTGAAATATCATTATTTTGATCTTCATTTGTGCAAGCATTGTGGTCAACACATTCATTATTCAAACAAATGCTTAAAAAACAATCCTCCTACAAGAACAAAGATTCACCTTGGTGTTGGAAATACTGGGGGGTTGGGGGTGAATCAATATTCCTTTTCAATTGTTACTTTTACCAGTTAAATCAGCGATATTTAGAACACAAAATGGACAATAGGAATGCATGATTTTATTAATATAATCTTTACAATAAATTAGGTATAATATATATAGGGCTCCAACCCTTGATGAAGACACAGATCTTCAATTCCCAGGCTCCAACCTGTTTCCAAGCACCAACTTGGTCTTTTGTGAGGCTCCAACCTTGAGGGCTCCGACCCTATCTTTGTCAAGGCACAAAACTTGGATTTAGAAGCACCAACTCTAAGGACACCAATCCTTCCAATTGTGAGGCACCAACCCCAAGGGCTCCGAACCTATAGTTTTTCTTTGTCAATAAATGTTTTGATTGTATTACACTATCAAAATATTCTTCACTGCATTCTGTCAATCTATAACTTCACTGCTACATCAATGACAACCTGTGTTCATATGAAGGAGTCTTCACAATTCTTCGTATTTCCCAAACAAAGTCTGTAGAGTTACCTCATGATGATTTCAAATAGCCATCCTTACCTACAATAGTCTTCACACAACTTCAATGTGTCTACAATGAACTGTACTAAGTTCTGTACACAAAAAATTCTCCATTTCAATCTTCTATCCTAACTGTTACGGTAACTACTTCAGGGGTACACTTCAGAAGTAATTCAGAGGTGTGAACGTCATGGCTTCACGTTGTTCATTCAATTAGAAACAATCCTATCTATGCAGTCCTTATAACAGATTGCGGGATGTGCTTTAACGGATTCATCATAGTTCCTATCTTTTAATGAATAACCTAGTCAACAGAAGCTCGACCTTCAACTTTCTTCTTCCTCTGTTGGACCTTTGATTTCTTTCTTCACTTGTTCAGCCTTCAGCTTCATTCTTTTCTCTGTCTCACTCAACCTTCGTCTTACATTCATTGTTTTATTTATTTTTTATTTTTATTTTTCGCTCGTCCTTCAACTTCCTTCGATTTCACGAGTTGTGAACTGTTTTTCTTCTCTGTTATTGATGCCGGAGATCCACACCTTGAGGTGAAGTGTTTTAACTCATTTTTATATGAGTTTCACCAATGACCAAAGGTCACGTCTATTAGAGGGAGGTTGACTTGTATATTATAAATATATATCGGAGAGTCTTTTGTTAAAATTCAACAAATTATAACATAGCCTTGTTATTTACGGAAATTGCATCAATAGAGGTCCCCACACGCCACACCATAGCTTTAATCGCAATCGCAATTTTTCCCGAACTCCCATAATTGCAACTCGTGAAAATTCCGCAATCGCAACCTTATGGCTTCATGATATAACATCTTGATACCCTTACTACCGATGGAGCAGATGCGATATAGTATCAAGCAGCTGTTAATAAATCCGTCGGGTCCACAGCTTCTGTTGCAATCGGCGGTTCGGGGTCTACCACTCTATCGCAATCGGCAGTCCATAATACTATCACAATCGACATTTTACCGTGACATCCCGTTAAGACTTGTGATATGAAAGTTATGATACGAGGATGCAATATTACATTGAGTCATATTATAGTGGTGCAGTCGGGTCCGCAGTAATATCATAATCGGTGTTTTAACATGACATCCTTTAAAACTTGCGGTACATAACTTATGACACCGCAGATGCGATAATACAATAAACCTGTTTCGATAGTCCTTTTGGGTCCATAAATTATATCACAATCAGAACTACAACATGACAACATATTTTAGAAGGACTTGTGATGTGGCAGATGTGGTGTTATATTAATTGTTATATAATCAGGTCAAGTTCGCACCTTATATCATACATTGAAGGTTTTGGACAGTGTTACATAACTTAATATAATGGAACTGTCGATAATGTTCCTCTGATATAAGTTCTTCGATGTTGTGTTATTACATGGTTTTATTCTTGGGTTCTTGCTCCTGTGACTTCTCTTCACTCTTCCACTCTTCCGATAGTTGTTGCTCCCATGGCTTATCTTCCTGGGACCTACGATAAATCTTCCGATAGCTCTTCTTTGACTGCTCCTATTCTTGACTTTCAATGGATTTCCTTCTTGGGTTTACTGCTTCTATTATGTCTGTACATATATATTCAATCCACTTGGCTCCTCCATCTCATCATATCATCATATATCAAACTTTAATCACTATGAGCATTATGATCAATGGGCATCAATGAGCAATCATGTATCAAAGAATTTTCCATCACAAACACTACCATATTGACATCAATGACAACCTATATTAACAATCTCCCCCTTTGTCATTGATGGAAATATTCTTTCCCTTTCAACATTCTCTCCCCCTTTGAAATCAATGGAAAACGGGGTGCTCAAGGACTCCTCCTGTCGAATTTCTCCCCTTGTCAAACTGCTTCTGTTCTTTATGAATAGTAGATCTTCATGGGTATGTTACTCCCCCTGTCGTGGTGATCTTCTTCATGTATCAAAAGCTAGCACATTATCCCTTCTTCATGTATCAAAAGCTACTTTATCATGGCTTCAATAATTCTTAAAGATGATCCATTTCAATGCTTCCAAATAGACTCCAAATAGCCATACACCAAATGTTCAAGTCCAAGTTTTATGCTTTTGCAATCCAAATTATGTTGTCTTCACAGTCAGAATTAAGAGGTATTTATAGTCCAAATTAGGAGAAGATGCCACTGAAATTGATATCTTTATTTATATCCGAGTTTCTTTGTATCTTTGTGCTTCTCCTTAAGTTACTGAGCTATATTCGACTGCACAACATTCTCCTTTCTATGGTCCTTTTGATGAGCCATCTTTTCCTTGTGTTCTTGTAAAAGTCTCTGCACGTTATCTCCACTAGAAGATTTTGGTATCCAATATGTAACTGTTTTTTAAATCCTTTTTACTGATTGGCAACTTTTTGCAATGCTTCAGTTTTCTTAGATGTTGCCAATTGCTCTTGCTTCAAGCTCCATTCCCAGATGTATCTGTTTGTTTGAAGGTTGCCTCTATTTGTGTCCATAATTTACTTGTTCTCATATAAAATCCCTGAGTCAAGACATTTAACTTCTGTAATAACAACAACATAGTTATTTTCCTTATTAGCATTAGATGGCCTTCTCTGTTGCTCCAATTTCTGCTTAGTGATCAAGTGGAAAACATCTTCAACAACAGTCCATTGGATAGTTAGGAGATCATGTTTTTCAATGGAGTGTTCCTGAGAAATGATCTTATCAAAGAATGATTATCAATATAGCTCATCAAGGATTTCATAAGGATCCATTCATGAATAACTTCTTCAAGAATGCCTAATCAACATAAGCTCCCCCTAACTGTATGATTTTGGCAGAAACCCATCATCAAACACTCGGAATATAAAGGATATCTTCATCAAGACAACAACATGTGTTGTTGGTTGGAAAGTTCAGGAGATTTTCGGATTTCATTTTCTTTCTTATCCATACTTGTGTAACTTTTTTCTCTGGCATGGTTCTAGCTTCTGTAGGTGCCCAAGTCAAGTTATAGTCACACGCCATATGTCCAATGTTATGACACTTGAGGTACTCTGTGTTGTTCATGAATAAGAAATCATGACTTCTTCTTGCAAAATTGCTTCTCAGAGATTGTCAGGGACCATAATATTTATCTTTGTGATATGCCCTACAATATTTTTCCACGTGTCCAAAGTTTTTACGAGCATAACAATAACCAAGGAATAATATTTGGTACCAGAGAGATGGAGATTTCCTTGTTATACTTCTAATGTCTTTTCGCTTTCAGATCCTTTGATAATAATTATTGCTTCTCGCATCCTTGACATCATCTGCATTTCTTCTGGGAACGAGACTTCCTTCATTGTTTCCTTGACTCTTATCTTTGCTGGAATTGGGAGCATCAATATTTTTTCTGGCTTCCTCACATCCTTCTTGTTTGAAGCATTATCATTCTTGCTTGAGGATTCTCCTTCATAGCCAAGACCTGATTTATCAAATGGGGATCTTTGATGGCTGAGAATGTCATACAAGGCTTGGGAGCTTTTCAATATCTTTTCCATCCCTTGTATCTTTTTCCTGAGGGAGATAATCTCTTCTTCCATTCTTTCGCAATCATTATTCTTCTTAGCAATTTGTTTCTCCGACTCTTCCTTGATACATATTGCTTCATTTGCTTCTATTTTAAGGGAGGTGATATCCGACTTCATTTTGAAAATTTCTTCATTTTCTTTTGCTAGGATGCTCTCCATTTCTTCCTTGATATTGGTTGCTTCGCATGATTAGGCCTTAAGAGAAGAGATTTCTGGTTTTAACTTGGTGATATCATCATCCTTTTCTTCTAGTTGGTACATCATGGTGTTTTTTTCCTTTTCTGCTTCATCAACTTGTCCTTTTATGAATGTCAAATCTTCCATCACCTTCTCAACTCCCTGTGCTTGTTTCCTTGCTTCTTCTAGTTGAGATCTAAGGGAGGAGACCTCTTCCTTGTATTGACCAATATCTACTTCAAGTTTGTTCAAGATTTTGTGCCTTTTTTCAAGGTGGCTTGACAAGGTATCTTCCCATTCCTTTGACTTATCCAATTGATTTGTCATGGATATGACTTCTTCATGATGCTTTCTTTTTCTTTGATGAAATTCCTTCTTAAGCTTGGAAAGCTCTTCATCCCTTTCTTGTACTTGAAGTTTGACAAGGTCAACTTCCTTCCTTGTTTGGTCTTGGTCACCAACTAGTGCTTTCTTCTTAAGTTCCTCATTTTCCTTTTCAAACTGATAATTTCTTCCATAGTAGCCATAATTTTAGTGAGGAGATCTTCTTCAAAATCTTTTTCATTTTCTTCATCTTCTAGTTCTTCTTTAGCCTTGATGTCATCATTCTCATTTTTAGTTTCCATGATGGGTTCTAGATTTACTTTTTGCTTTCCATCATCTTCTTAACTAGTGGTCATGGTCAATGATCCTTTTGAGTGAAGGTCATGAAGTTTGTCCCATATACCCTTTGCTGATGAACACTTTTCTAAATTGTCCTTTATAGAATCTGGTAGCCCATTCAGGATTGCCTTCCTTGATTTTGTATTGTACTCCTTGGATTCTTCATCCATCATATTATTAGTAATCACCAATTTCTAGACTTCAATGCCTTGAGTTTTTAAGAAATTCCTCATTCTTGCTTCCCATATATCAAAGTTTCCATTGAAAAATGGAGTCTTCACAAATTGATTGATTTCAACTTCGGTGGTTGAGGGAGACACATCTTTAGGAGGATTGGAAACTTTCTTCCTTGGCTTCACCATTTGTGTTCTAATTGATCACCTTCAAGCTATTAGGCTTTGAGTGAAGGGACTCCCTCTGATACCAATTGTTGGAAATACTGAGGGGGGGTGGGGAATCAATATTCCTTTTCAATTATTACTTTTACCAGTTAAATCAGCTATATTTATAACACAAAATGAACAATAGGAATAAATGATTTTATTAATATAATATTTACAATAAATTAGGTACAATATATATAAGGATCCAACCCTTAATGAAGACATCGATCTTCAATTCCCAGGCTATAACCTGTTGCCAAGCACCAACTTGGTATTTTGTGAGGCTCCAACCTTTAAGGCTCCGACCCTATCTTTGTCAAGGAATCAACCTTGGATGTAGCAATACCAACTCCAAGGACACTAATCCTTCCAATTTTGAGGCACCAACCCCAAGGGCTACGACCCTATGTTGTCAAGGCTCCAACCTTGGATTTAGGAGCACCAACTCCAAGGACACCAATCCTTCCAATTCTGAGGCACCAACCCCAAGGGCTCCGACCCTATAGTTTTTCTTTGTCAAGAAATGTTTTTATTGTATTACACAACTCTCAAAATCTTCTTCACTGTGTTCTTTCAATCTACAACTTCACTTCTACATTAATGACAACTTGTCTTCATATGAAGGAGTCTTTACAATTCTTCATATTGTCGAAACAGAGTCTGCAGAGTTACCTCATGATGATTTCAAATAGCCATCATGATCTACAATAGTCTTCACACAACTTCCATGTGTATACAATGAACTGTACTATGTTTTGTACACAAAAAATTCTCTGTTTCAACTCTTTGTTCTAACTATCGCGTAATTGGTTTAGGAGTACTTAGAGGTGTGAACATCATGGCTTCACGTTGTGCATTCAATTAGAAACAATCCTATCTATGCAGTCCTTGTAACAGATCATGGGCTGTGCTTTAACGTATTCATCATAAGTCCGATCTTTTAATGAATAACCTAGTCAACAGAAGCTCGACCTTCAACTTTCTTCTTCCTCTATTAGACCTCTGGTTTCTTTCTTCACTCGCTCGACCTTCGAATTCATTATTTTATCTGTCTCGCTCAACCTTCGGCCTACATTCACTATTTTTCTTTTCGCTCATCCTTCAGCTTCCTTCGAGTTCACGAGTTGTGAATTGTTTTTATTCTCTATTATCGATGCCCGAGATCCACACCTTGAAGTGAAATGTTTTAACTTGTTTTTATACGGGTTTCACTAATGACCAAAGGTCACGTCTATTGGAGGGAGGCCGAATTGTATATTAAAAATATATATAGGAGAGTCTTTTGTTAATATTCAACAAATTATAACATAGCCTTGTTATTTACAGAAATCGCATCAATAGAGGTCCCCACATGCCACGTCATAGCTTTAATCACAATCACAATTTTTTCGAACTCCTGAAATCGCAACTCGTGAAAATCCCACAATCGCAACCTTATGGCTTCATGATATAACATCCCGATACCCCTACTGCTGATGGAGCAGATGCGATATATTATCAAGCATTTGTTAATAAATCTGTTGGGTCCACAACTTCTATCACAATAATAACTCCAACATGACAACATATTTTAAAAGGACTTGCAATGTGGCAAGTCTGCACCTTATATCGTACATCATAGGTTTTGGGCGGTGTTACATAACTTAATATAATGGAACCATTGATAAATTTCCTCCGATATAAATTCTTCGATGTGGTGTTATTACATGGTTTAATTATTGGGTTCTTGCTCCTGTGACTTCTCTTCACTCTTCCGCTCTTCTGATAGCTATTGCTCCTGTGGCTTATCTTCTTGTGACCTCTGATAACTCTTCCGAAGAACTCTTCCAATAGCTCTTCCTTGACTACCCCTCTTCTTGACTTTCAATGGCTTTCCTTCTTGGGTCTACTACTTCTATTATGTCATTATCTATATATATATATATATATATATATATATATATATATATTCAATCCACTTGGATCCTCCATCTCATCATATCATCATATATCAAACTTTCATCACTATGAGCATAATGATCAATGGGTATCAATAAGAAATCGTGTATCAAAGAATTTTCCATCACAAACACTGCCATATTAACATCAACGAAAACCTATATTTGCACTTGGATGGATTGTTTCTTGGCAATGGGCTTCAACAACCAAGAAGATAGTTCGGTCATATGTCAGATATTCTTCCTAGAGTATTAAAAAGTCTTGCATTTGAGTTTTCCTCATCTTCTTACCTTGTATCTGACAGGGGGGTATTGAGATCATCTACAAGCTTCATAGATACATCAAGAAAGCCTGAGCCACAACCTAAACCTGTTGCCTAACCCTACAGCTAGAGACAACCAAACCCAGATTCAGAGTTGTAGCTAGAGGGTCATCCTCCATATTTGAATCAGAATTTGTCCATCCAATATATAATTTTTGTTTGTTGCATCTTCCATCCTACCTTCCAAGTAGAAAGAGAAAAAAAGTCCAATATGCCAAAGACACGCAACATGGTGATTAGATTCTTCATCATCCAAAGAGGGTAAAATTTCGGCAAGGGACATCTGATAATCAACCTGTTGATCCTACCAGTGAGCAAGCAGTTGTCTAATATTGTGCCACATTGATGACCTATGATGCCATGGGGAATTGTTTGTACAGTATCTCTAACCCTATTACTTTTTACTTCATGTCATTAGTTAATTTTATTTCATGCATTTACGTTTTAATGTTATTTTCTAGTATGTTAGGGTAGATTTGTTTTTTTTTTTTTTTTTTTGCTATTCTAGCAGGTTTTTTATATATGCATGATGATTTTGATTTTGAATGGATATCTATTTAATGGAATTCTGTTTTTTTGGATGCAGGATTCTAGGGTTCTCACGCTACTTCATGGAAGCAACGTGTCCCCATATGGAGCTAGATGTTGCACACATTTTTTGAAAGTTCCAAGGAAACAAATATGCCATTTTTTTTAAAAAGGATCAGATAATCAATCATCAGTTTATTCAGTCTTTGTAAACCTATTCTATAAATTTGTAATGTAAATGATGCTAGTAAGACCATGTATGTATGTAACCTAAGTAAGCCTATTATTTTGCAAGAATTTTATCCTATGAGGTTTTTCGTCTCACTAATTCATTTGTGTTTCTAAACATAAGTGGTTGGCATAATTTTTCCCTCTAGCCTCACTGCAAATCTAGGGTGGAATTCTTTGTCAAAATCTTAGGTGAGTCTTAGCATTCTAGTCGAGTCTTATGTAAAAGTGATTTGGGAATAATCTGGGTTAATTGGCTAAATTATTTTATTATAAATCACTTGGTCTACTAGATCATATTGTGTTGCAAAATTGGGTGTATAATGTGAGGGTCTATATCGAATGGGTGTTCCCCCTTAGAGGATTGAATTGTAATGATCTTATGTAAAAAATATTTTAGTGCACGGTTCCTCATGCTTAGACACCATGGATAAAATATTAGAGGGTGGAAAAAATATTTAATCCCCTCAAGTGTCAATTAATTATTTTTTTGGCAAAAATTAAATTAATATTAAGACAAAAAATTAATTAATTAGAGTCAAAATTGAAGTCTTAGAGAAATTAAATTCTCCAAGTGGAAAAATTCGTGGGTCTTAAAGGAATTAATTTTCGGAGGTCCTCCACTAAGGGAATATTGGAAATTTCAAGAAAAATTGGGCCCTTGGACCTTGGTGATTAAGTCAAAGTCAAATTATTGAGGAAATTAGTTCAAAATAATTATTTTTGAGCTAATAAAATATGGGTGTAATGAGAAATTCGAAAATTCCTCAAAATAAATATTTTCAACGACAGATATTAAAAGATCAACAAGGATTTATTGACAACCGAGATTATTTTGATAAGGATCAAGACAACTAGTCGTTATTTTCCACTTGGAGGATTTATCTATAACTTAGAAGTCATTTGTGTGAAAAATCCATCTGATGTTTGGCTATGTAATTGTATAAAAAAGCTGATGTAACGCCACTGTCCTATTGGGAACGTTTTTTGAATCATAATAAAGACTTTGGGGTGTAGTTCATGGTATTCATTGTCTACTGATTTGTGGTATGTGTTGGGTATGGGCATTCCTATATTATGTTTAAATTTTAGTTAAATTGTTATTTCATTGCAGATGATAGGAACACTCTATTGATAAGGCTTGGGCTTATCTTAGATGATCCGATTCATTGTTTTTCTAACGGTTTATATGTGAAGAATTAAATAGTGTTTGCAGGTTCCCCAGTCCTTGGGCTCCAAGTTCACAAACTGTGGACGTAGGTTGACCTTATTTGGAATTCAAATATTTTTATGGTTTATCTAACTTCGATAAGGCTATAGCTTGCATTTATTCTTCAAAGTACACTTAGCCATTTATAAAAAAATATTTAAAAATTTATTTCTCAAAATCTCTTTTAAAAGCATTGTATATTTGTATATTTGTAAATAAATTTGTATAATATATTTTGTAAATTATTTTTTTCTAACTAGGGTTTTTGGGGTTTTAAGATTTTTGTATATATTGGGGTTTTGTGTATTTGTAAATTCATTTGTGCAGATGAAATCAAGTGAAAAGAGTTGGATTAGAGCTAGATCTAGGCCCTTGATGGTAAGATCTAGTCTCCAAAATTTTTGCAGGGCCAACCATTGAAGATTTTGTAGCAAAATTGAAGATCTAAAGCAAATAATTTTTTCAGAGCAGTGGTTTCAAGTTTTAGGGCTCTCAGGCCCAAATCTTCCCTTTCCAAGCCCTGTATCATCCTCTCTATCTTCTGCATCAACCATTTTAGGGCCCGCATCACCTCTCTTGGCCTCCTGGAGGCTAGTGTTAGCCTATTCCTCCTCTGCGTCTGCTCCTTAAGGCCCAACATCATCCTTTTTGGCCCTTCTAGGGTTGGTCATGGCCCTTAGGCCACTCAACCTTCCTCTGGCTCCCCTTTCTTGGCCTCCTTATCCCTTCGTTATCCCTCCTTCCTTCATTCTCTGTCCCTCCTCTCCTCAACCATCTCTACTTTCCCTTTTGTTGGAAATAATACTGAGAGGGGGGGTGAATCAGTATTATCTAGCAATTTAATAAATCTTCCTTATTTGATCTTTGAATTATTTTTGCATGTCAGTACCATAAAATAATGAGCATGAACAAAGAAAACAGATAGTCACATCAAAGAACACAAGATGTAAGGTGGAAACCCAATGTGGGTGAAAACCACCTGCTGCAATATGTCTCTATCTTCTTTCAAATTAGAAACTTCTTTTACAATGATTTTGTACTGGTGCAGTCCTTTACCAGTACGCTGGCTGCAACCTGCAGAGAGCTGCAACTCTCTCTCTCTCTCGTTTTCCAGTCTACTCCTGGAAGGGAGCTACAACCCCCTACTTCTTTTCATAAAGCATCAGATGATCAACAAGTACATAACAGTTACAGTCCACTACAGATATCAGATCAGCAATAACAGAACTAACCCAGAACACTTTATCAACAGAGAAATTCAATCAACAGAACATCTTAAGACAGAGACGCAGTTTTTCCTTCTGTGGCCTGCGACCAGACGCAGTTAACCTTCTGCTACCCTGCGTCCACACGCAGATATCCTTCTGCTGCGCTGCGTGCCCACGCACTGTTCCTTTAACTGCTCAGCGTTCTGTTGCTTCAGGGACGCATCCAGAAACACTATCGCGCCGCGTCTTTTTGCTACAGGGACGCACCCAAAAACACTATCGCGCCGCGTCCTGTTGCTTCAGGGACGCACCTGAACCTTGGTCGCCCTGCGTCCCCACGCAGATCTCTAGTCACTCAGCGGCGTCCCAGACGCACCTGAACTTCGTCTGCCCTGCGTCCCCACGCAGATCTCCAGATTCTGCACTGCGTCCCGGCGCGATTTCCTTTCACTGTACCTGCGTCCCTTCGGGTATGAATGATTTCAAGACTTTAAGTGTAACCCAAACAGTCAGATCTACAGATCTGATCTTGCGCCAAAGAGATCTCAGTCCTTCAGTAGATTCGCCTTTTTAGATCTAGACCAGATCTCACCCAATATGATATTCAACCAAAGACATGCAAAATCCAAATGATCTCCTTTGCATTATATAGTCAAGCTCCTCCTCAAAACATGGAACAATACCACGAGCCGACACCATAATAACACAATACCGTCGGCTAGATACCAAGAGTAAAACACAAGAAACCCCCACGTGAGCTTTTCTCTGCCTTGAAATGTGTGCACTAGGTGGACGCACCTCCTGAAAGGCTGGCCTGCGTCTCTGGACGCGGTCCCTGCATGGTGTACCTGCAGGTACGCACCTTCTGAACTGATATCCTGCGTCTTTCTTAATTTTTCATAAATTGATAGCCTTGTCATGGGAGTTGCCATCAAGTACAACATCTGTAACATATAGCCATACCAGAAATCATAATGCCAACAATCTCCCCCTTTGGACTTGATGGCAACCTTACAAACTTCAGCTTCATTCTCCCCCTTTGACATCAAGGGCAAAGGGGTATGCTCCCCCTAAGATCATGCTCCCCCTGAACTAGATCTGTAACAAAGAACCATAATCCTCCATGAAAGAGATAGAGACATATTGCAGCTATTTCCAAGGTCTCCTTCTGACCATCCTCCATAATGCCAACAATGCATTAAATGCTCCCCCTGAACCTGTACCATCAATCAGAAAAGGTTCAACAATAAGATGATGCATCAACAACCCCCAGCTTTTTCCTAAGGTACTCAAAAGTATCCCTGGGCAATGGTTTGGTGAGAATATCAACAACTTGTTCCTTAGAAGGAACATACTCCAACTTGACCTTCTGTTCAAGCACTTGTTCCCGGAGAAAATGATACTTGATTGGTATGTGCTTGGTTTTTGAATGCATAACCGGATTCTTTGAGATGCTGATTGCACTTGTGTTATCACATAAGATGGGGATAGGTGGTGTACAAGTGATTTGAAAATCCTGCAAAGTCTGCATCATCCAAAGAAGTTGGGTGCAACAAGATGCAGCAGCAACATATTCTGCTTCAGCTGTAGACAAGGCAATCGAACTCTGTTTCTTGCTGAACCAAGATACCAGTCTGGAACCCATAAAGAACGCACCACCACTTGTGCTTTTCCTGTCATCCACGCTTCCGGCCCAATCTGCATCTGTATAAGCATGAAGAGTAAGATCTGTATCTCTAGGATACCATAAGCCATAATTTTGAGTCCCTTGAAGATATTTGAAAATTCTCTTCACTGCCTGAAGATGAGTCTCCTTCGGATTTGCCTGAAATCTTCCAACTATTCCAACTGCATGCATGATGTCCGGTCGGGTACCTGTCAAATAAAGTAAACTTCCAATCATAGATCTGTAGGTTGGTTGATGTACTGCTGCAGATTCATCATTTGCATTGAGACTACATCCTGTGACCATGGGTGTACATACTGGTTTTGCATCTTCCATGCCATATTTCTTCAAAATCTGTTTGAGATACTTGGTTTGAGATAAAAAGATTCCTCCTTCTTTTTGTTGGATTTGCAAACCAAGGAAATATGTCATTTCTCCTAGCAAGGACATTTCAAATTCTTTCTGCATGACCGAGGCAAAGCTTTGACTCATAGCTTCTTCATTGCTGCCAAAAATAATGTCATCTACATACACAACAAGTATTAGCAATTTGTCATTTTCAACTTTTATATACAGATTGCTATCTGCTGAACCTTTTGAAAAACCTTGTTGATGAAGATATTTGTCCAACTGGTAGTACCAAGCTCTTGGAGCTTGTTTGAGACCATAGAGAGCCTTTTTTAATCTGCATACAAGATTTGGATCATTTCCAAGAATGAACCCATATGGCTGTTCAATGTACACTTCTTCTTCCAAGTCTCCATTCAGAAAGGCTGATTTCACGTCCATTTGAAATACTTTGAAGTTTTGAAAACTTGAGAGAGCAAGGAACATTCGGATGGCCTCAAGTCTTGCAACAGGAGCAAATGTTTCTTCAAAGTCTATTCCTTCTTGCTGCGCATACCCTTTACAAACAAGTCTGGCTTTGTTTCTAATTACTTCTCCATTTTCATTTAATTTATTTTTGAAGACCCATTTTGTTCCGATAACATTCTTATCCTTTGGTCTAGGAACCAGCTCCCAAGTGTTGTTCTTTTCGATTTGCTCAAGTTCTTCATCCATTGCTTTCACCCAACATTCATCTTTGCATGCTTCTTTCACATTTTGTGGTTCAGTAGAGGAGAGTAATGCCAAATAGCTTGAGGCTTCTGCAACTGTTCTTCTTGTTTGTACACCTGCTTCTTTCTGCCCCACAATCTGAGATTCTGGATGATTCTTCTGAACATATCTGGATGGAGTCTTTTCTTCTATTCTTGTTTGCTCCTCTGGCTCTTCTTGAGGTTCTTCTTCTTCATCATTCTGTCTTTGAGGGTAGCCTTCATCTTCTTCGATGTCTTCATGATGGACTTGCCTAGGAATGTATCCCTTCTCATCAACCACTACATCAATGCTGTCAACAATTCTGCCAAGTCTTTTATTGTAGCACTTGTATGCTTTGCTATATGGAGAGTAACCAAGAAGAATGCCTTCATCTGCTCTAGGTTCAAGTTTGCCAAGCTGTTCATCAGTATTCTTGATATAGCATTTGCTCCCAAAGATTTTGAAGTGCTTTACCGAAGGAGTCCTGCCACTCCAAAGCTCATGAGGAGTTTGAGTGCTGTTCACCCGGACATTTGTTTTGTTGAGAATAACAACCGCAGCATGTGCAGCTTCACCCCAGAAAGTTGCGGGAGTTCCTGATTCATCAAGCATAGCACGAGCCATTTGTTGGATTGTTCTGTTCATTCTTTCAACAACTCCATTTTGCTGAGGAGTTCTAGCTGTAGAGAATTCTCTCCTTATCCCATGTTCATCACAGAAATCGAAAAATTCATTTGAAGTAAATTCCCCACCTATATCGGATCTGAGGCACTTAATTTTGTGACCTGATTCATTTTCAACCAAGGCTTTGAAGGATTTGAATTTTTCGAATGCTTCATCTTTGTGCTTCATAAGTCCTAACCAGACAAACCTGGAGAAATCGTCAATAAATAATATCAAGTATTCCTCTCCTCTAGGTGTTCTTTTCCTGAATGGACCACATGTATCTGTATGTACTAGCTCAAGAGGTATGCTAGCTGATCCTTCTTTCTCTGGAAAGTTAGTTCTGGTTTGTTTTCCAAACTGACATGATCTGCATATGGTGTTGTCAGGAATTTTGATATCTGGAAGATCGCGAACTGCCTGATATTTGCATGCTTTCCTTATTTGTGAGAAGCTTAGATGTCCCAACCTTCGATGCCATAACCAGTGCTCTTCATCCTTGCTCAGATAGCATTGTTGTTGTCCTTCTTCAAATATGTACAGATTATTTGGAGTTCTTTTGCCTTTGAGTACTGTTTTACCTGTATCAAGATCACGAACAAGACATCCATTAGATCTGAAAATAACCTCGGTTCTTTGATCACACATCTGGCTGACACTTAGAAGATTATGCTTCAATCCATCGACATACAAAACATTTCCAGCTTTGACCTTTTCTTTTAACTGAGCAATGCCTTTTCCTTTTATAGTTGCAGGAGTATCATTTCCAAAAGAGACTTTCTTTCCCTTTTCTAGAGCAGAATAAGATTCAAGTTTTTCTTTATCACCTGTCATATGCTTCGAACATCCACTGTCAATGTACCATAAATTTTCCTGTCCCTCTGCATAAAATGCTATTCCACATCTTTCTGTTTGAGGTTCCTTTATTCTCCATGTTTTGGTGCTTGAGGCTTGCTCCTTTTTCTGCTGAAACCTGCTCCTGCATTCAGATTCTTCATGACCAAAGTTATTGCAAATAGAACATTCAACTTCATTTTCAAGAACCGAAAAGTTGTTATAGGTCCTTTTTGTAATCCCTGTCATACTTCTTTGTTTTTGAGCTTCCCTAGTCATGATTGTTTTATATGCAACACATTGAGCTGCTTTGTGACCAAAGTTATGACAAGAAAAGCATTGTCCATTGAAGAAACTTCTGCGGTTATCGAATCTACCAGCCAACTGATTGTGATTTCTATTTTCATCTATTCTTGGACCAAATTGAGAAGATTTTACCTGTGGCTGGTTCACCCTTAAGATGGATTGCCCTTGATAGTTTCTGTTTGTAATACATCCCTGCTTTACCTGATGATCTTTATTGTTCTTTTGCTCATTTCTTCTTGCTGCATCAAGATAACTCTTTGAGGTGGATGCTTGAGAGGTTTCTCCATTGTAGCCCAGACCTGTCTTGTTTAGAGGAGACCGCTGCACATTGATAATCTTATCCAAAGTTTCAGATCCTTTGACAAACTTAAGATTAATAGCTTTTGTTTTCTCAATCTCTTTTCTAAGACCAACAATTTCTCCTTCTAGTTTTTCAAGATGTTTTTCCTTTTCATCAATTTGAAATTGTAGAGTATCAATGATCACATTCTTTTCTTCTATACATCTCTTGAGTCTAGTGATTTCATCATAAAGGTTATCCACATCTATAGCATCCATATAATCATCATCTTCAAATGCCATTAATAACTTATATTCATTACCTCGTTCATCTTCATCACTGTTTGATAGACCATCACTATCTTCATGGGTGTAGTAGCTTTTCTTATTTGCACTTTGTTTCTTGTTCCATCTAGCAGGTTCCTTTCCTTTATCCTTATAAGGACATTTTGCAGCATAATGACCTACTCTTCCACAAGCAAAGCATTTGAAAGGTAGCTTACCTCTGAACCTTCCAGAACCCCTTTGAAGATTTCTGACAAAATTTGATTCTTCTTCCTCTTCTTCTGGAACATGGCTTGCTTCATAGTAATCTTCTTTGCCTGATGCCTTGAAAGCAGCTTCCCTTCTGTCTGATGGACCTCCCTTTCTCATTTCATAAGCAGTTAGAATTCCATGTAGCTGAGACATAGTGAGAATTCAGAGATTTTCCTTTTCTTCTATTGCAGATACTTTAGATTCAAACTTGGGGGATAAAGATCTTAGAATCTTTTCAACTACTATAGCCTCTTTTATTTCTTCACCCAATTTTTTCATACAATTAACAATCTCATCTACCCGAAGAAAATAATTAGCCACACTTTCATCATTATACATCTTGAGAGTCTCATACTGAATCCTGAGAGTTTGAAGTTTAGCTCGCTTTACCTGTTCATCTCCTTCATAGCTCGTGACCATTTTGTCCCATATCTCTTTTGCTGATTTGAAGTGCATTACCTTCATGAATTCCGTTTGAGATATACTTCCTAATAGAGTACTGACTGCTTTTGCATTTGTTTCATACTTCTTTTTCTCAGCTTGATCTGTAGGAGTAGCTGAAGGAAAAGCATAGCCTGTTTCTACAATGTCCCAAACTTCTGTACCAAGAGATTGAAGATATGCAGTAACTCTTACCTTCCAATAATTGAAGTTTGTCCCATCAAAAACCGGTGGCCTGATTGATGCTTCTCTCTCGTAGTTGCTCATGATGAACGATCTACCTTCAAGCGATCAAGCTTCTCTGAAGGACCTGCTCTGATTCCAATTGTTGGAAATAATACTGAGAGGGGGGGTGAATCAGTATTATCTAGCAATTTAATAAATCTTCCTTATTTGATCTTTGAATTATTTTTGCATGTCAGTACCATAAAATAATGAGCATGAACAAAGAAAACAGATAGTCACATCAAAGAACACAAGATGTAAGGTGGAAACCCAATGTGGGTGAAAACCACCTGCTGCAATATGTCTCTATCTTCTTTCAAATTAGAAACTTCTTTTACAATGATTTTGTACTGGTGCAGTCCTTTACCAGTACGCAGGCTGCAACCTGCAGAGAGCTGTAACTCTCTCTCTCTCTCGTTTTCCAGTCTACTCCTGGAAGGGAGCTACAACCCCCTACTTCTTTTCATAAAGCATCAGATGATCAACAAGTACATAACAGTTACAGTCCACTACAGATATCAGATCAGCAATAACAGAACTAACCCAGAACACTTTATCAACAGAGAAATTCAATCAACAGAACATCTTAAGACAGAGACGCAGTTTTTCCTTCTGTGGCCTGCGACCAGATGCAGTTAACCTTCTGCTACCCTGCGTCCACACGCAGATATCCTTCTGCTGCGCTGCGTGCCCACGCACTGTTCCTTTAACTGCTCAGCGTTCTGTTGCTTCAGGGACACATCCAGAAACACTATCGCACCGCGTCTTTTTGCTACAGGGACGCACCCAAAAACACTATCGCGCCGCGTCCTATTGCTTCAGGGACGCACCTGAACCTTTGTCTCCCTGCGTCCCCACGCAAATCTCTAGTCACTCAGCGGCGTCCCAGACGCACCTGAACTTCGTCTGCCCTGCGTCCCCACGCATATCTCCAGATTCTGCACTGCGTCCCGGCGTAATTTCCTTTCACTGTACCTGCGTCCCTTCGGGTATGAATGATTTCAAGACTTTAAGTGTAACCCAAACAGTCAGATCTACAGATCTGATCTTGCGCCAAAGAGATCTCAATCCTTCAGTAGATTCGCCTTTTTAGATCTAGACCAGATCTCACCCAATAAGATATTCAACCAAAGACATGCAAAATCCAAATGATCTCCTTTGCTTTATATAGTCAAGCTCCTCCTCAAAACATGGAACAATACCACGAGCCGACACCATAATAACACAATACCGTCGGCTAGATACCAAGAGTAAAACACAAGAAACCCCCACGTGAGCTTTTCTCTGCCTTGAAATGTGTGCACTGGGTGGACGCACCTCCTGAAAGGCTGGCCTGCGTCTCTGGACGCGGTCCCTGCATGGTGTACCTGCAGGTACGCACCTTCTGAACTGATATCCTGCGTCTTTCTTAATTTTTCATAAATTGAGAGCCTTGTCATGGGAGTTGCCATCAAGTACAACATTTGTAACATATAGCCATACCAGAAATCATAATGCCAACACCTTTCCCCTCCTATCCCTTAGAAGCAACCCCCCAAGGGCTTGCAACATGCCTTTTAGGCCTCTAAACCCTAGGCCGTAGGCTTTATGCCCTTGCCCAAGCCCTCAAACTCCTCTTTTTCTTATCCGTAGCCCTTGTGGGGCCTAAGGCATCACTTTGTGGGCCTCTTTTCCCTCATGACAGGCCTATTTGACCTTTTCCCATGAGCTGCTAGGCCATATAGGCCCTTCCTAACCCAACACTATCCCTATTGGGCCTAGTGCTACCCCCTCCTAGCCCTAATTTTCTCTCTGCCTATCTTTGAAATTTTTGGACTGAAGATTGGTGGGTTTTACAAGGATAAATTTGCTCAAAACTTGTATTTTCAGGTGGCATAATCATTGGAGAAATTTTTGGCATTTTGGGCAAGTGATCTACAAGGAATTGGGCCTAGGGTTTTCTTTCTAAACCCTAACCTGGTCACTATTTTTCTTCAAATTTCATATTCATTTCATAACAGTGAATTAAATGCCCTAAAATCACATCTAAGTGGTCTAAATACACTAATAATTTCATAGTAAAAAATTGATAGTGTTTTGGTTACTTGGGCATTGAATTTTGAGCTTAGATCTACTTATTAGCTTGCTGGAATGTCTCTGCAAAAATGGATAGTTTTGATCTGATATAATCTAAAAATAACACTTTAAGTGGCATGAAATTGATTTATGTGATATCTTACATATTGTATTAACACCTAAGCATCTCGGGCATGAATCTTTTGGCATAAATATCCATTTTATAGTGACTGATATATCTGCGATAAAAGTATAATCAGATCTGATATTTTATGAATAATACTTCTTAAGAAGGTTAAAAGTTCATCATTTTACATTGGAAAAAATGTTTTATCAATTGGCAAGTCATTAGGAAACTTATTGGTCATATTCAGTTTTATATGCTTGATATTTTCTTGGTTTATTTTCTACTATCCTATCTATCACATAAGTGGTTTTTTCGTGATCAAATTGACTCATTGTGGTTTATGTTGTTGAAGTCTAATAATTGTTTGTCTTGTGTTAGATATAAAAATGGTTAATTTGGCGTGAAAACCACTCATATAAGCTACAATATTTGGGCATCTTATCTCTTAGTTGGCATCAAGTAATAAGGTCACGAATAATTATTGAAATATCTTGAGTAATTTTGATTGTCATTATTGTGTTTGGAACATTGCTAAAATTGTTAAACACATTAATCCGTCTTTGTTAAATTCATTGACATCGTATATTGTGATTGTGGGTTAAGTACTGAAATCTTGTTATCATTGGAGAAGTTTATCGTTGTGGTGTTTTATAATTTGGCACACTCTTGGTAATAAGATTGTCTTTCATTTATTTATAAACTCTTGAATATTAATCATAACTTAAGTACTTGTACAATTAGACAATCTTAATCCAAGACTCACCCATTTCATTGCATAAGCATTCTAGGCTTATCTTGCACTAATAATTTACCTCCAAGCATAATATTGGTTGATAGACTTCTAGGGCCACCCTTTCTCATCTAGCTTGAGGGATATAACACCTTTTTAGTGGTTAACACAGTGACATTGCAGTCGTCAGAGCCATAGTCTCTACATCACTGGAGGCACTGGGTGGTTGGAACACAGGGGGATGTATTGTTAATCAAGCATTTGCTTTCTTCCCGTTGGCTTCCATCACACAAACTACTCTAAATACTGATCTCAAAACAATTAAGAGGGAGGTTCCATTTAGAATATGCATCTAATTTAAAATTAACCAAGAGCCTTGCATCACACCTAGGTCTTAGGATTTGCATAGGATATAGGTTAGTTAGCCATAAAAGTAGCAGTTGTCCATCTGGTTACTTGGTCTTAATTTGTAATAAGCAATAGTTTTGACTCCATAAGGAACTAGTCTCATAGTTGAATCTAATCTAATCATTGAATCTTGCTAAATTTAAATTAATAGCTAGGCCACTCAATCGTGTCTCCTGGACAAGTTGGTTCCCAACTTGTCTTTCATCATCTTGTTTCCATAGGGAATACCCCCCATAGCCTACTATTGGGAGACATCTAGAACATAGTGGGTGGGGATCAGAGTGAAAACCCCCACCTTGAGCTGTTATCGCGGTGCCTGTACAATCTGAGCGACAACAGTTCAGGCCTGGAACGATGCCCCAGAGGTTGATGCAGCTAAAAAGAAAGTTAAAAGCATATTTTGGCCACTTGCAATAGGAAATGTACCAAAAAATGAAAAATATGGTTGGGACATAAGAATTTAGCATGTGGGAAAAATCCAAGCATGAGCTCTACACCCTATCATCATGGCCATCACCCTAGTTCTTAGGGACCCTATGTGTGCCCCCTACATCATTAAGGAACCCATGATTGTCCCAAACCTTGATGGGTGATGAACTACCTAGCCTTAAGGTGTAATCATTGATTTATCATACACAACCCGCTGTACCATGATTTCTCTCTCTACATCTATACACCCAATGTGTGGGATTTCCTCATTGTAACTACCCTTGTACCATGACATGTGGCTTGGAGCCTTCCTTGTTGGCCCACTCTATTCCACCATCATTTCACATGACACCTGCGATTTGATGACTGTACCATGGATCTGTTGTTCCCTTAGAGGTTGAAACCACCTAATAGGGTGCTTTATTAACCTCTCTTGTTGAGCTTGGTGACACCTATACACTCTAAAGCCTACTTGAAAGGGCATTCCACTATGAAGTGTCCAATTTTTCCACTGGTTAGCAAGCTTATTTACTCAATTGCACTAATGAATTGTTTTATTGGGAGGTTAGGATCCTCATTGGATCTTATACATGATCATAGGCAGGTCTCCATTTGGACTTGGTCTCCCTTTATAGGATCTAAGCCCTCTAGAGGGTCATAATGACACTTGTAGAGTGAGCTTTGAGAGTCATGGGTCTCTGCCACAATAGAGCATTGATTACCACACCATGGGATTATTCAACACCAAATATTGCTTGCTCATTCCCTAACTATACAAAGATGATGATGCACTTGGATGACGTTGCCCACCCAGCCACATACTTGCACTTGACACTTGGCAGGTGGTCCAGGGCCTAGATGGGGTGTTGTCTCATTCAAAGAGGCATGGGAGGGAATGTGTCATCATTATCACCCTTATCGATGGAACATCGACATGTTTGATCTAGTTGGAGACCATGAGATCATTGATCGTGCCCCATAGTCACTTGGGATCACCACTGATGTTTTGCTTGGAAACCAAGGGGCCACCCCCTTGGTCATCATTTTGGGAGCCCTCCTCTCATCATGGCACATGGAGGACTTATATTTGACCTTCCAACAACCCATTGCACCATTATTATATCATTACGACCTCATTAGGAAGGTTTATCTTATAATTTTGAGCTATTTGGTGGGCTTGTCACCAATACAGTTGTTATTTTGCCCATTAAAATAAGTTTAGGAGCTTAATTAGGCTAATTAGACCAAATCAAACTTATGAAGGCTCATATAAATAGAAGGAGAGCCTCATTTGTTGATCATCATCACTTGGATTTGGGATCTCTCTAGATAATTCATACATGCAATGATTTGGATGAATAAATGGATTTTGATGTATGGAATAATTTCGCTATCTCTCTTGGAGCTTCTTGTTGATTTTTTTTTGGATGGATATACTCTTCTTTGTCTTGTAAGTGAAATATAATGCTATATTAATGTTTTAACGGATGTCTAATGCATGGAATTATTTTCTTATGGTGAAATAATGTGCCCTAATTAGTGGAATCATTGAAAATATTGGATATTTTGGCACGCTTTACTCATTGGACAAATAATGAATGAATGTTCCTAGAGGATTATTCACATATGCATTCTTGAAAATCCATAATAATTTCCATAGAAGTATAAAAGTATAATTTTTCATGTAGCTACATCCATATAAAGTGAAGCTTCTTCTTTAGGCTTCCTTGAAGAGCAACGTTCCCAAATATTGATCATTTTGACTCCAACCTTCCCAATAGCTAGGCATTGGTCCTAGATCCTCGATGAGCAACCCTAAATCATTTTTCCTTCTTTCTTCTAAATTTCTTCCCTAACCCTAGATGAATAGCTAGGGAATTGTAGAAATTTCATTAGAGGTGTTATCTCAAAATCAGGCCCTGATAGGCTGCTGGTCAGGTTGACTCTAAGTAACTATTTCAAACCTACTTTAGGCTAAGGCTTAGCCTCCTCAACCTGAGAGGGCTCTCTCTTGATGGGTTAATGATTTTGATTAAAGATAAGATGGCTAACTCTTATAGAACAATTGTGGAAAATATGAATGGTGGGAACACATTAAACAACTATCCATTGGGCTTATGGAGTCAACAACACCTCAATATAACAATGAACTCAACCTTACATGGAAGTCAGGGCATTCAACATTTAAACATTCAGAACATAAACTCATATGGGACCACACAATTTATAAATGTATACAGGAAGTCAGAGCACATTCAGTGACTTCTGAGTGATTATACATCCATACCACTGTAAGAATTAAGAAAAGGACAACATCACATATTCTGAACATAAAAAATCCTTCATGAATCCTAAGAAGTAAAGTCAAGCATGTATTACTGAAAATGAGTCTCACATCAGAGCACATTCAGTGAATTCTGAGTGATTATACATCCATACCAATAGGCCAAATACAAGCTTTTCCATAAAATTTCCCACCCTGGTTCCATTGCTGTTTCAGCTATATATAGAGCTCTTATTCTAACTGATCGAGATTCCTCCTCCAGCATGAGGGGAATTCAAAAACTACTTCTATTACTGACATCTCTTAAACTCTAACTACTTAATAAATACAACAGAGTGTTGACTGGAGTTTTTAGAGATCTAAATCAATTATGACTCTAACTCCATAACAGCCTTGGTCTACAATCATTTTCGTTCTCTGACATCTGGTTCCCTTTGGCGGTGGCTGTGATGGACCTTTAATGCTTCATGTTGCTCTTTAATATCACATGTTTTCCAATGTCATGAAACATCGGAAATTATCCCTGTTTTACTGGTCTTTGGTTTACCTCAAAATGTTCGAATCCAAAGAAGCATGTCCTTTATCCTTTAATTACCCAAACAGAGCAGACTGCCATGTCCTTGATGTGCTGTCCACCGTTTTCATGTACCTGTGTGATGAAAAAATCTTTCAAAAATATTTGCCGCTTTGTCAATCATAATTGATCAACTGAATTGTAACATGCAGCTACAGCAGTTTCGTAGCGCGCTACGAAACTGCTGTGTAATTTCAAAAGCACAGTCTTCCTTTCATAGCTAAATGATCGCCACTGTTCATGGCTTAAGCACCCTACTCCCTTGATCACTTTGATTAGGTTTGCTTGCAACTTTTCAAGAAACAGATATTGCTCCTGAGGAAGAGATGCAATGACACCAATAACACCATTGACTGTTCCAAATATAACTGTATGAATCTGGTTAATACCTCACGTCCAAATTGTATAGGCATATTCTCTTCAGGTGCAAGGGGATGTGCTAATATAGTTCCCTCTGGGATCTCCACAAAGAAATAGCCCATTCCTCCATGTAATACTTTCTTCCATGACATTCTGACATCAATATCATTGCTTATCTGTAACATGTATACAATCCCCACAAGCCAATGTAACAAAGAGCTTGTTAGTGGTGAAGACCAGAAGAAAGCCACCCGCTGAGAAATTGTTGTTCCAAGCATACTGATAGTGTAAACATCCAGCCACCATCCACACAATAAAGGGAAAACCCCCAGCTCAATCACTAAAAGGAAAGCAACCTTCACCATTGTCATGAAATAGTTTACACCAGACAAAAACTGTCTGGCAAGAGAAGGAATAGCCTCTTCTATAGAGGCAACTTCATAGATCCGACTCTCAGCCAAAGGTTCTCCCCTGTTATAGTGGATCAAAGCTATAAGTCCAAAATAACAAAAAACCAGACCAAATATAACCATGTAACCTACAGCAAGAGTAGCCATATCAGAAAGCTGCAAGGCAGCAACCCCTGCTACTGTTAACAGATCTATAGGACTTTCATTTGTAAGAATATTTGAAGCCGCATCTGAATGGGTCACATTTGGTATTAGATGCTCTGCACGTGCCTCTCCGGCCTGACTGAATACGAATTCTGTTCGAGTTTCTGTTGATAAATTTGCAACAGAGTTCAATGTATTCTGCACCGTCATATTAGCTAAAGCCAATGCTGAGTCCAAGGGAGAAATGCCTGCTGTAAGTATTGTACTAGTATTTGTTACCACAAGTCGAGAGAGTATGAAAAGGACTATCCGCCCTAAGGTGGAAGGAAGGAAAATCACGACACCGAGGAAAATTGCATTGCTGGCCAAAACCGCTGAGTAAAATACAACTGCAAACATGTGCCAGTACCAAGACACCTAACGACCTAATGATGAGGATAAGCGGTCGGATATGATAAACGAATTTTATAGGTTGACAACTGTTGATGGATTTTGATAAGTATGACAGCTGGGTGAGATTTGCTATGGATCAGCACAAGATCACTTAGACCGTGTTTCGCTACGAAATCACCAGAAACATGTTGCGCTGCGAAAACACCTAAAACTGACTTATGCGCTACGAAACTGCTAAAAAGGATTTATGTGCTGCAAGACCACTTTAAAATGATTACAGGCGCTACGAAATCACCTAGACAATTTCGGCTTTGAAATGAGTTTGGACATATGATATCCATGTGAGATGTGAGACCAATGATAGACTAAAACAGAGAATTGACCCCTTTATACATACCAACAATACTCTTAACAAGACTCCTATTCAAACTATTTAGACTCTAAAACCAGATGAAAAGACTAGACCCAAAATTGACACCAACCCTTTGGCAAACAATCGAACTGATGTGAACAATTTAGAACTTTTTCTTGAGTGATAACATTGGCTCCACTTGGGATAGTGTGCTCATGTAGTACACTAAGAACTCGTAGGTCCAGTGCTTTATTTTTTTTTTTATGACAAACGGAAATTTGCTTGACAAACATCCCTTTCCAGCTTCTTGGGCCTTTACCTCGGGCTTAAGCTTGATAATCACTGTAGGAGAAAGAAGTCTATATCTACTGAAAAAAAATTGCTCAGTCAACCTTGAGCTTATTTGCAATTTCCTACCTACCTACCCTATTAACTGCATTCTCCAATTGTAGCTCAAGGAACATGAAACTTCCAATGAAGCCAATCATCAATTTGATCTGAAACTTGGATCTCCTTACTGTGCTTGAAGCATAAATAAACCAGATACTGAAATAACCAAGGAAGCATGAGGTGTAACTGTTCTTCAAGATGAACATATAATTGGAAGCCTGAACAATAAATCTTTTCCATGTAGTCAGCTATAGGGTCAAAAAACACATGGTTAGTTTGATGATTCTCATAACATTCTATATCTTCAAACAACTTATCCACAGCCACACCAAATTTATTTGATATGCTATCCAACTGCCTTTCTGAATGATACCCACAAACAATGTAATTTTCTTCATTATAAAGATCATTCTTTGATGCAAGATGTTGCAAGGAATCACAAAAATGAACAACCTTTTCCTCTGCCTGAGGGTCATAAAAAATTTCTTCCAGTATTTCTTCTTGTTGTGTGTAATCATTTTCATCTTCATTATGATCCGAAGACTGAGAATACTGCTGCATCTCTAGCTCAATATCAGAGGATTGAACATGGTTTTCATAAGTAAACCCCTGCTGATCTTCATGCTGCGTTTCATGAGATGTTATACTTTCTTCTTGGTGTTTGCACTCAATTTCATATTCTTTATGATCAAAAGAATGACAAATCTGCTGCATCTTTTCATTCATATCAAAGGATGAAACATGGTTTTCACAAGTAAACCCCTGCTGATCTTCATGCTGCGTTTCATGAGATGTTATACTTTCTTCTTGATGTTGAAATGCATTGTTATGAAGAGCCTCTAAAATTTCTTCATCCATAAATTCATCATCATCATAACAATCCTCCAAATATTGAATAAAACTCGTAGAATGTTTACAACAATCTTTGACCAGCAATAAGGAGGGATGGCACTCTTTATACATGTCATAGAACACATCATGGAAATCAGCAAGAGAATATAATGAACCATTTTCCAAACTTTTATACCAAGACCATGCTTTTCCGTCTAAAGTGGTCATAAACATCCTCATGAGACAATCATCAAGGAAATGAACCTTAAGACTGCGTACATGCATATGAAACCTAACCAAATGAAGAGCAGCATTGTCTTTCTTTTCATCTTTGAATATTGGAAGATCATCTAACCAATCAACCTTGGGCATAGGATTTGGAAAACCAGGGATATGAGACCGATTCATAGGAGCATACCTGGCATTCATTCTGGCAATGGAATTCATCTTGAAACTTTATCAAGCTACTGATCTTCTAGCAGTGGAGTCACCTTCCAATTTCTTATTCGATGTGTGGAGTCGCCAAGGTAGTTTTGCAGCCTCAAATAGATGTCTGAGCTCCTGCTACCTTCAGAAGTTCAACCTCTTAATTTCGGGAATGAATAGACTTCAGGCTCCCGGCAGATGCACCAAAATGTTATCTCAAAATCAGGCCCTGATAGGCTGCTGGTCAGGTTGACTCTAAGTAACTATTTCAAACCTACTTTAGGCTGAGGCTTAGCCTCCTCAACCTGAGAGGGCTCTCTCTTGATGGGTTAATGATTTTGATTAAAGATAAGATGGATAACTCTTATAGAACAACTGTGGAAAATATGAATGGTGGGAACACATTAAACAACTATCCATTGGGCTTATGGAGTCAACAACACCTCAATATAACAATGAACTCAACCTTACATGGAAGTCAGGGCATTCAACATTTAAACATTCAGAACATAAAATCATATGGGACCACACAGTTTATAAATGTATACAGGAAGTCAGAGCACATTCAGTGAATTCTGAGTGATTATACATCCATACCACTGTAAGAATTAAGAAAAGGACAACATCACATATTCTAAACATAAAAAATCCTTCATGAATCCTGAGAAGTAAAGTCAAGCATGTATTACTGAAAATGAGTCTCACATCAGAGCACATTCAGTGAATTCTGAGTGATTATACATCCATACCAATAGGCCAAATACAAGCTTTTCCATAAAATTTCCCACCCTGGTTCCATTGCTGTTTCAGCTATATATAGAGCTCTTATTCTAACTGATCGAGATTCCTCCTCCAGCATGAGGGGAATTCGAAGACTACTTCTATTACTGACATCTCTTAAACTCTAACTACTTAATAAATACAACAGAGTGTTGACTGGAGTTTTTAGAGATCTAAATCAATTATGACTCTAACTCCATAACAGCCTTGGTCTACAATCATTTTCATTCTCTGACATCTGGTTCCCTTTGGCGGTGGCTGTGATGGACCTTTAATGCTTCATGTTGCTCTTTAATATCACATGTTTTCCAATGTCATGAAACATCGGAAATTATCCCTGTTTTACTGGTCTTTGGTTTACCTCAAAATGTTCGAATCCAAAGAAGCATGTCCTTTATCCTTTAATTACCCAAACAGAGCAGACTGCCATGTCCTTGATGTGCTGTCCACCGTTTTCATGTACCTGTGTGATGAAAAAATCTTTCAAAAATATTTGCCGCTTTGTCAATCATAATTGATCAACTGAATTGTAACATGCAGCTACAGCAGTTTCGTAGCGCGCTACGAAACTGCTGTGTAATTTCAAAAGCACAGTATTCCTTTCATAGCTAAATGATTGCCACTGTTCATGGCTTAAGCACCCTACTCCCTTGATCACTTTGATTAGGTTTGCTTGCAACTTTTCAAGAAACAGATATTGCTCCTGAGGAAGAGATGCAATGACACCAATAACACCATTGACTGTTCCAAATATAACTGTATGAATCTGGTTAATACCTCACGTCCAAATTGTATAGGCATCTTCTCTTCAGGTGCAAGGGGATGTGCTAATATAGTTCCCTCTGGGATCTCCACAAAGAAAAAGCCCATTCCTCCATGTAATACTTTCTTCCATGACATTCTGACATCAATATCGTTGCTTATCTGTAACATGTATACAATCCCCACAAGCCAATGTAACAAAGAGCTTGTTAGTGGTGAAGACCAGAAGAAAGCCACCCGCTGAGCAATTGTTGTTCCAAGCATATTGATAGTGTAAACATCCAGCCACCATCCACACAATAAAGGGAAAACCCCTAGCTCAATCACTCAAAGGAAAGCAACCTTCACCATTGTCATGAAATAGTTTACACCAGACAAAAACTGTCTGGCAAGAGAAGGAATAGCCTCTGCTATAGAGGCAACTTCATAGATCCGACTCTCAGCCAAAGGTTCTCCCCTGTTATAGTGGATCAAAGCTATAAGTCCAAAATAACAAAAAACCAGACCAAATATAACCATGTAACCTATAGCAAGAGTAGCCATATCAGAAAGCTGCAAGGCAGCAACCCCTGCTACTATTAACAGATCTATAGGACTTTCATTTGTAAGAATATTTGAAGCCGCATCTGAATGGGTCACATTTGGTATTAGATGCTCTGCACGTGCCTCTTCGGCCTGACTGAATACGAATTCTGTTCGAGTTTCTGTTGATAAATTTGCAACAGAGTTCAATGTATTTTGCACCGTCATATTAGCTAAAGCCAATGCTGAGTCCAAGGGAGAAATGCCTGCTGTAAGTATTGTACTAGTATTTGTTACCACAAGTCGAGAGAGTATGAAAAGGACTATTCGCCCTAAGGTGGAAGGAAGGAAAATCACGACACCGAGGAAAATTGCATTGCTGGCCAAAACCGCTGAGTAAAATACAACTGCAAACATGTGCCAGTACCAAGACATCTAACGACCTAATGATGAGGATAAGCGGTCGGATATGATAAACGAATTGTATAGGCTGACAACTGTTGATGGATTTTGATAAGTATGACAGCTGGGTGAGATTTTCTATGGATCAGCACAAAATCACTTAGACCGTGTTTCGCTACGAAATTACCAGAAACATGTTGCGCTGCGAAAACACCTAAAACTGACTTATGCGCTACGAAACTGCTAAAAAGGATTTATGTGCTGCAAGACCACTTTAAAATGATTACAGGCGCTACGAAATCACCTAGACAATTTTGGCTTTGAAATGAGTTTGGACATATGATATCCATGTGAGATGTGAGACCAATGATAGACTAAAACAGAGAATTGACCCCTTTATACATACCAACAATACTCTTAACAAGACTCCTATTCAAACTATTTAGACTCTAAAACCAGATGAAAAGACTAGACCCAAAATTGACACCAACCCTTTGGCAAACAATCGAACTGATGTGAACAATTTAGAACTTTTTCTTGAGTGATAACAAGAGGGATGGCATTGAAAAACTATTTGGATAGATTACTGCGTAATTCATCTGAATAGTCTGAGGAATGAGACCAAAGAAAGTGACAAAATAATAAGAACTAAAAATTTCCGAGGAGGTCACCCATCACAATACTATTTATCCCAAGTGCACTTAACTATAGAGTTCTCATGAACCCTGATGCATTAATGTTGGTGCAATACAAGTTGTTTAAGAAATGAAACTTAACGCTGAAGTCCCATATTTATAATTTTTACTGGGGCCATGACTCTCATCACATTTCAAATACCATGGGTAATTACTATGGTTTACAAAATCCATGGGTGAATAACATGGGAAAATATAATAAATTAAGATAGCATGGGTAAATATAATAAATTATATAGCATGGGTGAGTATTATAATTACGATGGTAAAATTGAAATCATCATGCGATTAGATTCTCCCTTTAATATTATGATTTATTTTATTTATTATCATGCATCATCCATGGTTTAACAAACATTGATATAAAAATAACTATTAGCCGCAGTAATTATTTTCCACATGGATTAACCCTCCCCCCTTAAGAAGCAATGTCCCCATTGCATAAAGTTCCCTTTGGGGAAGCATTTGTTGAATAGGAGCATAACTGTGGGTTTGTGGATGAACCAAAACCAAGTGTTGTTGAAGACAAGGGTTTTGGGTGGTGACCTATAACCATGGGTTTGTGGATGACCCTTAACCATGATGAATGAAGATTCGAAGATAGAGATAGCTTATAATTCTTGTGGGACAACTGTGATGATGACACTGCACAGTCTAGAAAATGAAATTCAGTGGTAGGGGTTTTGTGTGGTTGACCCATAACCGTGATGAACGAAGATCTGATTATAGAGATACCTTGTATTTCTTGTGGGCCAACTATGATGTTGAAACTGTGCAACCTAGCAAATGGAATTTTGTGGCAAGGGTTTTGTGTGGTTGAACCATAACCATATTGAGATAGTTCACTTGCTGATTTGCTTAGTAGAGATTTGGTGGCTTATCTTTGTAAATTCTCAACATCCAATGATATTTTATAAAGGATTCCATCATCTCACTCCTTTGTTGTGTGAGTGCTTCCTCTAGCAATAGTTTGACAAGGTCTCCTGCTCTATCATTTTTCTTTTTGTCTTCCATGTGAGGTTGTTGGGGTCGGTGAGGATGGTCTTGCAACGGTTGCAATAGTTTGAGTCCAAGCTCCTTGTACCCTGACCTCATTGGGTACATGGAAAAAAATAGAAAGGAGCAACCCTGATTAGATACCACTGATACATTGTTTGAGGAATGAGACCAAAGAAAGTGAAAAAATAATAAGAACTAAAAATTTACTAATAGGTCACCCATCACAATATTAATCTAGCCCAAGTGCGCTTAACTGTATATTTTTCATGAGCCCTGATACATTAATGTTGGTGCAATTCAAGTTGTTTAAGAAATTAATCTTAACAGATAAAAAATGAATATATCAAAATGTAAAAATAGCTAAGAATATGACACATTGCGTGAGAAAAATATTTTATAAGAGAAAAACATAAAAATAACGAAAATACTTTTTTTAAATGTAAAATATAGCATAAGACTACATTAGAACAAAAATCTTTCTTTAGTAAACAATGAAGTTCCGTATTCATACTTTTACGGTGATCTTTCATCGAGAGCGATGCCTCTCATTACATTTTAGGTTCTCATTACATTTTAAATACCATGGGTAAATACCATGGTTTACAAAATCCACGGTTGGATACCATGGGAAAATATAATAAATTACAATACCATGGGTAAACACCATGGGTGAGTATTATAATTATGATGGTAAAGTTGAAATCATTGTGGGATTAGATTCTCACTTTAATATTATGATTTATTTTATTTATTATCATTCATCATCCATGGTTTAACAAACATTGATATAGAAATAACTATTAACTGCGGTAATTATTTTCCACCTGGACCAACTATTGTCCTCTCTAGTGACCCTCAAAATTTGAGGCAATTCCCACAACTAGTTTGAGAGAAAACTCAAACCCTAGCTCAAACTTTGAGGTTGATCTTGAATGTTTTAGGTTATTTTCCTTTGAAGGTCATTTGTCGATCATAATTCGAAAGAAATTCATCTCTCTTGACCTTCCTCTTCACTACCTTGACCTATTGTACTCTTTGGAGCATATCCTCCCATGACTGGTCATAGACCCTAGGTCTCATGTGGTTCCACTCTAGGCTGCTCAAGGATAGCAAAAATCTATTTATAGGAATATAAACATCATTCAAAGCTTCTTGAGTAGTCCTAATCATATTTGGAGCCTTGACCTTAGGTCTCTTTGCCATTGTCGGATATCAAAACCCTAAGTCTAGGTCTTATCATAGGTCTTTATTGGAGAGAATTTATGCTTCTCTTGAAGCATTGAGCCTTTATTTGAGTCTCTCTTTTGAATGGGCCTTCGAAATCACATCATACCTAGTCATTGATCCTATCCCATTGGTGAAGAGTAGGGGACACTGATTGAGGTAACCCTGGGTCTTTGTCCCATTGTTTTCATTTGGTCTAGTTGTTGTCCCTAAGGTACCCAACCTAGGACCCCTACTAGATTGAGTGGTAACATGACCCAACTCTAGACCAAATATCCCTATGAGCATCTTGCAAAGCAAAATATCCTCACAAATTTCCAAACAAATTGCTATATATTATGCCTACATTAAATTGAGTGTTATTGAACTCTTCTTCCTGCTGAACCAGAAATCACTGCTAACGAAAACTGAAGCAACATCTTGATGTTCTTTTCCTATCCATTGTCCTCCCAACCCAATTTTTAGTCTATATAGCCTTGCAACTACACTGCACCACTCTTGACATATATAATCCCTTACTCCACTTTACCTTGCAAGTACTTGAGCACATGCTTCACTACCACCCAATGCACCCTCCTTACTTCCACCATAAATTGGCTCGAGGTATTCACAAAAAAGCATATATATGGCCTAATGTTGACTAGATACATGAAAGAGCATATCAACTCCCCGTATAATGTGGGACCCACCAAATTTATGAGCTTATTTTATCATTCAAGAAACATATCATCAACATACAACACCATTGTAACACACCCCATCCTAATCCCCTTCGAAATATCAGTTAAAACGAGGTGGTTACTATGCTTGACCTAATATCCAAGGTGCTTTATGGACATGGGGTCTAAAATTTCGATCTTCTCAACTAGCTCAAAGCTTCAAATATACATCACCGTTACATCCGACTCGCCAAGATGATTTTGGTGATATATAATTTTACCTCAATTCAACTTTTAGATCAATAGATATAACCATTGAATTTATGACGAATCAGAAATCGCGCCATCATGAAATTTCCACGTGGCTACCCTGACCAACCTGCTGGTGCAAATTGGCGATGGTATAATGGCTATTGACTTATTCATGGCATTGGTCTTTGTAAACTAAACTTATCTTATTATTTATATAAAATATGCCATACTACAACCACATATTATCATATAAACGCATAACAAGTTGATGGACCATCAACTGTCAGCAAAAATTCCATTACTTAGGTCCTGTTACCGGGCCCTTACACTTTAAGAATTCACTAGTTGCTCTAGTGTAGACCTTTCGGGCTAACCCGTTGATCCAAAAGGGATCCAAGAAACCCTCTAAGTCTTCAAAAATCAAAACAATTGCAAAAGAATGAACTCTTAGAACAGGTGGAAAACACTATCAGCAGGCGAAAACATGAAGAAAACAGTGAAAACAGGGTTATCGGCGATTAAAAGGAACAATGCACAGGAGCCGTCAGATCTGGTTGATCAACAGTCTAGATCCGATCGGCATATCAAAAATCATAGGAGACTATCGGAGGCGGTCACCTAAATGTTGCGATAGTGATCAGCGGGGTCAATGAGGACCGTCGATCAAGTGCGCAGATCGACGGCCCAGGTTGACCCGCCATATCGCATCGACAGATTACAACGGAAGCACTTACAACGGTCCAAGGGATCATGCGACATGCGATTGCGACAAATCGCATCGGAACAACACCACGGAGCGGGGGCCGATACATACGTGACTTGCGATATATATAGCCAGACCTGATAGAGCTATAAACGATATTCCATAAAATTTGAGATCCGTCAAACGACAATTTCTATGTATTTTTGCATATTTCGTTTATTAAATGAAATACGAAGGGAAGTGCCGATGCGATGAAAACCAGACCTGAAAGGGTTTGTGAATGAAAATATATATTGTTTCAAGTCTGATATGGGCCGTTTTGTGGGATTTTGCAATGTTTTAATGTATTTTAAAAATACAAAGGGAAACCATGGAACGGGCATTTGCGACATGCGATAAGCGATTTTAGGCGGACCTGATAGGAGTATAGAGCGAATTTAAGGACTTTTGAAGTCCGATGAACAGTGTTTTGGTGGATTTTTTTCTGTGTTTGAATGTATTTCTCTGTGTAAACAGAGAATGGCTATTTCGGGGATTTCAAAGGCTAGATGGACTCTTTCGTTGCAGAACAGGTGGCCACCTCCCCTAAAGACGTTATGCCACAATTGCTAACGCTCAGAAGGGAATTCATGTGGACAGAGGCCGGGAGCTAGAGAGCTCGAGAAGGGGAAAAAATAGACAACGCCAATTGGCTTTAAAGCCATAGACTGCCAGAAACAGAGACAAGCAGTGCTAAGACAAAGAGAAAATAGAGACAGAGAGTCAGTGAGGAGAGTCTGTGTACTTAGAAAGACTTGGGGGATCCAAGTGAAGCCTTGTTGTTTTGTATCTGTTATGTTGAGACTCAATTGAGCTCACTTTTGTAAAATCTCCGCTTCTGAAGACATAATAGAGAGGTCACCACTGAAGGCTAGACTGGGAGACGTAGCCTAGGAGTGTTGGGTGAACTCCTTATTAAACTTGCTATGTTTATATGTGTTTATATATTATGTTATTTCACTGCTTCATTGTCTATGTATTTCACAATCTTATCGTTCCATTGCAAAAAGTAACATAGGAAAATCCATGCACATGAGTCTGTAATACCTTAATAATTGTCTAAAGATCTCATTTTCAAATCAAGTGGTATCAGAGCTTTAGGTTTTCTAAGGTTAGACAAGCTTGTGCTAGATTTTTGAACGCTAACTAGGTCAAAGATTAAATTAGGAGAAGGAGAACTGGTTGAGGCTAACCCAGAAATTGGTAGAGTCTATCCTAGGAGTAAAATGGCAGAAGAGATTCCCTTGGAATCAAACTCTCAGTTCATGGGCAGTTTCATGACTATGAGAGTCATGGTGGAAGAGATGTATCGAGAATTTAAGAAAGGCCATTGGGAAAGCCCTTCAGCATCTCAAATAGGCAAAGGAGTAGAAGAACCTTCTCTAGATGCCCTAGAGGGCAAAGGGAAAGGGGAAAATCTTCCTCCATCATCTCCTCCATCAACACCTCCTTCTAGCCCTAAAAAGAAGAAGAAGACTTCTGTGATTAAGTTAGATGTAAAATTTGTTTTGCCAATATATGATGGAGAATTAAATGCAGAAAAGCTAGATAACTGGATTAGACATATTGATGTATATTGCAGGGTGCAGAACATCGATTCAGAAAGGAGAAAGATTCAGCTGGCTAGCCTTCGCCTTGGAGGGACTGCCCTAGTGTGGTGGGAAGGCAAGACACAATCTGATTTAAAGAAGCATGGTAAAATTATTTCTACTTGGAGTGAATTTGTTTCTGCCATTAAAAAACAATTCTATCCACTAGCTTATATGTAGCAAGCAATGATGAGTTGGCAAACTCTTCGCCAATTAAAGGGGAAAAGTGTACAAAGCTATACCCAGGAATTTAGAAAAAGAGCTTTAATTCTAGGCATTTCTCTAGACTCACCTAAAAATTTGTTGAAGTATATAGGTGGTCTGCATAGCTATTTGAGGCACACCATTCTCATGTTTAACCCTACTAGCATAGATGAAGTATCCGTTCAGGCTACGCATCTAGAGGCTAGAGGCAAGAATGTGAACCCAGAGATTGGGGGATCATCAAAACCCATTGCAAGCAAGAACAAGGAAAAGAGGAAGCTGAAATGGAAAGAGAGGAAGGCAAATGCTGTACAGAAAGGCAAACCTTCATGCACTCACTGCAAGAAGGATGGACACAATGATGAACATTGCTGGTCTTTGCATCCGGAGTTGAAACCCAAGAAGTTCGATGGCAAGAAGAAGAAGACTGCTGCTGCTATTTAGAAAAATTTGGGGTTAGACTCAGGTGATGAAACAACAGTCACAACCACAGGTATAAAAGGTAAAAATTCTGAAGCATCTACTAGTAATTCTGCACAATCTATTGATAATGAAGAAAATGAGAGGAGAAGGCATGAGCTTTTTCATATTAGAGTTATTTCCAAGCATCAAAAGTTTGATACTTTATTTGATAGTGGATCACAAGCAAACTTGATTTTTGAAGCAATTGTAAAGAAGTTGGGATTACTAACCACACCTCACAAGAAGCCATATCCATTAGGTTGGGTATGTGATAAAGCAAAGCTACAAGTGACTAGACAATGTAAACTTAAGTTTTCTTTTGGGTTAGCATTTGTAGATGAGGTTGAGTTAGATATAGTTCCCTTGGATATATGTGGAATTGTTTTAGGAAGTCCTTACTTGAATGATAGAAAAGCCATTTTCTACAGAACTAAAAATAAGTATCAACTCACCAAAGATGGAATAGAATATATTGTAAGAGCTCATAAAATCAAAATAATTACTCTCTCATAAACTTAGGGCAGATGAAAAGAATTGTAAATTCATGCAAGCAATTTTTACTGATGGTTGTAAAGGAAAAGAACCCTGATAAAACCAATGTATTTGAGGACTGTGATGCTGAACAAAAGGTTGATTTATAAAAAGTTGTTTCAGAATATGATATCCTATTTCAAGAACCTAAAGGTCTGCCACCCAAAAGGGAAATTGTACATGTTATTCATTTGCAGCAAGATGCTTCATTGCCTAACATTGGAATGTACAGGTTATCCACTTTAGAGAATGCAAAGATCAAGAAGTAGGTACAGGAGCTGCTTGACAAAGGGTTCATAAGACCAAGCACATCACCATGCGGATCTCCGATTGTGTTGGTGAGAAAGAAAGATGGTTCGTGGAGGTTGTGCATTGATTACAGAGCGATGAATAAAATAACGATCAAGAATCGTTATCCCCTTCCTCGCATTGATGATCTATTGGATCAGCTGAAAGAAGCAGTTTACTTTTCCAAGTTAGACTTGTGTAGTGGCTATCATCAGGTCAGAGTAGTAGAGCAAGATGCATGGAAGACTTCTTTCAAAACAAAGCAAGGGCTGTATGAATGGCTGGTTATGCCTTTTGGCTTAACTAATTCTCCTGCCACTTTCATGAGAGTCATGAATGATGTACTTAGGCCTTTTATTGATGATTTTGTAATTGTATATTTAAATGGCATTCTTGTTTTCAGTAAAACATGGGAAGAACATTTGAAGCATGTAAAGCAGACTCTAGATGTTTTGAAAAGAGAAATTCTCTATGTTAAGTTATCAAAATGTGAATTTGGCAAAACATCTTTAAATTATTTGGGTCATATTGTAGGGGGTGGTGAATTGAAGATAGATCCCTCTAAGGTCAAAGTCATCGTGAACTGGCCTAAACCCAAATCTGCTACAGAAGTTAGGAGCTTCCTATGAGCAACACAATATTGGAGAAAGTTTATTGCTAACTTTTCCTTGATTGCAGCCCCCTTACATGCTTTGAGAGGATTGAACAAGGTGTTTTAGTGGGGAGGCAAACAACGGAAAGCCTTCGACACCTTGAAAGAAAAAATTAGTACAACTAGTACTATCATTGCCAGACCTTCAAAGACAAATTGAGACTGAAACATATGCCAATGACTATGCCATGGGAGCAGTGTTGATGCAACACGATAGACCCATATGTTATCATTTTGAGACATTTAATTCTGTAGTAGTTAATTATCCCACATATGATAAAGAATTGTATGCATTAGTGCAGAGTGTGAAAAAGTGGAAACATTACCTATTGGGCAAAGAAATAATCATACATACTAATCATCAACCACTTCAATATTTTCACTCACAAACTAACTTGCAGCAATCAAGACAGTATAGGTGGATGGGGTTTCTACAAAATTTTCATCTTGTCATTAGATATAAGAAAGGCATACACAATAAGGTTTCAGACATGTTATCCAGACCAATCATAAATGCATCTACTATACTTAAGCATAATTTAGTATTGCATGAAAGCTACATTGAACAATATGCTCAAGATGTAGATTTTAAAGATGTATATGCAACTTTAAGTCATGGAAAACAAGTAGAAGAATTGGATTATCATGTTAAGTACCAACTCTTGTATCATTTGGGAAAGTTATGCATTCCAAAAACTGAAAGAGTTAACATAATCCGAGAAGCACATACTTCTCTTATATCCGGTCATTTTGGTGTAAGTAAAATAGTTGCACAACTGCAAATATTCTGCTATTGGCCAAGAATGCATGAAACAATTTCTAGATATATTAAAGGTTGTACCATGTGTGCTAAAAGTAAGCCCAGAAATAGAAAATTAGGCTTGTACACTCCACTACTAGTTCCTTCTCGTCCTTGGGAAAGTATTTCCATGGAATTTGTTGGGGGATTGCCAAAATCTAGAAAAGGTCATGACTATTTATATATTATTGTGGACAGGTTCAGCAAAATGTGTATTTTAATACCTTGTAACAAGTAGATTACAGTTGAACAAACAATGAAGTTGTTCTTTCAGCATGTCTGGGTTCATTTTGTCTTACCCACTTCAATTGTATCTGATCGAGATTCCTGATTTGTTGGGAAGTTTTGGTCAAGTCTGTGGGAATGAATGGACACTAGATTGAAGAAGAGCACAACCTTTAATCCACAAATAGATGGCCAAACAGAGGTGGTCAACAGGACAGTGATCCAGTTGCTTAGGGGCTATTGTAGCAAAAATCCCAAGCTTTGGGATGAACATTTGTGTTATGTGCAACATGCTTATAGCTGTGCTAAACATTCTTCTACACAAAGATCTCCTTTTGAGACTTGTTTTGGTTTTACACCAAAGTTTCCCTTGGATTTTGTCTTTGGAAAAGAAATAACAGTTGATGGACACAGTGATGTGGACAAAGCAACCAAGTTCATTGAACAGATCCAATAAATTCACCAGGAAGTGTAGGAATAGCTGGAACAAAGCCAGACCAAGTACAAGTCAAGGCATGATAAGCATCAAATTGAACATAGCTTCCAAGTTGGTGATCAAGTCTAGCTATACATTAGCAAAGACAGAATGCAAGGTGAGGGAAAGAAGCTGAAGCCAATAAGGTATTGGCTTTTCAGGATACTTGGGAAAATTGGTGAGAACGCTTTTTGCCTTGATTTGCCAGCTTACATGCACATCTATTCAATGGTTAATGCAGAAAATTTGAGATTGTTTGAACCTTCTTTAATTGAAGATCCCGAAGAGCAAAGTCAGTTGCCTTCTATTAATGATCTGTTGCCTGAATATCTCAATGAGTTGCAGGAAGATATAGTTCTAGATAGGAAGGTGAGAACTACGTGCAGAGGGGATATTGAGTACCTCAGAATTGGACTCAAAGGTTCAAAACCAAGCAGTGCACGATGGATGGAAATTGGACAAGTAAGGAAGTTGTATCCTCACTTGATCGATGCTTGAAAACCAACTTTTGGTGGTCCAAAAGCTTTTTAGTGGGAAGGCATGATCCAAAAGGGATCCAAGAAACCCTCTAAGTCTTCAAAAATAGAAAAAAATTCGTAAAAGGATGAACTCTTAGAACAGCCGGAAAACACTATCGGTAGGAAAAAACAAGAAGACAGTGAAAACAGGCTTATCGACGGTCAAAAGGAACAATGCACAGGAGCCGTCGGATCTGGTCGATCAACAGTCTAGATCTGATCGACATATCGCAAATCGGTGGAGGCTATCGGAGGTGGTCACCTAAATTTTGTGATAGCGATTAGCGGGGTCAACAAGGACTGTCGATCAAGCATGCAGATCGACGACCCAGGTTGACTCGCCATATTGCATTGGTAGATTACAACAAAAGCACTTACAACGGTTCCGGGGCTCATGTGACAAGTTGCATCGTAAAATCGAATTGGAGCAACACCACGGAGCGGGGGATGATACATACGTGACTTGCGATATATATAACCGAACCCGATAGAGCTATAAACGATATTCCATAAAATTTGAGATTTGTCAAATGACAATTTCTATGTATTTTCGTGTATTTTGTTTATTAAACGAAATACAAAGGGAAGCGCCGATGCGATGAAAACTGGACCCGAAAGGGTTTGTGAATGAAAATATATATTGTTTGAAGTTCGATATGGGTCATTTTGCGGGATTTTGCAATGTTTTAATGTATTTTAAAAATACAAAGGGAAACATGGAACATGCATTTCCAACATGTGATAAGCAATTTTAGGTGGACCCGATAGGAGTATAGAGCGGATTTAAGGACTTGTGAAGTCTGATGAACAGTGTTTTGGCTAATTTTTTTCGTGTTTGAATGTATTTCTCTATGTAAACAACGAATGGCTATTTTGGGGATTTCAAAGGCTAGATGGAATCTTTCATTGCAGAACAGGTGGCCACCTTCCTTGAAGACGTTATGCCACGATTTCTAATGCTTAGAAGGGAATTCGAGCGAACAGAGGCCGGGAGCCAGAGAGCCCAAGAAGGGGAAACGAACAGACATCGCCTATTGGCTTTAAAGCCACAGATTGCCAGAAACAGAGACAAGTAGTGTTGAGGCAGAGAGCAAACAGAGATAGAGAGTTAGTAAGGAGAGTCTGTGTATGCAGAAAGACTTGGGGGATCCAAGTGAAGCCTTGTTGTTTTGTATCTGTTATGTTGAGACTCAATTGAGCTCACTTTTGTAAAAACTCTTTTTCTGAAGACATAATAGAGAGGTCAACACTGAAGGCTGGACCGAGAGACATAGCCCAAGAGTGTTGAGTAAACTCCTTATTAAACTTGCTATGTTTATATGTGTTTGTCTATTATGTTCTTTCACTTCTTCATTTTCTATGTATTTCGCAATCTTATCGATCCATTTCATGAAGTAACATAGGAAAATCCATGCACATGAGTCTGTAATACCTTAATAATTATCTAAGATCTCATTTTCAGATCACCTCTAAGGTGGGTCCCCCCTTGTACCAATGGTTGAACTACCATTCTCACGTGTATTCCACCGCGACCTGGGATTACGTCATCCTACTTCTTTTAAATGTGCATTTCGAATTGCACTCTTGGGGAATAACATTCGAGATTACATGTCCTGGTGGGATACTCCTCTATGCGGCCAACACTCCCGATTGGTCCATGGATTCCATTCTTGCGGGTAGCTCTGACAACTCTACTCTACGCGTCACCTCATAATGGGCTGAGGCGACTTCATACCCAGGTCCATTTTTGCCATGCCATCCTGGCACTGATTTATCCTGACTATCCCTTGAGCACTGCATATTGCTACCTCTAGGAGACAGAATATGAGGTGGAGATATTTCCATGATATGCCACGCCAGTTTTTCCATTGAAGCGAGTGTGAAAATTCCTTGATTGCAATTATTGGAAATTTATCTCCTAACTATTTCAACAATTTATTTTTTATTACGATAAATATCAATAAACTCTCAATTGCAATCTTCACCAAAAATAAAATATGATGCGGAAAAAAAAATTAGGAACTGAGAAATAGATGCAAACAAAATAAAAATTGACACCAATATTTTGGACTAATAATCTCTCGAATGTTGGGCTTCAGGGGGTGGTGACCCCCTGCATGGGGTTCGGGGCAGTACCCCATGAATTTATTTTTGGACCCTATATTAGGTGGGTGAACCTACCTAGGGTTTTGTGCATGGGTTTTGTACATGGTTTTGGGCATGATGGTTTTATGCCCATGGTATTTTGTAGATCCAGTCAATGGAACTATGATTATGTTCCAATCCAGAGTTAATGGATTGGAGTTAATGAATGCTTCGACATGTATATATATGTATTGTAACATTGAAAGGAACATAATGAAAAATCAATACAGTAGTCCATATTTTGGGATCTAGGGGAAATGTCTGTTTATTTGTTTTATATTCTTGTCATTGTTTATTTTATGTTTTTTTAGAATTTAACTATAGGTAATTTCTATACAGGGTTAAAACCTACATTTGGTTTCATAGTGTAGGTCATGAGTTAAATACACACCTGACTTGCATTGGGGGGGGGGAATATTGTTGGAAATTAGATAAACCAATGCTCCCCATGTGTTTCATAACATGGACTAACTGCCTCTCATGGATCCTTATCTCTGGTGATGCGATCAATGAATTCGATCTTGATTCCCAACAAATGGTATAAGATAATTTTTGGCTTCAAGGGGGCACCTTTGTTGCTGAGGGCTTTTGCTTAGGCCTGTGGTAGACCCTGTTTAGTGGGAGATCCGCAGGATTAATTCTTGCGGTGAAAGAAGACGGAGAGCAGTGGAAAGATAGAGATTGAGAAATTTAATGGTCAAAGTTTTGAGTTGTGGAAGCTCAAGCTGGAGGATCTGCAAGTGGATAAAGATCAATGGATCATGATAGGTCTGGGTACTAAACCTATCATGATAGTAGAATACTGGGTGAAGCTGGATCGAAAGGAAATGAGCACAATACGGTTGTGTATCTCAAATTTAGTATTGTTGAATGTATTAAGGGAAGCTACAACGAAGGATTTGTGGGTCAAGTTAGGGACTTTGTACCAATCTAAGTCTCTGGTGAATAAATTGTTCCTACTAAAAAATATGTATAACCCGAGGATGAAGGATGGAGACTTGGTGAAAAAACATCTGAACACATTTAATACCGTGGTGAGCTAGTTGTTATCTGTTGATATAAAAATTTTAGATGAAGATAAGTGAATCAATTTGCTGTGTTCTCTACCAGATTCATGGGATAGTCTAGATGTTGCTATAGGTAGCAATACAACTACCTTGAAGTTTGATGAAATAGTCTCATCCTTGTTGTCAGAGGAGATGAGACAGAAAAATATGGAGAGACAGAATGGAAAGTCCTAGAATAGAAACAAAAATAAGTCCTCAAGTGGGAGATCTAAATCTTTAGGAAAACCTGTAAAGGTATAATGTTGGAAATGCAGAAAGGAAGGGAACTACAAAATGGATTGTAGATCTAAAGCTCCTGAGAAAGGAAAGGGATTTGATGATGCTCCTTCTGTAGAGGTGAAAACCACCTCAGATGAAGGCGGGGATGTGTACTTGGATTCTTCTTCAAGTACACATGTAGATCATGAGGCATGGTTGATTGACTCAGGTGCATCTTTTCACTTCACTCCCCATAGGGAGTGGTTCTGCGAGTATGAGAAATATGATGGTGCTGATTTCTTCTTAGGGGATGATAGGAATGATATAATCATCAGATGCAGAAAAGTCAAGCTAAAGTTTCAAGGTGGAAGGGTTAGAACACTTTCAGGAATTCTACATATTCCTACATACGCTAGAAATATGATTTCTATAAGCAAGATGGATGATGTAGGTGTAGAAACAATGTTCGAGAAAGATACCCGCAAGATGGTTTGGGGAGCACTGGTATTGATTTGGGGAGTTAAGATTGGAACTATGTACAAGCTTCTAGGTAGTATTGTTATTAATGGGTGCAATAGTTCCATGGTTCTTGAAAGTGGAGCAAAAAATCTAGTGGTCTCTGGAGAAAAGACCACACTATGGCATCAAAGGTTTGGAAATATTGGTCTCTAGATTTCGATTTATGTGAACATTGTGTATATGGGAAGCATAATCAGATGAGTTTCCCCTCTGGTGCTAAGAGGGTGAAAGGGATATTAGAGCTTGTGAATAGTGATGTGTTTGGACCTGTGTCAGTTCCATCACTAGGTAATTCTGTGTACTATGTATCATTTGTAGATGAATTCTCAAGGAATACATGGATATATTTCCTCAGGAATAAATATGAAGTCTCTGATAGGTTTAAAGAATTTAAGGCTCTAGTGGAAAACCAAACTTAGAAGAAGAGAAAGGTGTTGAGGATAGATAATGGTGGAGAGTTACACAAGAATGAATTTGAAGATTTCTGTAAGAAGTGTGCCATAACACAGCATACGACTAATCCATATACACCTCAGCAAAATGGAGTTGCAAAAATAATGAACAGGACAATGATGGAAAAGGAAAGAAGCATGCTGAGTGGTGCCAGGTTAGGACAAGAATTTTGGTTAGAGGCGATGGAGACTACATGTTACTTGGTTAATAGATCACCTTCATCAACGTTGGAGGATAAGAATCCACATGAGGTATGAACTAGTAAGAAAGTCTTTCTTTCACATATGAGGGTATTTAGCTGTGATGCATATGTACATGTTCCAAAAGAGAAAAGAACCAAGTAGGATAGTAAATTTGAAAGGTTCATCTTTATTGCGTATAAGGATGGTTTAAAAGGTTATAAGCTTTGGAACCCAAAAAATTGAAGGTTGTGTACAAACAAGATGTGGTGTTTAGAGAGATGAAAGATGTTATTAAACATGAAGTCCTACCAAAGGAACCTGAGAAGATAGATTTTGAGCTAACAGAGGAAGAATCAGACTCTACAACATAATAGGAATCATAAGATGAAGAGCCACAAACTCCATATGTGAGAATATTAGTTGGAGAAAGAAGGCAGCCACAAAGGTATAGTCCATCTAATTTTTGTTCAAATTTTGCTTTATCTATTATTGATGATGATCCCAAAAATTTCAAGGAAACAGTAGATTCAGAGGATGAGAATCTTTGGAAAGAGGCCATGGTTGATGAAATGTCATCTTTGGACAAAAATGAGACTTGGGATCTGGTGGAGTTTTTGGATGGAAGGAAACCAATTGGAAGAAAAAGGGTGTTTAAGAAGAAGATGAATGTAGAAGGAAAGGTGGGGAAATACAAAGCTCGATTGGTAGCAAAAGGTTATTCCCAGGTGTCAAGAATTGATTTTGGTGATATTTTTTCTCCTGTTTCCAAGGTAGCTTCTATTATATTACTTTTATCTATTGTTGTTGCTTTTGATTTTGAGGTAGAATAGATGGATGTGAAGACAAAATTTCTTCATGGGGATCTGGAAGAAGAGATCTACATGAAGCAACCTGAAGGATTTGCGGTGAAGGGAAAGAAGAACTAGTATGTAGGTTAAAAAAGTATCTGTATGGGTTAAAACAATCACTAAGAATGTGGTATCAGAAATTTGATACATTTATACGGGGACTTGGCTTCACCAGAAGAAAATTGGATCACTGTGCGTATGTTAAATTAATTGGCAATTGTGTTATTTATCTGGTCTTGTATGTGGATGATACGTTACTGATTGGAAATGACAAAGAAATTATCCAGGATTTGAAGACCCAATTATCCTCCAAATTCGACATGAAGGATCTTGGTGCTGCATACTATATTTTGGGCATGGAAATTAAATGATATTGGGAAAATAGGAAGCTCTGGTTAAACTAGAGGAAGTATGTCGAGAAAATACTATGGAGGTTTAATATGTAGGATAGTAAACCAATGAAGGTTCCTATTCCTGTAGGTGTAAAGTTATCTACTGAACAACGTCCCAAGATAGAAGAAGAGGAAGAATACATGTCCCATGTTCTATATGCAAGTTCAGTTGGTAGCCTGATGTATGCAATGGTATGTATTAGACCAAACATTGCACAGGCAGTGGGAATATTGAGCAAGCGGGTTTTCAGGTATTTGTGTGGCACTAGTGATTATGGTATGTGCTACCAAGGAAAACCAAGATTGGACAAAGTTTTGGACATTCATGGCTTTGTTGATGTAGACTGGGCAAGGAAGCAGTTTGGTTGAAGATATTGTGTTCAAGTGTGGGGTTAGTACAACGAGGTATAAGGATAGACTATGACACCCAAAGTGCAATTTTCATGCCAAAGAACCGTGCTTATCATTCAAAGTTTACTTTGTGACTGATATGGTTGAGGACAAAACGTAAAGGTGGACACTTTGAAGAATGCTGCAGATGCATTGACAAAGTATTTGAGCAGTGAGAAGTTTTCTTAGTGTAGAGAAACAATGGTCGTTGCAGGGCTAGACTAATGACTAAGCTTTGCTCTGACCCCCTATGTGGAAAATAAAACAACAAGTGGGAGAATGTTGGGTGTGTGTTATATTCTTTCCATGACTAGTCGCATGTGCGAGGGGGGTCATAGGGGGATGGTAGCTCCCCTGCATGGGGTCCGAGGCAGCACCTCGAGAATTTTTTTTGGACCCTATATTAGGTGGGCGGATCAACCTATGGCTTTGTGCATAGGTTTTTCACATGGTTTTGGGCATGATGGTTTTATTCCCATTGTATTTTGTATATCCGATCAAGGGAAATATACTTATGTTCTAATCCAAGGTTAATGGATTGGGGTTTATGAATGCTTCCGCATGTATATATATGTATTGTAACATTTAAATGAACATAATGAAAAATCAATATGGTAGTCCCGATTTTGGGATCCAGGAGAAATATCTATATATTTGTTTTATATTCTCATCATTATTTATTTTCTATTTTTTAGAATTTGTCTGCAAGTAATTTCTATACAGGGTTAAAACCTACATGGAAAACCCCGAAAACTGATGCAACAAATGAGGGTTTATTTTATTATTATGCAAAAAAAAATTGAGTACAATATCTAGATTCCCAACTATATATCCTTCAACAAATAATCTCGCCAAAATAATTAGGAGAACAAATTCTCCCTCTGCTAAATAATTATACCTCCCTTCTGGCCTACTCAGTTCGTATGGCCTTTGGAACTGCTCCAATTTGGGTCGTCTAGCTTTCTCCTACCACTGGAAAAATTTTCTCTGCCTTTTGGAATGTATTTTCAGCCTTTGAAAATTGATCTAAACCCTTCCTAAAAATTCAATGAACTGGACTAGCTAACTCACATCACTCGGATGACTTTCTTTGCAGAATATTTCAGCCTCCATCCTGTTGACTCTCTGAGATTGGAAAATCCTCCAGAACTCTTTCCTGATGCTCCCTCAATTACTGATGCTATCCTTCATTGGATCAAACTCACTTCCTTTCTATTCTCTGAAACTGGATAGCTCGATCTGCCAAGGAACTCGCTCCCCCCTTGTGTCAACTGTGTTTATCTCCATCCCATTGACTTGCTCTTATAATATCTTGCTAGAGCTTCAATGACCATGATTATATCCTTATTAATGACTAATATCATCTTAGAGTCGATCCATGTGAGTCTCTAGAGATTTCTCAATCATCCTTAATTAATTCCAATTAATTAACCAGTTTTCCTAGGTTAGACTTAGGAAAAATTTAAATGGTGGGTAATTAATTTAATTAAGGTGTCTTTCAAGCTTATCTCACAAATATTTTTATGGGTTTTGGAGATCTCATGCTCCTTATTCTTTTAGACACAAATCAATACTAGAACAATTGTCCGATGCTACCAAAATATAACAACGGGCTTGAGTTAAGTCCTTTTCCACTACGTCAAAACTTCCACATGGTTATGGGGTCCCTTCCACTAGCCAATACAAGGACTCTGGCTCACCCCAACCTTATTCCACCTTGCTGACTCTGCCACGCTAGCCCAAAGATGAGTGAGCTTGTTCTCTCCCTTGTGCAACCATTTGCTAGCTTCCCAAATGTAGCCTCCAGGCTTATGCCATCCCAAGTTTCTCCTTGGTCATTGATCTATCTCGCTTATCCCTAATCGTTGATCATATGAGGTCTAGCTCTTGGCCTAGCATTGTGGTCATATGGATAGCAACTAAGCCTTCAATTCAATTGTCGCACTACCCAATAACTCATCCAATATCGTGGAAAAGACTAAGAGGTTGCCGATAAGGGAAAAGGTCTTCCTCTTGCTCTACATTATGCATGCGGTTGCATACACTTAATCAAGATCATAATGGTTCTATAATAGCTTGGATTTACCCTAGATCTTGATTATCGCCGATATGGTTTATTAAGGAAACCATTGATGCTATCCCTCTTAAGCTTACAAAAGAGTCACCATATCTGGGTTCTTAATGACAAAAATACAAGACATAGTACAAGGAATTGTCCATTTAGACTAGAGGCTTATCCATTCATAATCTTAGTGGTCTATAGTCTCCGTTGATGATCAATTAGCATACTAGAACCCATACATCTAACCAGAAGCATGCAAGGGAGTACATGTCCATAGAGGCACTGGTTCCCATCATACTTATGGATGAAAGGTAGTATCATGCCCATCTAAGAAGTATAAAACCAAGTCCTCTAGCTCCTACAACAATCTTATATACAACAAGGAGAACTCAGCCCTCTCGGCCCTAAACTTGGAGAAGGTAAAAATAATAACCCACATTAGAGAAATTTTGAGGTCTAAAATGGGCCTCCTATGGAATATTATAAAATAATAGTGGAAATAATAAAATAATATTAGATTACATCATCAAATTGTAGAGGGAAAAACGAAAAAAACTAATTTTTCAACTCATATTTTCAACTTATCTCCCTACGGTTTTACTCAAATTTAAAGTGGGAGCACTCGTTGGATACATAATTTAATTCCTCATCCAAGGAGTACCCATGTTGCATATTTTCGATGGAACCTGCTACATGAAAAATGAGAAATATATAAAAAAACGTAATTGCAACCATATTTTTCAAGTACTTCTCATTTTTCATGTAGAAAGTTCCATCGAAAGTATGAAACATGGGCACTCCTTGGATGATGAATTAAATTCAACATCTAACAAGTGATCTTGCTCGAAATTTGAGTAAAATAGTAGGGAGATAAGTTGAAAATATGAGTTGAAAAAGTAGTTTTTTATTTTTCTTATTTTTTAATCTTTTTATTTTTTTTACTCCAAAAAAGGTGAATCATCTCCCATGGTTGACATCATCACCTTGAATCCTACTGGTTCTTATAAAGTTGGTTTTGGTGATAATTTTTTTTGAGGCCCATTTTTTACCTCAAAATTTCTCTAATGAGAACCCGGGTTTGCGTTATTGGAAGGCTTAGAGAACTTCCAGATAAAATAGATAGACCAATAGACCAACGAGGAGAGAGGGATCTCCGATATGCTACCCTGAACTTGAATCAAAACAAATTCATGATCCTACGATTTATGAAGGAGATTCCATACAGTTACTATCAAAGAATAACCAATATATATACATATATTCATACTAATAGAGTACAAATCCATTTGACCACCATGACTATAACTCACCATTCAAGCAGGGATTTATTACATCATTCCAACACCAAGATCACATACAAAATATAACACCTATCATGGATCGATTCACATCATCATGTGCATATCAGAGGTGAAACATTGTGTGAAGTGAAAGAACATAAATCAAGTCATTCAAGCTCATGAAGTAGTGCCATCCACAACGCTGAAACACAAGGTTCACTCTGCCTTGAGCTCTTGTTAACATGAAGGATAGACCCAAAACAAGAGTATACATTAGTGAAGACTTGGAGAAGGCTACCATATAAAATAAACAGGTCAATAAGGATTAGAGAGGAATAAATCCTTAGTAATACCACACAACCACATAAGAAATGCTAGTAAGAGCTTGTAATCAACATAATCACATCATTGGATCTCCATACTAATTGCTACTAGAACATAACCAACATCAACACATGTTGTTCTAGTGCCTTTAAAACAATTACACAACATATTAGTCAATTCTGTAGATAATAATATCACAATCACGTCTCATGCATTAATAACACCATTTCAAACCAGAAATGTAAACATCTTTTTATTGTGGATAAAGAGAAAAAGAAGCACTTATTCAATACATAAGTGTTCGAATTGAGAGTGGGACTTCAACTCTCCACCCAACCATAGACAAGCTACAACCACTGTTATTTGTAGCTATCACCCTTGAGGCAAATTCCAAAGCTTTAGGTGGAGTGATTTTGAGGGGTTTTGACCAATAGAATAACTGAAACAGGAATTCCACTGGGTTACACTACCTTCATCCACCAGCTAGCCACATGATATTCAACATGTCAATTATATTCACTTCATGCCAGGATACCATAATGCAAAGAACTTCAACTCACTCTACAGGATAAGAGAGACACAATAAGGAAGGTTCATTAGTGGTTAAGTTTCTAATGGTAAAGAAATCACTCTCTAGGTGGTTCATTGGTGAGTCAAGTACCAATTTTTTTAGCCCAAGGAAACTTCTAGTGGTTCTTTCAGTCCTCACAAGCACTAGGGTGAATCCATCTAATCTAGTAGGTTCTTCAAGCCACCAACTTCTAGTGGTTTCTTCAGACTAGCAAGCAAGCCACTCTTCTCTGAAGCCTTGTGTCAAAGGATTCTTCAACTGGTGCTCTGATCCAGAGATAAAGATTTAAGGATAGGAATCACTGTTCCTTCTCTTTCACATTTTCTTCTCCCTTACTATTTCTGTATTCCTCTCCTTTTCTGCACACATATTTTCCCCCAAAAGTGTCTATCCAAGAGTGAGTGCAAGGGTCCCCAAAAAAGTCCCCTCGACTGGTCTTTCCTTTTTCATTCAATGACCAATTTCCTACCTCTTCCCGAGGTTCCACACAACCACATCCTTGGAAAATGCAACCCATTATTTTCCATTAAAATTTGTCCTATATTACTTGCTGTTAGAGTCTAAGGACACCCGGGCCTGTCCCTTTTTGGTTGGTCAAACTTATTTCACATTAAGCCCATTTAAGACCACTTAAACCAACCCATGCCTACCATTTAAAATAAGAAATTCCTTAAGAAATCTCTTACCTCAAGCAATGGAATTTGTGTCCCTTTATTAGACATTTTAAAGTTATTGCATTTATTTACAAAAGGGGAAAATGTTAACGAGGGGATGCCACAATCACCTCCCCCTATTGAAAAATGTGTAACTAGGTTCGGCCTTCATTAGTATGAAATGTATTCTTGTATATATAAAATAAAAAAATGAAACTATTATTATTATTGGAGCATAGGTTTCATGCTCAAGTTATTTTATTTTATAGTTTAAGCACCCATTGTGTGCTTCTATGGTTTTTCCTAGGTATAAGAGTCATTGTCATATATGGAAGACCCTATGGGCACATTGTAAATTGTAAAAGAAAATTTATTTTTGTCTTGAAAATGTCGAAATACCTCCAAGATCAAGTCAGCCTACATGAGATGTCAAGTTGGCCTAAGTGAAGAGACATGTCCACCCTTGAAGGAAACTTATATATAAGAGGAACTCGTTCTCCATTTGGATCATTCACTCACACATCTCTCATACAAAGGAGGAAGGAGTAGAAGGATGAAGAAATAAGTGCGAAGAAAAAGTCAAAATGTTTTGGGTCTCTCTCTTTCTTCTGGGAATACAACATTAGGGTTTTTGCACTGGGAAGTCTACAAGTTCAATTTTTGAAGAAGCAAGAGAAGGTCTCTTAGGTTTTCCTTCTAGCCCTAAGAATCATATAAAGGAAAGTGAGGTCAAGGAAATAGAAACAAGAAGGATATCGAAGTCTCCTAGTGAAGCAACAACAATTGCAACAGTTGCTGGGGCAGAATTTAAGATTTACTGGGGAGGTCGAAGATATTGCAGCAGGAGGTCAAGGAATACTTGATCTTGGAGGATGCTTGTCTAAGTCTAGGTCGTGTTATTATTCAATTTAAAGATATAAAACATAAGAAGAGATTTTACTGGTTTTCCCCTCAAGAGGAGGGGTTTTAGTCTTGGCTTGGAGCCTACATATTATGTCATTATTCTTACTATTTTGGTATCCATTTGATGTATTTCATATTGAACTAAAAAATATCAAAGCTAATAAGTAAAAATCTAACACAAGAAATTATCAAGTTAAGAGAATTAACATATACATTTCCCTACTAAATTCTCAACATGGTATAAGAGGTTTATTTATCTAAGGGCATCATGAAGATCTCCTCTACAATGAAGAAGGTCATCAAAAGGATTGCAAGGCATCTCAAGAAAAGCATTAAAGAGGTATGGAGTCTTATTGTAGAGCTATAAAAAGGGTCTCTTTCACCTCTAATTACCTCACATTAATATGTCAATCCGAGAGCATTTGGTTATTTCAAAGAGTGACTCAACCTGAGGCTATTTGTCAGAGTAATGCTAGTAGTACAGCGTTCTACAAAAATACAAGAGTAAACTGATGCTTGTCTATGACTAAGTTACTTCAAATGACTAAAGCACACACTCTTAAAGCTAGGCAACTTTATCAATCAAGGGTTCGACAACAATAGCCCATCCCTTTGGAAACTGATGGAAAGGAAATTAGAGCATGGACCACGGGTCTGGGAGCGAGGCAGTAAATGCCGAGGCTCACTACAGCCACAGATCGTCTCTCACACCAAATGTGAGTAAATGAAACAGCAGATAAAAATGGAACGAAAAATAGGAAATTGAACAACAAATCTAGAATGGAACAACAATGCTTAAAATGGAACAACAATTCTGAAATGGAACAGCAATCGCTATAACTAAACCTCGCGAGCAATAATCAAACTTTATCCTGTCAACTCAAACGCACTCATTGTAATCAAAACTCCAATCTTTCATTCTCCAAGAAAATCACGCAACCAACTAATGGAACAACATTAATTACTAATTATGGAACAACATGTGGAAATCATACACACAACACTCTGAAAAAGTAATCTGATTTAACACCAATCATCAACAGGAATTACAACTGTGTTTCAAAATGGAACAGCATGAATCCCGAATCATAAAGAACACATCTTTCAGATAATTTCCTTAACACAAATACACAGCGTAAAAGCTTCGTAAACAAAATGATAACAATGTTCAATTAAGTTATTGAATCAACTCTGAAAGCATTGATGATATAATGCAGAGTCAATATAAAGAACCTTAATGAATGAATCTTAACAGAGCATATGATGTAAGTTATAAAGCATATCATATTACCAACTAATGACGATAAGAAAACCACACAGAAATCAAATCGTAGTGGTACAGAAGCAAGTGTTCTCCGGGGCCGGGACCTTAGCCTCAAGGGTACACCGCTTTAAGTTAATCCAGACGCAGAGATAAGATAATAACCAAGTTTATATTAATGCATGAAACAGAAAGTACAATGAGCCAAGTTCAACGAGACTTGATGATCAAAATTCAATCTTTAACAAAATGTTACATAAAAGCATCGTCCCCAAACTAACAGTGCTGTCCCTTTATATAAGGGTAACGGCAGAGATGTCTAAGCAATAAGATAAATAAAGCAACGATCCCTCAGGATCGAAGATCCTGAGGGATTCGCCAAACTGTTAATCCTTAATCACTTCTTTTCTCCTCCGCCGAGCTGGTGCCTTCTCCTCCTTTTCCGGACCGTTTTGCTTCAACCTGCTTAGCCTTGTTTGCACTCGATCCTTCGTCAAATTGACAACAGTTACCCTATTCTTGTCTTTTTCTTTGGAACAACAACTCCTCGTTTTTACCCTTTCCTGCACAGGAGAATGGCAACTATCAGCGGTTAAGTCTTGCATACTAATTCCACTTATTTTATCATAATTCTCTATTGTTTTCCACATTCATGATGTAAAATATTCACAAGTCCCATTGAAAATCCATTGAAATGATCATTAAAAACATACCTTTTTAGTACTCCACACATCCCCCTGCTTACCCTGTTTCATGCCCTCATGAAAACGTTGTAGTTGACATGTAAAGCAACGAGAGAATAGGCTAGAGAAGGAATCTCATGCGAAGGCCTACAGCCATGGTGAGTGACTAGGTAGTCAAAGAACTGGCCTTTTTGACCCTCAGGCATCTCATATAGGGCTTGATATCTGGGTGCAGGGTGCCAGATAATTGGACTGTGGAATCTATGTCCTAACCAGGATGGTCCTTCCCTCAAAATGCTTTCGCCATAGAGGTTCAAACGGTTGGCAGCTAATTGAAAATTCTCATACTTAAATGGCTCCATGAGCTGGATGTTTGGATTAGAGATTCGGTACCGGAATTTGGCTGCATCAATGGCGAGGTATTTGATAGAAAGAAAATATTCTAAACTTTGTCGAATGAGTGCCTCGTGCATGGGTCCTAACGTTTCGATGACACCCGGAGTTCTCATAAGGTTTCTATGTGCTTTCCATAACCGTACTGGGTCCCTAGGCTCAGCCCTTACCCACAAGTCTAGGCCATTTTTCTGCCTCTGGAAAGTGTTATAGGCTTTGAGCCATTTAATCTGATTAACCCCGAATGAGATGAATGCTTGTAATTGAATGTCCCCAACAAAAGGGCCAGGGTTCAACTCAGTCTCCTGATCTAGCACGAGGTTATGCAAATAAAATTCACATAGCAATCTCTGGACCTTCACCCCATAATGCTTACAACAGTCTATAAAGTCATTGACAGTGTTAATTTGTATCGGGGCACCTGCTTTAACAGCTTTAATTTTTAATTGTAAGTGCCGTTCCAATAAAAACAGAGCACAGTTTTTGGCAGGGGCCCTACATGTTAAAACGTCATTGTATAAAGAACACAAGGTATCCATCTGTTTGATAACAGTATCTAGCCTACGGGTTACCTTTGCAACTTTTTCTTGTTCCTTTCGCCACCCTTCAAAGGCCTGGCTTTCAGATTGGTTGACGTTCCTTAGTTGCTGTTGGAGTTCTTCATACTTCTCACGAGGGACCGTTTGCTCTCTAAGCCTCTCCATTTCTTACTGAGCCTGTTTCAATCCCTTGTGCAAGGTCCTCGTCTTTGGATCTATTTACCATGCATCAGTGGAGGCTGGGATTTTTACCTGAACTTTCTTATTGCGTTGTTTCGAGTTCAGAACCCTTATCACCCCTAAGGGTGGTGCCTCTATTTGAACTTCCTTGTTGTCCTTTTCTTTTTTAACATGATTACCAGCTTGCAGCTATTCCTTTTCAAATGGAACAACAGTCTGTCCCTCAGCATCATTTGGAACAGCAGCTGGACCTTCAGCTTCATTTGGAACAGCAGCTGGATCTTCAGCAGGGTTTTGATCAGCAGAGCGATTTTTGGTCCTCCGCCTTTTTATCCTGCGGATTCTTACTACAGTGGTCATCTTTTTCTTCTCGGCGGTCTTCCTTGTCCTCTGCATTGCTTTCAAGATCCTGATCTGCTGGTGGAGCTGGGCTATTATGCTCAATAACCTCCGTTGTTCCTTTTGTAATTCTCTAATTTCCAATGTTTTATTAGAAGGAACAACAGGCTTTCTGCTGCATTCTGGGTCGTGACTAGTCCCTGGATCTTTCTCCTGGGGTGCTTCTTCACTGTTTTGTGCTGGCTGTTCTGGGGTAGGAACCCTAACTGGTTCCGTGGCTTCGCTTTCTATCCTTACTTCCTCTGGAATTTCCTCTGGTGCCGTGGGAATAGATTGTTCCCGTTCAGTGTCTCCTATCTCCTTTTCATCATGAACAGGCAGATTTCCTTCTTCTGCCTCTTCTGCATGTGGTTTTTTGGGTGTATCTTCTTCCTGGGGTTTGTCGCGGAGGTATGATGGAGTGGAAGGTTGGCCATACTCACCCATATTGGCCAAGATTGCGGCCAATTCCTCTTCTCCCACTGGGTCCTGTGGTGGGCTACCTACCTGCTGTCCCATTTCCTCCTCTTGTCTGGATTGTCCAGCTTCTGCCTCAGAATGCTCAACTTCCATTTCAGGATGCTCAGCTTCTGTTTCAGGAGGCTCAGCTTCTGTCTCAGGAGGCTCAGCTTCTGTCTCAGGAGGCTCAGCTTCTGTTTCCGAATGCTCAGCTGCTTCATCATTTTCCTCTTCGGATTGCTCAGCCTCCTCAGCCTCTCCTTCCTTTTCTCCTTCGACTTGTTCTTCTTCTACTTCTGGCCGTGAGGGTTGCTCGTCCTCAATTACCACTGGCTGGCTGGTGCTTTCCTGGAGTTTTTCCAGCCTTCCTCTTATCCGGGCTAACTGCACTGATTTTCTGCATTTCTCTGGCTATTCCGATGTATCAGTGTCATGCTTATGCTTTGCTGATTCCTGGCGTGTTTCTGGTCGTTCGGATGTGCTTGCAACATGTTTTTGTTTTCTTAATTCTCTGCGTTTTTCCGGACGTTCTGGTGTGCTTGTAGTATGTTTACGTTTTGGGGAAGGTGCTGTCCCTCTCCCCTCAATTATTGCAATTAATTCTTCCCAGATGCTTTGCTGCTAGGTGAGGCTATGACTAACTATTAGTCGGATTAATCCATGGTGGCTGACAACTGACTCTACATGCTGTGCCTTTTTCAGGCTTCGTGCGACGTCATGAAGTAAAGAATTCAAAAGTGCAGGAAGATTTACAGAGCATTTCTGCTTTAAAACAGCTAAGAGTTTAAGATGTCGTGGCCTTACCACGTCTTTTCTCCCCTCGCAGGTGATGTAGCTTTGCACTGTTCTTGCTAATTCTGCCCAGGGTTCTCCTAGCGTTGCCGGCAGAACTCCCTTCCCTTTAATCATTAAGCTCTAGCCTTCGTCCTGGAAAATTTCCATGATCTTCTGGAGTCTTTCCTTCTTTAATGTCCATACAGGTCCGGTGGCTGGTAGTCCCGAGACTTCTGCAATTATATCTTCAGTAACTGCTATCCACTTCCCCCTTACTGTGGAGTGATCCTCCTGCAGGTTCTGCAGAAATTCCATCGCCACTATTTCATTGGACTCCTGCAGGCGACTGAGATAAGTCAGCCATCCTGCTCTTTCCAGGATCTCCCGAGCAGTAGCGGACACTGTCAACTCTTGTGGTTCGCTTCGAATTGCCCTGCCTCCCATGGTTTCACTGTGGATTCTCAATGGAACAACAATTGCTTGTGCTGTTTAAAACACAGAGAGGGTAGTAATCGTCAGATTTAGAAAAAACACAGAGTATGCAACAGAAATGACTTATGAACATCGACTTGTGTAGAAAAAATAGAAATATCATGCCGTTAAACCGTGCCATTTCCTGGTACACTATCTTTCCCGAATAGTGAGCTGACACATAACCCGGGGAATAATGAGGTTAACCTCCCCCCCCACAATGCGATAGGCTGCCCCAGCCGTCAAAGAAAGGAGCGACACCCGATCTGTAACCAAGTCATAAAGGAACAACGTATGAAAATATGCCATGTTTAGAAAAACAACGGATTGCCGAAATCAAGGCGTAAAGTTAGATCACGTATTACGTAAGAGGCTGCTGTGATATGATGCGAGGCCGGGGGATAGGACGTCTGTCGTACTTGCCAAATCTCAAGTGGTCATTGTCACCTCCTTTGCCATGATTGGTGTAATAAATGTTCATGCGATATATAAGTCGGGAAATAATGTATGATTAGTGCCTAGGATATAAGAAACAAAAGAGTATTAGTATCCTACCTATTGGTGTAATTAATGTGACTTCGATACCATTAACAGTGCTCTGCTGCCGACAGGTGTCCATAACCTTGGCAGAGTTGTTTATTTCACCCCTGGAACCATGATCCTTTATGTGCATATTAAGGAATGCGATGTCAAAGTGTAGGCCATTATGCTGGCTTAGTAACCAGTTAGCCATAATGCCATTCACGAGGAGGGGGCGAAGAGTGGGTAGGCCGGCTCGTGATGAGACCTCCTGTTTCAAGGTTTGTTTATTTGATATACCTTTTGGACCATATCCCTGGTGTGGTGGCCATAGTGGGAATGCCACTTCACTTCCATCCTCATGATCATGGTAGGCTGGCTCTTGATGAGACCCCCTATCCTGCATTTGACAATTTATAATTCATTTGCTTTTTTTCTTTTTTCATAAAGCACTTTTCCTTATATATCCACAAAGGGTGGTTCAACACTCCTTAAGAGTAGGAATGGTGGAAGAAGTCTTATCATCTCAATAGGAGGATATAAACCCTTTGCTCTTATTCCTGAACAAAAATCAAAGGGAATTAAAAAAAAGAATGGCATGATAAAGATAACCAATCAGGGAAAAATTAGTAAGACAATGACAACAAAAGATAAGTATGTCCTTCCTTCTGTCCTCTTACCAATACATAGCCTTATAAAGATAGCGATTTATAATTTCCTGATTTCAGTATGTTGTGATTTTGTATTCATTGCATAAGTGCATAGCTGTCTCTAAAAGACTTTGAAAGAACAGGGGCAAGAAGCATCCTCAAACTTGGACCAGCAAAAGGGATAAGCTGTTTCACAAAGAGAGAAAAAGTATGCTAGAACAATAAAGGAGCATAGGTTTCAAAAGTGCAAATGCCGTTCCTTTTGAAAAAGGAACAACAGAACACAACAATGCCGTTCCTTTTGAAAAAGGAACAACAGAACACACCAATGTCGTTCCTTTTGAAAAAGGAACAACAGAACACACCAATGTCATTCCTTTTGAAAAAGGAACAACAAAAATCAAAATGCTGTTCCTTTTAGAAAAGGAACAGCAAGACAAGCGAACGCCGTTCTTTTGAAAAAGGAACAGCAAAAATCAAGAGTGTTGTTCCTTTTGAAAAGGAACAGCAGAAAAATCAAAAGTGCTGTTCCTTTTGAAAAAGAATAGCAGAAAAATCAAAAGTGTTGTTCCTTTTGAAAAGGAACAGCAGAAAATCGAAAGTGCTGTTCCTTTTGAAAAGGAACAGTAGAAAAATTGAAAGTGTTGTTCCTTTTGAAAAGGAACAACAGAAAATTCAAAAGTGCTGTTCTTTTTGAAAAGGAACAACAGAAAAATCAAAAGTGCTATTCCTTTTGAAAAGGAACAGCAGAAAAATCGAAAGTGCTGTTCATTTTGAAAAGGAATAGCAGAAAAAATCAAGAAATCAAAAAATGTTGTTTCTCAGGAACAACAGAAACACGCAAATGCCATTCGTTTCAAGAACGACAAAAATTGAAATCTTTTAGTTCAAACATATGTACACAAGCGAGTTTGAAGAAAATAAATTATGTACAAATTGTGAAAAGAAATGAATTCCTTAATGAATTACAGGTGAGGAAGACTTCTCTTCCTCTCCTAAAATCTCCATATCAGTGTCTCTACATAGCTGTTGGCAGAAGGATTCCCGAGTGAGTGGTTTACGATAGAGACGAACTCGGTGGCCATTCACTTTGAAGGTATATCCAGAACTGTCAATGGTGATTAAAGTGATGGTCCCATTGTCATGTACCTTCTGGATTTCGTATGGTCCCAACCAACGAGTCTGGAGTTTCCCAGGGAAGTCCTGAAACTGAGAGTCATATAATAGAGCCCAGTCTCCCTCGTGGAAGACTTTGTTTTTGATGAGGGCATCATGCCATTTAGCTCGCTGCTGTTGAATCAATGCTATATTTTGTAGTGCAAAGAGCCTAATTTCGTCCAATTCATTGATCTGTTGTAGTCGATTAATCTGTGCCTCGGTTAGATCTAAGCCAACTTCTTGTGCTGTTCGTAATGTTTGGATTTCAAATTCTATAGGAAAAATGGGTTGTTTTCCAAACACTAATTGATAAGGTGAGTAACCAGTGGTGCTTCTCCATGTTGTTCTATAGGCCCAGAGTGATTCAGGTAGTCGGGCAGCCCAATCACACCTATGTGACGCAATGGTTTTCGTTAGGATTGATTCTATTACCTTATTGCTGCTTTCTACTTGTCCATTCGCCTATGGGTGATATGGAGTAGTGATTTTGTGCTGGACATGATAATTATTAAGTGTTGCCGCTAATTTATTGCCAGCAAATTGTGGTCCTCCGTCTGTAATTATTTCCCTTGGAAGGCCATAACGTACAAATAGATGGAACATGAATTGTATGACAGAGTCCGCTGTGGCTCTTGGCAATGCTTCTGCTTCAACCCACTTGGTGACATATTCTGTTGCCACCAAGATATATGTTCTCTGATTTGATGAGGGGTTGATGGGTCCAACGAAATCAAGAGCCCATCGCTTGAATGGTTCGATGACTAACTGTGGTTTGAGAGGCATCTCGTCAGCTTGACCAGGACGTCCTGCTCGCTGGCAGCTGTCACAGGCTTGGACAAATTTCTTTGCATCTCTAAAAATCGTGGGCCAGTAATATCCTGTCTGTAATACTTTGTGTCCAGTTCTACGCTCAACGAAGTGTCCCCCACATGGTCCGTCGTGACAGGCTTTTAGGATGTCAAAGATTTCATCTTCTCGAACACATCTCCTGATATGCATGTCTGCCCCTGTGTGAAATAAATAGCCCCCAATCCAGGAGAATCGAGTACTCTTCTGAACAATCTGTTTTCGTTCATTAGGGGTTAAGTGTTTTGGTAGTTTACCTATTGCAAGGTAATTGGCAACATCAGCATACCAGGGTGTTCGAACGACAACAGAAAACAGATGTTCGTCCGGAAATTGATCTTCAACTGCTGCTGCATCAATTGGCTTTGGCATTCTCGAGAGAAAATCGGCTACAAGATTCTCTTTGCCAGGCCGGTCCTTGATTGTGATATCGAATTCCTGCAATAAAATCAACCATCTAGTCATTCTGGCATTTGTAACAGGCTTATTTGCTAAATATTTTATGGCGGAATGATCCGTATACAAAATAACAGGATAGCCTGTAATATAATGTCTAAATTTATTTACAACATGTATTACAGCTAGGAATTCTTTTTCAGTAACAGTGTAATTTAATTCAGCAGGGGATAAATTTTTGCTGCTGTAATATATAGCATATGGTTTTTTATCCTCTTCCTGCCCAAGGACTGCGCCAATGGCTGTATCTGAGGCATCAGTTGATATCTGAAATGGCAGATCCCAGTTTGGTCCTCGCAGGACTGGGGCTGTGGATACAAGCTTCTTTAAATCCTTGAAAGCACGTTCACATTTTTCTATCCAAAGAAAATCAACGTTACCAGTTAGTGCATATAAAGGTGCAACAATGTGTGAATAATGTTCTATAAATCGTCTATAATATCCAGAAAATCCAAGAAAGCTGCGTACCTCTGTTTGAGTAGTAGGAGTGGGAATAAGCAAAAGTATTTGGATTTTGGCCAGGTCTACCTGAATGCCGGCTGCTGAAACATAGTGTCCTAGAATAAGTCCTTCAGTCATCATCATGTAACATTTTTCGTGGCTTAAGCAAAGCCTGGTAGCTATGCAACGTTGTAGGACTTTTTCTAGGGTATTTAGTGCTGGATCAAAATCATCTCCATAGGGTGTAAAGTCATCCATATATACTTCAAGTCCATCATTTATTAAATCTGCAAAAATGCTAAGGATAGCCCTTTGGAATGTGGCGGGAGCATTACATAGGCCAAAAGGTAGAACTCGGTAGGAAAATGTCCCCCAAGGACAAGTGAAAGTTGTTTTGTCCTGGTCTTCAGGGGAAATCTGAATCTGATTGTATCCACTGAAGCCATCTAGGAAGGAAAATAATTTTTTTCCTGCCAAAGTATCTAGGACTTGGTCTATGAATGGGAGAGGAAAGTGGTCTTTTTGTGTTGCTTTATTGAGTTCCCTGTAATCCACACAAATTCTCCATTTCCCATTCTTTTTTGGTACCACCACAAGCGGAGAGACCCATTTACTATCAGAAATAGGATAAATAAAATTGACATCTAAAAGTTTCTGAAGTTCCGCTTTCACCACATCTTTTAGATGAGGATTAAGTCTTCTTTGCGGTTGACGGACAGGTCTAGCATCTTTTTCTATATAAATGTGGTGTGTACACAATTTTGGGTCGATTCCTTTCATATCAGGGTAATCCCATGCAAATTCCTGTTGATATTTTCTTAACAGATGGATGAGCTTAGTTTCTTGTTCAAATGTGAGGTTGGCATTGATATTTAAAGTTTTTCCCGGTTCAATTTCCACAATTTTACTATTTGCGACAGAAGTAACATGTATTGTTTGATCATGTGTGTCTTTCAGAGGATCTTCTTCTAATTCATTATCAAATGCTGCTTCTATCATGTGACATTGTGTGCAGGATCCAGATTCAGTTTGACTAATGAAATTGTTAATGGCATCATCTTCTGTTTGATCTTTAAAATCAAGTACCTCTTGTATAGTCAATGGAGATCTAATGTTATCAGTAAGGTATGATACACGATACTTGTTAGTTTTAATTATTGTGAGACTTGGCTGCACTGGAGGGTATAGAACCAAATCCTTGATATCAGGTCCTTTGGTTATGGTCATATTTCCTTGTCGGCAACCATTGTAAGCATCAGCGGTGGCAAGCCAAGGCCTACCTAGGATTAGCGGGTGTCCATCAAGTCAGGTTTTTGGATTAATTATCTGGAAATCGGTCGGATATTCCCAGGAATGTACAGAGACCATGACATCGTGTAGAGTACCTTCTGGTCTAACCACAGATCGGTCGGCCAATTCTAACAAAGTAGAGGTAGGTTCTACAGATGTAATGCCGAGTTTTTGACAGGTGGTGGTTGTTAAAATATTGATTGCAGCTCCTAGATCAACTAAGGCATTAGACAAGGTCTGACCGTAAATTTGAACAGTTACAATTGGATTTCCTGGGTCTTCATATTTAATGGGTGTTTCTTTCCCAGATAATAGATCAGATAAAGTACCGACTACTTGGACTCTTGGATTAGTTGTTATATTCCTCCTTGGTTTCTTCATGCACAATTCTTTAATAGTTTTTGCATATATAGGAATATCTTGAATGGCTTGGAGGAACGGGATTTTTATATACAGATTTTGTAATTCCCCCAGAATGTCAAAGTCAGGATACTGTAAAGGTCGAGGTATGACTAATCGTTCTGGGAACGGGGGAGAGGATGTGGTTGCTTGATTATGAGACTGCTGCTTATTTACATCCTCTTGTTGCAACTGATGTTCTCTTACTAACTGATCTTCAATATGAACTGTTTTATCTCCCTCATTTTCAATGATACGTCCAGATCATAATTGAAGATCGTTACACTCCCGCAGGTCGGGTCCTATTTCTGGTGATTCTATGATTTGAAGAGATTGGGCCGGTCTGTTATTTGGATTGGGGTTGGGTTGGGCTGGGAGTTGCGTTCTCAAATTAGACTGGGGATTTTGTTGTAGAGCTGGCAGAGTAGGTTGAGGGAGCGGAATAGTTCTTACTAGCTGTTGCATCGGTCTTTGCCAGTTTGTCTGCCAGGGTGAACCTTGTGAAGTAGGGGGAGTCCATTGTGGAGGATATGGGCTATTTTGCCAATATGGTGGAGTATAAGGGAAATTCGGCCAACCAGATTGGTTTGGCTGATTCAGCCATGGGTTTGAAGAAGGAAATGGTGGTGGTGACCAGTTTGAGAATGGGGGTGGGGGCTGATTTTGCCACATATTATATTGTTGAGCATTATATTGTGGAGGCTGAAAAGAAGAGGTTGGGTCTGAAAACATACCAGATTGTCTTGGCTGCCACTGGCGGCGCTGGTTGATCAAGTACACCAATTCTGGTTCTTCCTCTGCTTCCTTGTATACTGCTTTTAATCCAGGAAGTGAGGGGCAGCTTTCCGTAAGATGATCGTTTGTACAGATGGCACATGTTTGGACTGTATCTAGTGGACACTCCTTGTGACTATGTTTTTTTCTGCATCGGGGGCAGAAGATTGCCAAATTCTGTTCTGCCTCCATCTGCTTCTGTTTGGCCTGCATAATATCAAGTTGTGTAGTTAGTGTCCCTAGAATATCAGTTTTAAAATTTTCTAATAAATTTCCAATCTCCACACGCGTTACTCCTTCTGTTGATATTTTATTGTCTCTTGCAAACTGATCATATTCTGCCGGTTTTATTCTTGTGCTGCCTCTCGAACTCCTGATGCATAAATCAATAATGTCAGCAAAATTCTCTTGATAAATATCCCCTTTTCCCATGATGTTTAATGTTTCAATCCACTGTTCCTTCATGCCCCTTATTAATGCAGTTTTTAACACATTATCAGGTAAAGGTAGTGATGCATAAGGAGATCTTTGTAAATTGTATTGAAAACGTTCCACATATTCTTCTAATGTTTCGTTCGGTTTGGCTGTCATTTGGAATATTTCGTCTTTCAATTCTCTAGACCTACAATAATCCTGATATTTTTTTAAGAAGGATTCTTTCATTTGATCCCAATTGTTGATGACCCCACCACCTAACCCCATAAACCATCTTAAAGCAGCCCCCTTTAATGTAGAGGGGAATAATTTCAATTTCTGGGGATCGGTGGTGTAATCATATCCCCTACACAACACATCAAATTCGAATAAAAATGCATCCGGATCTTCTGATGTGAGACCGTGAAATGTAGGGATATGTTGAAGAGGGATAGCTTTCATGGGCGCATTTGCTGCAGAATCCACTATAGGATATTGTAATGTAGAGGTTTGAGTATTTGGCTGGTTCTGAGCCTTAGGGTCAAATATATGCCAATAACCTTCTGGGATATCTAGGAGGGTATTCCTAGGTTGAGAGGGAACGATTTTAGTAGGGATAGTTTTAATGGCACTTCCTTTATCTGGGATAAGAGGAATACCTGATGTCTGAGGAGATTGAATTCCTTCAACAATGATTTTCACAGCGCTCCCCTTATCTGGGCTGTTTAATGGCTGATCTGTTCCAACGAGAGATTTTGGTTCCTCAGTTTCCCCTGTTTCTCCTTCTCCTTCACAAAAGTTGTTGAAATTCCCTTCCTGCAATAGTTCTGGAGTAGAATTTTCAATTTCCTGAAAGTCCTGCTCTTCACTTTGACTATGCACCTCAGCAAAGGCTACAGATGGTGATCCTATGGCCTAAAGGGAACTAGTAGGTTGTTTAGAGATGATTTTCCTGGGACCTACTGATGGCTGAGACTTTGTTTTCTTATAGATTTCGTCTATGAAAGTTGTTCGGCCAAGGGTCACCGGCCCCTTAGATTTTTCGGGTTTGGATGGAAGCTTAATATTCTTTTCTGGTTTTTTCTGCTTAGTCATGCACTCAAATGAACTACTAAATTCTATTCAAACAAAGCAAGAACAAATCTATTAGGAAAGCGAACAGTGGAGCAGGGCTTTTACATGCTCCGCACGCAGGTTCTTACCTTTCGTTTTTAAGATCCAACTCTTCCCTAGCAGGTTCGTACACTACTCTGAAAAAGGCAAATGGCTACACTCTTTCCCCGGCAACGGCGCCAAAATGTAGAGCTATAAAAATGGTCTCTTTCACCTCTAATTACCTCACATTAATATGTCAATCCGGGAGCATTTGGTTATTTCAAAGAGTGACTCAACCTGAGGCTATTTGTCAGAGTAATGCTAGTAGTACAACGTTCTACAAAAATACAAGATTAAACTGATGCTTGTCTATGACTAAGTTACTTCAAATGACTAAAGCACACACTCTTAAAGCTAGGCAACTTTATCAGTCAGGGGCTCGACAGCAATAGCCCATCCCTTTGGAAACTGATGGAAAGGAAATTAGAGCATGGACCACAGGTCTGGGAGCGAGGCAGTAAATGCCAAGGCTCACTACAGCCACAGATCGTCTCTCACACCAAATTCGAGTAAATGAAACAACAGATAAAAATGGAACAACAAATAGGAAATTGAACAACAAATCTAGAATGGAACAACAATGCTTAAAATGGAACAACAATTCTGAAATGGAACAACAATCGCTATAACTAAACCTCGCGAGAAATAATCAAACTTTATCCTGTCAACTCAAATGCACTCATTGTAATCAAAACTCCTGTTAGAGTCAGTCTAGTAGCCCTCCATCAGCGATCAAATCTCTTTGCATTGGCATAAGTAGGTGTCTCATCAGTGTCATCTTATTGCATTCCATTAGGCATGCCATAACCCTGATGGAGGAGTTGGTGTCTTTATTCCCCTCTTGGCACTGCTGGATTAAGTTGTTTCAGTCAATAAACTATATCAAAGTTGCTTGTCTTGTCTTGAGGTCAAAAGTCTTAGGTCTAGGGTTTAGGTCCAGTTTGTCTTCAAGGTCATGTCTCTAAAAGTCAATAAATGCCCAGCAGGCCAGAGGGATGATTATCAAAGTGTTTCTTTAAAATATTTCATCTTGTACAGTTAATTTTTACCTTGGATTTAAAAACCCTGTTTTTAAAGCCAAGGTCATTTCTCAAAATTTTGTAAAAATTGTAAAAATTCAAAATTCTTTGAAAGGCAACACGCAACCCTGGTCCCCTTTGCCAAGACTCTTCAGAAGCTATCCCTGCAAAAATTATCAAGGAAAAACATCAATTCAACCAATTTCAGGACAAAAGGAAACCAAAAAGTCAGCAACATTCAAAGTTTAAAAAGTGTCATGAAAAACATTAGAAAGAGGGTTTTGACATGAAATTAATTCAAAACAAGGCTATAAAGTCTTTCTCTCCCTCCATTAAGCTTCATTGTGCCTTCAAGCAATAGAGCAAATCGTTTTCAAGAGCATTTGGGCGAATTTGGTGAAGTGTGAAGGCGCGCGACCCGTCGAGACTGGCGCACGACCCGTCGGGACTGGCGCGCGACCCGTCGGGCGAGCGCGACCCATCAGGGCACCTCTGCCAGTGTAAATTTTATACGGGCGTGACCCGTTGAGTGCGCGCGACCTGTTGGGCAGTGCACGCGACCCATCAGGGTTTCCTCCACAGAAAATTACCAGCAAGCTGCCAAGCGACCACAAATTGTTCAAGCTTGTCAGGTAGGCCTTCAATCATATAAATTATGGTTTGCTAAAGCTTGAGAAGATCATGATAATATTTTAAAAGCCTTCATTTGCAAGTAAAGACTCCATGTGCTTTTGCTTGAAAATATCAAAGTTGCTAGGGTTTGTTTTGCTGTTTTAAGGTATTCCTTTTCATTCCTATTGTTCCTACATTTTCCCACCTCCCATTTCTTACTCCCTTATCACTGTTATTTAATTTCCCTACCAAAAATATTAAGAAATCAAAAATCAAACCCTAAACCCTACCTCCCATAACATCCTTGCAAATGAAATTGTATGATGATGTATATGTCATAATTCTTCCCCTAAACTCCCTGTTTCATATATTTTTCCCAATTTTCCTTCTAAGTCTCCCTTCCCTAACATTTCCCTTGTGCTACTTGTCCCCTTGAAATAGCATTTCAAAACAGTTAAAACAACAGATTTCAAAGCAGAAGCAACAATACATTTCAGCCACTTTGCTCCTGAAACCATGTCAGAAACCGAAACCGATTATGAGCAAAGTGATGACCATGAGTCAGCTTCAGAGTTTGAGGTACATAGGAGGCCTCATAGGAGTGGTAAGAGTGGTCACCATAAGAGAGAGGAGCCCACCTCTTTGACCGATTTGCAGGCCTGTCCAATTGCAGTCACATGTTTCCGTTATCTGTCATGTTATGAGTTTTGCGAGAGGATCTCTCAGATTCAGCATCACAGGGAGTTGGCTCGCTTGTTTGTTTTGAATTTGCATGATGGGCATGTGAACCTTGCAGGGGTGGATTTTACATTGACACCTGAGATGATTGCTCAAGCAACAGGGATACCAAATGTTGGAGAAATGTGGAACAAGCGCAAAATATTGGACAATTTTCAGTATGAGCCTTACATTAAACCTACATTTATGAGACAAGTGACGGGTGTATTTCCTTTCAGATTTTTGAGGAATGAGTATGCTCCTTTGATGAGGCTTATCATGCGCTATTTCACCTGTGAGGGCAGATTTTCACGTGTGTATTCATACCATATTCGCTTGTTGATGCATTTCACACGGGTTCGGATGATGAACATCCCTGTTTTCTTGTGCCAGAATATTGAGAGGATGGTGCCCTTGATGCAGAGGAAGAGCCCAGCACAACAATATAGGAGCCTCTATCATTATGGTTTGATTCAGCTTGTGGTCATACATCAGTTGGCTCAGCATGGCATCCCATGGGAGGAGTTTATCTCTCATGAGTTTTTCACAACACCACTACCACATCCTAAGATTGTTCATGAGGAGGGAGGACCATCACAACAGCATGATATCCCTGAGATTAGACATGCCAGCTCTCCTCCATTGGTCACTTATCAGAAAGGCCACAGGGCCTTATTTGCAGTAGCTCGGCGAGTATTTTCTCCACATCAGGTGGAAGGGGTCTCGCCTTCTTCATCAGCACCACGAGTGTTATCTCCACACCAGGTGGAAGGGGCCTCGTCTCCGACAGTAGCACAGGTATCAAAGAAGGGAAAACAGCCCAGGATTGATGAGGGGCCATCAGGCTTTCTGGGCATAGAGGTTGTTGATCTTGACATTAGTTCTCCTAGCCTAGAGTCAAAGGAGATCATTCAGCACCTAAGAGCTGAAAATGATTCATTGTAGCGAAGATTGGAAGGGGCACGATGGACGATCACATATTTAGAGCAGCGCAACAAGCAGTTGGAGGATGAGCACACTCTTGATGAGTTGCGGAGGATTCATGAGGACCACAACTTGGCTCGAAAGAGACCCGGCGATTTGGTACCCGTTGAGCGAGAGGCTATGCTTCTCCGGGTCAATGCTCATTTGGAGAGGTTGCTGGACAAGGCCAACCAAGATAAGGACTTTCTCAGGAACATGAAAAATCATTATTGGGCACGGATGCACGTATGCAAGGCAAGAATGAAAGTGCTCCAAAGACGGTTGGCCAAAGCACAAAAACGAGGGAAAAGTCCCGACCCCCTCCACATCTTGGCTGAGGCTTCTTTGAAGGAGAATGATATTAAATAACTCAACTCCAGCACAATTTTCAAAAAATTTTGAGCATTTTGGGTCATTTGTGATTTTTCTGGCAAAAAACAGGTTTTCTTCACCGATGGCGCGCGACCCTTTCGTTTGGCAACTCCATTTTGGAAAAACTCAGCATTTCTGGATTTTTCATGGAAAGTTACACTTGCTCAACCATTACCAAGAAATTTCACCAAGTTTTGGGCCTCCAGAAAGTCAAAAAAACAAGCAAAAAATGACTTTCTGCCACATTTTTGACACACAGGAAGCAATCTTGGGAGATTGCAATTTTGGAGGGGAAAATGACCGCCAAATTTAGAAATTCCACTTGGTTTGGAAAGTAGACATCCAGACCTTTCCAAAAAGCCCACTTTGGCCTCATTTGGACACCTGGAAGTGCCTCAAAAGTGCCTCCAAAGGCGCGTGACCCATCCAGGAATTGCACACGACCCATCAGGCAGTTTGCACAGGAATTCAACCTACAGCTCAGCAAAACACAGTTTTGACTGGATTTGACTTTTTGGAGTTGATTTTCATCCTCCTTGTTGTAAATGATGTAATTTTATGATGTTTAGACACTTATTTATCTTTTCTAGAAGATTCATTCATAAGATAGACAAAATTTAATGAATGAATTGGTTTCCTAGCTTATAGAGGCAAGTTGTTTTGATTGCCTAGTTTTCAGTGCTTAGTTTAGAATTGGTTGAAACAGCTCCTAGGATAGTGAGCTCGACCCCTAGAGGCAGGGAAAGATGTTAGATGGCCTATATTATGTACTTTCTTGCTCATTTTCATGGTTGGACTCTTGAGGGAGAAGCTCTTATTGTATTACTCACTGTATCTCTGCAATTTTTGGCAAAGGAAGACCAGGGTTTTGCAGTCCTTTTTGGGATTCTTGTGGTCACATGTATTGATGGTGTGTTTCTCTTTGTACTTGTAAGTGTGTTATGTGAATCATTTCCTTGCATTTCTTTCTGCAAATTAGGCAAATGAAGTGTTAAAGTAGAATTCATGACTGTCATGCTCTGCTTTTAAGTTTGCTTAATATCAATGTTTTCAACTGTTTAAGGGGAATTCAAGGTTATTGCTTGCTCTCCTTAACTCCTCACCGGTTATTCTCATCCATCTACCTCTATCAAAGGCATCAATACTGTCTCCTACCTCGCCCCAAAGAACCCCATGCAAAAACTGTGTCCAATCCCCGCACCTGAAATTGTCATTCCCCAATTTTCCACCAAAACATTAAAAATCCCAAATTAAACCTCTTGATCAGTTTACTAGCCTAAAATCAGTGTTTCCCTATTGGTCATCTCGCCCATTGAAGATCTTTACTAAGATAGACCAGAGAGAGCCCTCTCCTGCCCCGTAGGGCTAGCTACGAGGCTAAGTGGTTTGATGTTGCCTTGGAGTTTACCTTTCTCAGCCTGAGGTGAAATTTCAAGCGCTAAAAACTCAATTATTTCATTCTCCAAGCAAATCACGCAACCAACTAATGGAACAACATTAATTACTAATTATGGAACAGCATGTGGAAATCATACACACACAACACTCTGAAAAAGTAATCTGATTTAACACCAATCATCAACAGGAATTACAACTGTGTTTCAAAATGGAACAACATGAATCCCGAATCATAAAGAACACATATTTCAGATAATTTCCTTAACACAAATACACAGCGTAAAAGCTTCCTAACAAAATGATAACAATGTTCAATTAAGTTATTGAATCAACTCTGAAAGTATTGATGATATAATGCAGAGTCAATATAAAGAACCTTAATGAACGAATCTTAACAGAGCATATGATGTAAGTTATAAAGCATATCAAATTACCAACTAATGATGATAAGCAAACCACGTAGAAATCAAATCGTAGTGATACAGAAGAAAGTGTCCTTCGGGGCTGGGCCCTTAGCCTCAAGGGTACACCGCTTTAAGTTAATCCAGACGCAGAGATAAGATAATCACCAAGTTTATATTAATGCATGAAATAGAAAGTACAATGAGCCAAGTTCAACGAGACTCGATGATCAAAGTTCAAACTTTAACAAAAAGTTACATAAAAGCATTGTCCCCAAACTAACAGTGCCATCCCTTTATATAAGGGTAACGACAGAGATGTCTAAGCTATAAGATAAATAAAGCAGCGATCCCTCAGGATCGAAGATCCTGAGGGATTCACCAAACTGTTAATCCTTAATCACTTCTTTTCTCCTCCACCGAGCTGGTGCCTTCTCCTCCTTTTCCAGACCGGTTTGCTTCAACCTGCTTAGCCTCGTTTGCACTCGATCCTTCGTCAAAGGGATAGTAGTTACCCTGTTCTTGTCTTTTTCTTTGGAACAATAGCTCCTCATTTTTACCCTTTCCTGCACAGGAGAATGACAACTATCAGCGGTTAAGTCTTGCATACTAATTCCACATATTTTATCATAATTCTCTATTGTTTTCCACATTCATGATGTAAAAGATTCACAAGTCCCACTAAAAAGCCATTGAAATGATCATTAAAAACATACCTTTTTAGTACTCCACACTTATATTCTCTTCAAAGAAGGAATCAATCATAGAAAAATATGAAGGACTCTTCTCTGCTCTCTCTGGAACATTTCAAGGTGAAGACATCTGGGTAATTGATAACGGTGCATCAAGGCACATGATTGGTCACTCTCACCAATTGAAGACCTTATCAAAAGGAAAATCCACATAATTTGTGGAACTTGGAGACAACAAGAGATATCCTGTGAAAGGCATTGGATCATCATCCATAAAGCTAGAAGATGGAAGCAACATCAACCTCAACAACATTCTATTTGATCCAAGTTTGCATGAAAATCTACTTTCTATTTCATGCTTAGAAGATAAAGGAGATAGAATAACATTCATTGATGGAAAATTAGTGGCTTGGGAAAAATATTCAAGCGTAGAAAAAGCTAAAGTAATTGGTATTCGAGAAGGAAGACTCTACATATTAATATCTCCTACAAATCATGCCCTAGTTCACACTGAGATTAGTCCATGTGAATTTTGGCATAGAAGGTTTGGTAATATACATTTCAATATTATTCCAACCCTAAATTATATAGTAGATGGAATCCCAAGTCTAAAGGTGGATCACAAAAGATATGCATTAGGCAAAAATAAACCATTTGGAAGTAGTGCTTCAAGGTCGAAAGAAATCATGGATCTCATTCACTCAGATGTATGTGGCCCTATGGATCCAAAATCACTTGGAGGACATATTTATTATGTGATATTCATATATTATCACTCAATAAAGACTTGGGTTTAATTAATGAAAACCAAGGATGAAGTATTCAATAAATTTCAAGAATTCAAAACTGAAGTGGAGAACCTTACATAAAGAAGGATCAAAATACTAAGATCTGATAATGGAGGAGAATATACATCCAAGGAGATCATAGAATTTTGTAAGGAATTTTGGATTAAGAGGGAGATGATAGTTCCATACAATCCTAAACAAAATGGAATTGAAGAAAGAAATAACATGTCAATTTAATTCAATTTAATAAAGTGTAAAAGCAATGATTCATGATCAAGATCTACCAAAGTTTCTATAGGGTGAGGAAAATAATACAACAATCTACATACAAAATTGATGTCCTCACAAATCTCTGGACAAAAATACTCCAGAATAAGTGTTCACTGGGAATAAGCCATCCACCGATCATCTTTGAATCTTTGGATGTCCCATGTACATTCATATAACAAAAGACAAAAGAAATAAGCCGGATCCTTCCGGTGTGGAAGGTATTTTTTTTGGGTATAGTAACTCATCGAAAGCTTATAGAATCTATATGAAAGATGGAAATCACATTGAAGTTAGTCGTGATGTCATATTTGATGAAAGCATATCATTCAAGAAATCAAAAGAAATTTCTATAGATTCTTTTAATAAAGAAATTCCTATGTTTGAGGAATAAGTTGACAAAGAAGAAGGATCTCACCATGATGAAGAAGGAACTAGTGAACCTATTCAACCTGTGGTCACTTAAGAAACAAGGAAAATACCTAATTGGTTGAATGTAGAAATTTTGAATAATTTAACACATATTCAATGGAGATTATCCTGATCATGTACTATTGCGGAATACATACACAATACATAAGCTCCTCTACGTTGATCATCAATATAGCAGTATCAATAACAATAAAACATCAAGAGCATTCACACATTAACACAGTATGTAACCCGGGGAAAGCATCTCGCTAAAAACCCCACACTATCTGTATATTAATGATTGAGAACATGTAACATTACAAAGTACAATTCTTATCACAAGAAATCCAGTACCAGCTCCACCTGTTACACACAATATAGCTCAGATCTGATCTCCAAATCTATTCCACTGCTTGCCTGCCTCTCCAGCTCAATACCTGCTCAAGAACTGATGAGAATGGTTTACCAAACTCGTATTTCACCTGCAAAGAATCACTCACACTGTGTTGGACGTGAGCATAGGCTACAATTCTTGATATTGGCCAATTCATTGGCATACTCAATCCCTCTGATTGTGCAAATCATCATGCACAACTATAGTCACAACTGATAGCAATCTGATCCTCTAACACCTGTCCCTGCTGAACTGAACATGCACTGACATGCAACTGAGTTAACTGATGTATTCTATAGTTGCATTATGAGTTAATAACTTGTGAATTAATTAATAACTAATTCACCCAACTCATCTCTGTTCAATTTTCCAGTTAGACTAAATACAACCAGTTTAACAAAGCTAAACTGAACACAACTCCATCAACTACACCTCCAGTCCACTAAACTCAACTCACTTGAGTTCTAATTGAAGTCCTGCATGCAAATATTAGTCATCCCATAGGTAACCACGTATTTCCCTCTGGGATTTGCATGTACCACATCCGTAGCTCATCCTGAAGTGCTCCAAGAGAATAAGATCAAGTTTATAGTCCAAATATTATTATGAGACAATAATATTTGACTTTTCTATTTTTGACAGCCAGTCTAAAAATAGACTTTGATCACTCATACTGTGGTCACCCACACTGTGGTCACCCATGCTGTGGTCACCCACACTGTGGTCACCCATACTGTGATCATCCCTGCGGGGATCAAAAATAGAACTTGTGCCATAATTTGCTTGCGGGCCCACTTAGTGAAGGCGACTCTTTTCACTAAGCTCCATCATATTGTTGCAATCTCAACACTCCCTCTCGACAAGATATGGATTATCAGCAACCCCTATCCTGCCTCGGTGGTACTTGAATTTGCTCCTGGTGAGAGCCTCCATCAGAATATCAGCATCCTGATCCTCCGTTGGAATGTATGAAAGCAACATGATCCTCCGCTGCACACAATCTCTGATATGATGGTACCTGACGTCAATATGCTTAGATCTATCTTGAAATACAGGATTAGCCGAGTGTTTAATGCAACTCTGGTTATCACAGTAAATCACAGTAGGATCCAAATGAGAACCGAACAAACCAACCAGGATCTTCCTCATCCATATAGCCTCGCATGCAGCCAAACTTGCTGCCATATACTCGGCCTCCGCTGAACTGAGTGCCATGGATCTCTGCTTCCTGTTGTACCAAGAAATTACTGTCGATCCAATACTGAAGACCCCTCCTGATGTGCTCTTTCTTTCCGTTGGGCTCCCTGCCCAATCTACATCCGTGAAGCCACATAGCTTCACCTCATCCTCCTGTCTGTACCATAAACCATATCCCGATGTGCCTTTCAAGTAGTGCAATACATGCTTGCCCGCCTTCCAGAAGAGCTTGGTAGGCTTAACCATAGCTTGTGAAAGCTGGTTAACTACATAGCATATATCAGGTCGTGTATTGACCAAATACATCAGCGACCCCACCAACTGTCGATAAACTGTGGCATCCACTTCTTCTCCCGAAGTGGCATCCTCCTTCCTCCAACCTCTAGGAAGAGGAGTATCAACAGGCTTGCAGCCATGCATGTTGAACTTCTCCAGTATCTCCCGAGCATACTTGCCCTGAGAAGCAAACAGTCCACCACTACGCTGCCATATTTCCAATCCTAGGAAATAGTGAAGGAGGCCCAAATCCTTCATCTCAAACTCTGTAGCAAGATCCTTCTTGCATGACAGTATCAACAGCTCATCACCCGTTAGAATCAAATCATCAACATACAGTACAATGATAAGCAACTTACCCTCCACCACAATCTGGTATAGGTTAGGATCTGCCTCACTCTTGGAGAATCCAAGTTCTGTGAAATAGTTGTCTATCTGTGTGTACCAAGCACGTGGTTCTTGCTTCAACCCATATAGCGCTCTCTTGAGCTTGCACAGATGCGACTCGCTGTTGAAGACCTCAAAACCTTCGGGTTGCTCAATGTACACCTCCTCCTCAATGACTCCATTGAGGAACACAGTCTTCACATCCATCTGATGAATGTGCCATCCCATCTGCGCTGAGAGAGCAAGAATCGTCCGAATGGAAGAATACCTTGCAACAGGTGCAAAGGTCTCCTCATAATTGATCCCCTCTATCTGTGAAAAGCCTCGGGCAACAAATCTTGCCTTGTACTTCTTCACATTCCCATCAGCTGCCTGCTTAACTTTGTAGATCCATCTCAAACACACCACTGATTTCCCTTCCGATCTAGGAACAATCTCCCATGCACTGTTTGTGACAATAGAATCATACTCTTCCACCATGGCATCTACCCATGTGGGATCCTCCACAACTTCCTCGAAAGAGGATGGCTCAGTCACAACACACTTGCTCATAAGAGCCATGTATCCAGTGTACCGATCAGGTGACTGTCTCTGCCTGCGTTGGGCTGTAGGTGGTCCTACAACTTTCTCTGCATCTTGAGCCAGTAGCTCAGCTTCTGTCAAGCGCTTTCGCCCTCTGATGGTTGGCGCTGCATGAGTGGTCTCTTCCACTCCATGAACCTCGTCCTGTGGCTGATCCACGTCCTGAAGCTCATCCTTAGGAACTAATAGCTCCTCATCTGCATGCAAGTGTAGCTCCCTCTCAAGCGAACACTTCATGGCTTTCTCCTCCTGAAATTTTATATCCCGTCACACGACAGTTTTACCACTGTCTGGAAAATACAAACGATAGTTGTGGGGCGTATCAGTGTACCCCACAAATATCCCAACCTCTGCGGTCGGCTCCAACTTCTTCCTAGCATCCTTCGTCACATGCATGTAAACGTTAGCACCAAAAATCCTCAAATGAGAAAGATCAGGCTTCTTACCAGAATAAGCCTCCTCGGGTGTACTCATGCCAAGTATCCTATGAGGACAACGGTTTTGCACATAAACTGCTGTATTGCATGCTTCCACCCATAAGTGAAGGGGTAGGCCCTGATCATGCAACATTGCCCGTGCAGCACCCACAATCGTTCTGTTCTTCCGCTCAGCTACCCCGTTCTGCTGTGGGTTATTGGGAGCTATGAGCTCTCTTCGAATCCCTTCTGTCTTGCAGAAATCCTTGAACTCGTCCGAGATGTATTCACCACCATTATCGCTCCTAAGAGCCTTCATCTTCTTCCCCGACTCCTTCTCGACCAGTGCTTTGAATTCATAGAACTTTGAATATGTCTCGCTCTTCTTCTGCATGAAGAAGATCCAACACTTCCAAGAGAAATCATCAACAAAAATCACATAATACCTGTGTTTTTCTATCGAAGAAACTAAGAAAGGTCCACACACATCTGTGTGAATTCTCTCAAGGATCGTCGTGGTGCGACTATCCTTCTCGTGAATGGTGGCTTTCACAAACTTCCCCAAGTTACACCCCTTGCACTGATCTGACTGCGCAAGTGTGCCTTTAGGAAGCCCTATAGTGATCTGCTGCAGTATCTTCAAGGCTCCATGGTGAAGGTGACCCAATCTCCTGTGCCACAACTCGCCATCATCCCGACTCACCAATCCTTCTACCTTGCTCGCCATTGCTGCGCATCCATCTACATGCAACTGATTAAGGTTCCTCACTCGAACCCTTATCTTCCGGGTCTCACCAGTTGTCTTGCTGCGGAGGAAAGCCTTTCCCTCGCTGAAAACAACATCATACCCCTTGTCTTCTAACATTGCCACTGAGATAATATTCTTCTTCAATCCTGGAACATGCATTACTTCCTTCAATACAAAGGGTTTACCAGACTCCCTCTCAAAGGAAATGGTACCGATACCAGTCGCACTGTATCTACCATCATCGTCCATCTCGATGTGCACTCCAAGATCTTTGTCCTCCATATCAGAGAACAAATCTCTATCTCCCATCATGTGAAAAGACGCACCACCGTCCAAGAACCACACTGATCCCATCACACTTGAAAACAAGCATGCGATCAATCAAAAATCAAGCTCAAACTGTGAGGCTAGAGCCTCTCCTGCTGAAGATCCATCAGCCTGCTTGTTCTTCTTCTTCTGTGGACAATTAGTGGCATAGTGTCCGTGCTGGTGATAGTGAAAACACTTCACCTTGGACATATCCTTCTTCTTGCCTTTCGCACCAGACTGAGAAGCTTTCTTGCTCTTCCCTTTCTTTGCTTTGGCAGCCAAAGCACAATTCTCTTCATCAGCTCCCTTTGACGAAGATCCATCCCTGGTACTCCGCCTGATCTCCTCCTGCATAAGATCTGACCATAGTCTTTCCCATCCTGGCAATTTCTCCCGACCATTGACAAAGTCCTGATAGGAATTCCAACTCTCCGGAAGACCAAGGAGAGACAAGCTCACCAAGTCCTCATCATCGACAGTAACCCCCACACTTCCCAGCTCATCTCGACACTGAGTGAACTTCGTGAGATACTTGGGAATACTGTCACCCTTCTCGCATTTGATGTTTCTAAGTTTATCTTTGAGCGCCAACTTCCTCTGATCGCTCTTGCTTTGGAATAATTCTGTTAATGATTTCCACATCAAATATGGAGTAGCCTTTCCATGGAGGCTGGACACAATGTGATCCTTCATGCCCTCCAACAGAATCCTTCGACATTTTGCGGTCTTCTTTTTCCAAACTTCCGCCTCAGCAGCATCAGTAGGCTTTGGGATATCCGTATCTATGAACTCCTTCAACCCATTATCATCCAATACTGCCTCCATCTTGTCCTTCCATGCAATATAGTTTGAGCTACCCTCAAGAGCATACTCCAATCGCAATCTGTTGAAAGACATTGCTGCGTTGTCACCAAGAAAACACTGCTGCAAATTCGAATTCCACCAGCAACCAACTCAAACGCCTCGGATCTAAGATTCGTGAGAACACAATATTTCTTGTACAGAGATTGACTGTATGGGCATTCACCGGATATCTCACCTTCCAAAGGAAGGATGAATCCAGAGGCTACCTGGCTCGATTACAGACTCTGCCTGAAGAAATAGAATGTAAACACTTCCTGAATAGTAGATCTGATGATCAACAACTCTGATACCATGTAGAAATTTTGAATAATTTAACACATATTCAATGGAGATTATCCCGATCATGTACGATTGCAGAATACATACACAATACATAAGCTCCTCTACGTTGATCATCAATATAGTAGTATCAATAACAATAAAACATCAAGAGCATTCACACATTAACACAGTATGTAACCTGGGGAAAGCATCTCGCTAAAAACCCCACACTATCTGTATATTAATGATTGAGAACATGTAACATTACAAAGTACAATGCTTATCACAAGAAATCCAGTACCAACTCCACCTGTTACACACAATACAGCTCAGATATGATCTCCAAATCTATTCCACTGCTTGCCTGCCTCTCTAGCTCAATACCTGCTCAAGAACTGATGAGAATGGTTTACTAAACTCGTATTTCACCTGCAAAGAATCCCTCACACTATGTTGGACGTGAGCATAGGCTACAATTCTTGATATTGGCCAATTCATTGGCATACTCAATCCCTCTGATTGTGCAAATCATCATGCACAACTATAGTCACAACTGATAGCAATATGATCCTCTAACACCTGTCCCTGCTGAACTGAACATGCACTGACATGCAACTGAGTTAACTAATATATTCTATAGTTGCATTATGAGTTAATAACTTGTGAATTAATTAATAACTACTTCACCCAACTCATCTCTAGTCTATTTTCCAGTTAGACTAAATACAACCAGTTTAACAAAGCTAAACTGAACACAACTCCATCAACCGCACCTCCAGTCCACTAAACTCAACTCACTTGAGCTCTAACTGAAGTCCTACATGCAAATATTAGTCATCCCATAGGTAACCACGTATTTACCTCTAGGATCTGCATGTACCACATCCATAGCTCATCCTGAAGTGCTCCAAGAGAATAAGATCAAGTTTATAGTCCAAATATTATTATGAGACAATAATATTTGACTTTTCTATTTTTGACAGCTAGTCTAAAAATAGACTTTGATCACTCATACTGTGGTCACCCACACTGTGGTCACCCATGCTGTGGTCACCCACACTGTGGTCACCCATATTGTGATCATCCCTGCTGGGATCAAAAATAGAACTTGCGCCATAATTTGCCTGCGGGCCCACTTAGTGAAGACGACTCTTTTCACTAAGCTCCATCATCTTGTTGCAATATCAACATTGAAGTCTACACTACTTGATGTAGAAGGTCATGGAGCAGCTCAAGGATCATTTAGAGAAAGTAAAAGACCCAAGAGATACTCTAGGTATGCTGCATACATGACAAAATTAATAGAAGCAGAACCATCCACTTTCGAAGAGGCTATAGAACATCAAGAATGGAAATATTCCATGAATGAAGAATATCAATCTATAATGAATAATGGAGCATGGGATATCATACCAAGGTCTGAAGACAAATCTGTAGTTACTTCCAAGTGGATCTATAAGGTCAAGCATGTAGCTGATGGAAGCATAGATAAGTATAAATAAAGATTTGTGGCAAGAGGGTTCTCTCAACTTGAAGGAATCGATTATGAAGAAAATTTTTCTCCAACAACAAGATACACAAAAATTCAATCATTAGTCTCTTTGGCACCATCGTTGGGATGGAACATACACCAAATGGATGTCAAGACTGCGTTTCTGAATGACACAATAGATGAAGAAGTATTCATAGAAAAACCTTGGGATTCGAAATCAAATATAGGAAGGCATATGTTTGTAGATTAAAGAAAGAATTATATTCTCTCAAGCAAGCACCAAGGGCATGGTATGCAAGAACAGATGCATATCTACAAAGACTAGGCTTCACAAAAAGTTCTGCTGACTCAAACCTCTATATTAAGGTTGTAAACAATGAACCTGTAATCATTCTTCTATATGTAGATGATATTCTCTTAACATGTGTAGAAGGTCGAATTGAAGAATGTAAGAAGCAATTGGCGGCATAATTTGACATGAAGGATCTAGGATGGTGCATTACTATCCAGGACTATAAGGATTTAGGTAAAGGAAAGTACGTGATCGAGATTCTGAAGAAGTTCAACATGATAAATTGTAAAGAAATTACCACTCCTATGATTACAAACTTGAAAAGACTAAGGAGTTCCAAATCAAGCCCTGTGGATCCTTCCATATATAGATAGTTGATTGGCTCATTAATGTACTTGGTGAATACTCGTTCATACATATGTTTTGCATAAAATATACTTAGTCAATTCGAAGTGGAGCTGAAGCATGATCACTGGATAGAAAAAAACATATCCTAATATATCTACGAGGAACCATCAACTACTGTTTGAAATATGATAGACAGAATAATGTTCAATTGATTGGTTATACAGATTCCCACTAGGGAGGCAGTGAACAATATCGAAGAAGAACTACATGAGGATGTTTTAGTCTAGGATCATCTATGGTCTCATGGATGAGCAAAAAACAAAACACCGTGGCCTTGAGTAGTACTGAAGCATAATATGTTGCAGCATGTGTAGTTACCGAGAAACAATTTGGTTAAGGAAGCTGATGTCTGACTTATTTGAAGGACCGATGAAACCTATAGTGATACATTGTGATAACACAAGTTTTATTCATTTTTCTGATGACCCAGTATTTCATGGGAAGACAAAGCATATCAAAAACAAGTATCACTATACACGAGAGCTAGTGCAAAATGATGTGGTGCAACTACAATATATCTCCACTGATGAGCAAGTAGCTGACATATTGATAAAATAACTTCCAAACAAGAAGTTTGTATACTTGAGGGACAAGATGGGTTTGGTGGATTTTTCCTCTTAGATTGAGAGGAAGGGATAGACACAAGAATTCTTGTATTCATTTGGGAAGAAAGAATGGAGGGTTGGGTAACCATTTGGCATTCGATACTCTTTGAGAATGTGGTAGGGAATTCAAGAAAAGAGTAGTCATGGATCGATATTCTTTGAGGATTAGCTACCCAAGATAAGAATACTTCAAGGAAAGGTCATACTTTGGGAACACCTAGGTGGGGTATGTACCTTGGAGAGACAATGAAGTTGGTGTATACACATCATTGGTCTTGCTAGCATTGTGCTCTGATCTCATGGAGAGATAGAGCTATTAGTCAAGGCCTTACTATATAAAAATTCTAGTCATTATGATGCTCGACAAATGGGTTACCAATCTAACTCTTTTTATGAGATATCTTCAGATTGAGAATAACCATGTACTTTCTATGAATACCTCCCTAGTTAAGAGGGAGTGTTGAAAAACATGTAACTAGGTTTGGTCTTCATTAATATGAATTGTATTCTTGTATATATAAAATAAAAATAAAATAAATTATTATTATTATTGGAGCATGGGTTTCAAGCTCAAGTTCTTTTATTTTATAGGTCAAGTACCCATTGAGTGCTTATAGAGTTTTTCCTAGGTATAAGAGTCATTGTCATATATGGAAAACCCTATGGGAACATTGTAAATTGTAAAAGAAAATTTATTTTGTCTTGAAAATGTCGAAATACCTCTAAGATCAAGTCGACCTACATGAGTTTTCAAGTTGGCCTAAGTGAAGAGACAAGGCCACCCTTGAAGGAAGCTTATATATAAGAGGAACTTGTTCTCCATTTGGATCATTCACTCACTCATATCTCATACAAAGGAGGAAGTAGTAGAAGGATGAAGAAAGAAGTGCGAAGAAGGATTCAAAATGTTTTGGGTATCTCTCTTTCTTCTGGGAATATGAAGTTAGGGTTTCTTCACTAGGAAGTCTAAGATTTTGATTTTGGAAGAAGCAAGAGCTAGAAGGAAACCAAAAGTCTCTTAGGGTTTCCTTCTAGCCCTAAGAATAAAATCAAGGCAAGAGAGGTCAAGGGAAGAGGAACAAGAAGGAGATCAAAGTCTCCTAGTGAAGCAGTAGCAGTTGCAACAGTTGCTGGGGCATAATTTCTGATTTACTAGAGAGGTCAAAGATATTGCAGCAGGAGGTCGAGGAAGACTTAATATTGGAGGATACTTGTCTAAGTCAAGGTTATGGTATTCGTCAATTGAAAGATATAAAAGATAAAAATAGATTTTACAGGTTTTCCCCTTAAGAGGAGGGGTTTTGGCCCTGGCTTGGAGCCTACATACCATATCATTGTTCTTACTATTTTGGTAGTTGTTTGATGTATTGCATATTGAACTAACAAAGATCAAAGCTAATAAGTAAAAATCTAACACAAGCAAGTTAAGAGAATTAACTTATACATTGCCCTACTGAATTCTCAACACCCTTTTGAGGGGAACACTGTCCTAGGTGTTTAATAACCATATACAAAACAAACACAATTGATATGGAGCTTTATACATGAAAATTTGTACAATATTTACAACTCACATACTCAATTGATTTTCCAACAAATATATATCTATATATCTACACACAAACACACACACACACACACACACACACACACAGACACAGACACACACCTCTCTCTCTCTCTATGTGTGTGTGTGTGTGTGTGTGTATATATATATATATATATATATATATATATATATATATATATATATATATATATATATATATATATATATAGAGAGAGAGAGAGAGAGAGAGAGGTGTGTGTGTGTGTGTGTGTATATACCCATTAACTTGACCATATTTTAGTGGCTATTTGTAACTTTCTTAGTACTTTGCTGTTCAGTCTGTTATCTCCAAGCTGTTGAGTAGATTTTTCAGTCTGCTTCATTCACCCCATTTGGGCAATCACCATGCTTTCCTGTAACTTGAAATACAATCTCTCATGAGATTCATTATAGAAAATTTTCAAAATTTGCATTATACCTCCTTTCTTGTCCTTTGAAAGGTTGCTCAACCACTCACACATATCTTTAACAAAGTCCACTTATCAGGTGTTTTCAACAACTCCTTATTATTACACCACAATGGCTATAAATTAGCCATTAAAAATCCCATTTATCAGGTGTCCCCAACAACTCTTAGTTGTTACACCACATTGGCTCCAAATATATCATTATTAAGCCCATTTATCAGGTGTTCTCAACAGGTCCTTGCTGTTACACCACAAATGGCTACAAATCAGCGTAGAGGTTCATGCAAAGCGCAAAGAGTCTCACTTTAGCCTTGGAGAGAGAGATATAGTTAATAATGAGGAGGTTTTATTAGCTGTATTACTCTTGAAGGAATGAGAGTGAAATCTCTAACATTTTCTAGTGGAACTACCACCTGTGTTATCAGCCCAACCTCATGGAACCACCATAAAGTGTTATCAACCCATTCCTGGGTGCCTCATCCTCCTAGAATTTATCAACCAACACAATCCCTAGTGGATTTATTAGCCCGTAAGCCTCACAATGACTACTAGGTGATTATCAACCAACAAACCTCATGGGGTTTTTCAGCTGAGCCATATTCTGATATTACTTTATGATTAAAATCCAAAAAGCCTCATGGGTTTCTAAGTTGTGCTATCATCATAGCTTCTCTATGATATTAGCTAGCAAGCCCTTTGGTTTTCTCAACTATGCTATCATCAGAGTTATGCTCCATGATTCTCAGCCAACAAGCCTCATGGATTTATCAACTATGCTATCATCAAAGTTTCTCTACTCCACCAAACTCTCTTTTGGCATCAACATGACACTTAGTGGAGTACATATCCAATATTGCAATCAAGGGTTCTACTTATTAGTTAACATACATGCTGCCATAACCATCAACATTTCCTTTCCATCCACATGACACATCATGAGTATATACAATAATAGTCTTATTTAAAATTGTTGGTCATCCAAGGCTTCTTTTCCCCATTGATTCCTCTTTATACCAGGAATCTCATTGGAAAACTTATCATGTCATCCTATCTAGTCATTTACATTTGCACCGATTAAATTTATAGAATCATTTTTCCACAAGAATGATTCATGATAGTAACCTGTCAATCACAATGGCATCATATACATTCATTCAACCATTAAAATGATCACGATTACAACACAATTACATGTGTCCATAAGGTCGAGGTTGAGAGAACTTCCTTTATCCATGCAAAGCATGCACAACATTGAGAACAACAGTTCCCAACTTGGCCAAGGAATTTGTTCCCTCAAGCCCATTTATTTCACCTTTCCTTTTTACCTTTTCATGGTTGTCCTGCCATTATCCATTTATCCCTATGGACCAACCCCAATTGGTTGTCATGTTTTCCTTCCCTACCTTCCAGTGCCCTTTATTCATACACTCGGATTTATTCGAGTCCTACATTTCCTATTGGGTTCCAATCATCTCTTCCCAATATCCATTAATTTTCCTCTTTCCCCAACCAATTCCCAAGGTCCCCAAAGCATAAAAGGAAAGAACAAGAAGAAAATGAAGAAAAACATGAAGTCCATTGAATAATATAAAACCATAGACAAAGTGTCCTATCCATGCACCAATGAATAGTAAAAATTGACACATCAAACATAAATCCAAAAGAAGAATGCAAAACATCAAATAATCAACAACCACACCGAATCAACCCCATGAGTTCCAATGTTTTTAATATTTCATGAATAAAACTTAGTCTTACACTTCTTCAATATTTCAGGGTAGCCCTTTTAAACTTGCACTTCCCTTCCAATTTCCAAGAGGGATGCTTTGATACTTATCAGAGGGTCTTGAGGGAAATCCTCCCTCCTTTTTGTCTTCTCGCAACAGTCAATCTTATTTCCTCAAATGCTTGAGAGCTCTTACAATATGCCATTCTTTTGTTGTGCTAAAGGCTCTTAATATGCTACCATCCACACACAATTATTAGTCCATCAATAAATAACAACAATATACTAGTTTCCTTACCCTACTATACCAAGCACTTTTCTCTACAACTAAACACATGTATCAATTCACGTATTAGTCACAGGTCTCAAATCCAAGACACAAATAAACCTAATTTATCTCAACATAATTTTAAGAAACCAAAATTGTTACATACACATGCACATATCATCTCTTAAATGATTTCAATTCCCTTGACGAGTTCAACTATAATTGAAAATAAAAATTATGCCTAAACCAACATTCAACTATGATGCCCAAGCCAACATCATTAAATTTATTCAGCCCCTATACTGAGACCAAATAAGAATTTATATTCAACCTTTATAGCAAGGCTAGCAACCTACAATCATATACATATCACTTTACAACTTAGAACTTTTCCCATTCATACAATATATCATACGTATACATGTAGTTTCCTCTTGAGAGCTCTTGCAATATGCCATTCTTTTGTTGTGCTAAAGGCTCTTAATATGCTACCATCCACACACAATTATTAGCACATCAATAACTAACAACAATATAACAATTGCCTTGCTCTGTTGTACCAAGCATAGTGCTCTGCAACTGAACACATATCTCAATTCATGTATTAGTCACATGTCTCAAATACAAGGCATAAATAAACAAATTTTATCTCAACATATTTTTTAGAAACTAGATTTGCTACATATACATGGACATATCATCTCTCAAAGGATTTCAATTCCCTTGAGGAGTTCAACTATAATTGAAAACCAACAATTATTCCTAAACCAACATTCAACTATGATGCCCAAACCAACATCATTAATTTTATTCAGCCCCTGTACCGGGACCAAATAACAATTTAGATTCAACCTTGATACCAATATTAGCAGCCTACAATCATATACGTATTACTTCAAAACCTAGAACTTTTCCCATTCATACAATCTCTCTCTCTCTCTCTCTAGATATATATATATATATATATATATATATATATATATATATATATATATATATATATATACCCAATTGCGGTGCCACACTTGACACCTACATGCACAGGCAATAATTCACCAAGTTCCCCCCTTGCCTCCTTAGATATGGAAGGCATTAACTAAGGATAAATCTCATTTAAAATGTGGAATATAACATCAAAATATATGAAACAATCAACTTTTACTGAAGTTAGCCTCCTACAACATACATGCCATGGCATTTCCACATCCCAACCAACATATAATACATATGCATATCAATCACTGAATCAAGCAGTGTGATATGGAATGCACATCACACAACGATTCTACCCCAATCCCTTAAAACTCATGAACATAACCAAGAATACAAGATTGCATCTCCCAACCAATTGTGATGGTATGCTACAAGTAACTCACTTCACTACAGGTAGTAAAATTAAAGAAAATACAACTTCCAAGGCCACAACCACCAACTGTCCAGGTCATCAAGATGCGAAACAACAAGTACATGCATTGCCAAGGAATTTATCACAATAACATTCTGAACATCATTGTGGCTATTATGCAATCCAATCTACACTATGCTGATGATACCATCACACTCATATTCAGGCACTAAGAGTGATCTCCATCCCAAACTAGGGATCTGTGCATATTTAGTATGTAATAAGTAATCAATTATGGACCATATTTTAAAACCTAAACATTAGATTAGTTAATTTACTAAAAATCCTTTTGAAACCCCTTTGTGGGAATTCTTCCATCAACTTCCCATGATAGAGCCCATACAATCCAAGTGTTGAACCTAGATGCCTCTAATACCACTCTATAACACACCCCCTCCTAATCCCCTTTGAAATACTAGTTAAAAATAGGTGGGTACTTGCTGCAGGGTTACCCCGCTATACCCACAATATGCATATAAATTCTCTCACTCAATAATCCTAGGTATTTGACTCTCTAAGGAGTCAAATCTTTAGCTATCAGTGGTTAAGGCCTTATATAACAGTTCCTTGTTATCGGAACTCAATCACCCCGCTTAAAACCCTCTATCGGGACTATTTACCTCCTTAGAACCTTCGTTAAACCTTTTTATAAAGCCTTCCATTAGTTCTTCCCTATCGGGACTAAAACCACTTCACAACCCTTTATAAAACCCATAATACTCATGTATATAACCTCTCCCTTTCAAACCTTGGTTAATATATATATATATATATATATATATATATATATATATATATATATATATATATATATATATATATATATTTATCGCATAAATGCTTTATCGACGCTTTTCTTCATAAAACCCATTAACAAAGAAAAATGCTCCCAAACATACCTTTTTCTGCCCTTCCGTACGGCTTCTGCATGGATTCCGAGGCTATACCTCCATCGCAATCACCATCGGCTCTTCATGGGTCATATATGCCTCATCATCCCTTTTCTTCCGATCTGCGACTATTGGAACACATGTATTGGCCCTTTTACCTTAAAACCCCAAAAACAGATTTACAAAGGAAAATCCCGTCGGAATGCATAAGCTGGAACTCAAATCCATTATACCTGTGACTATGAATATCGTTGGGTTCGGGTCCATCAATACTTCTAATATTGCTGTGACCTCCAATCATCTGATGCCTACGATCTACGAACCTGCCGATATGCGATAGTCGATTTAATCACGACCGTCGATCAGGTTCATGATCCGACGTGTTATCACTGAAAATTCTGATGCCAAAGTTGCTTAGACTAGCTTGAGGACAAAGTGTTTCCGCAGCGCATAGATCCCTTTATCAGTTTCGCAGCGCAACATCTTTTAGGTGATTTCGTAGCGCGTAATTCATATGTTGCACTGGTTGCGCTACGAAATTGGGAATTTTTTCGAATCCATAGCCATTTTCACCCAGCTGTTATACTTATCAGAATCTGCTGTGTGTTTAGATCGATTAGGTGTTGTGGTACTGACACATGTTGCAGTTGTTGTTGACAAGGTGACAGTTTTAGTGATTGCAAGGTACTACCTCAGGTTAAAGGCACCCTTGTTGTTTGTCCCATGGTAGCTGTTATTCAATGAAGGAACGAGAGTGCTCGGTTCACTACTGAAGGAAGCACTAAACTTGCCATAGTTGGAAAAGGATTGACATTTGATAGTGGAGGTTACAATATCAAGACAGGACCAGGATGTCTTATTGAACTCATGAAGTCTGACATGTGAGGTTCTGCAGCAGTTCTTGGTGCAGCAAAGGCTATTAGTCAAATTAAGCCTCCCGAGGTGGAGGTCCATTTCATTGTTGCTGCATATGAAAACATGATTAGTGGCACTGATATGCGGCCTGGTGACATAGTTACAGCTTCAAACGGAAAGACAATTGAGGTAAATAACACGGATGCTGAAGGCAGGTTGATATTGTCAGATGTTTTGGTTTATGCATGTAAACAAGGCGTTCATAAGGTGGTCGATCTTGTAACTCTCACTGGAGCCTGCATAATTGCTCTTGGAAATGAAATTGCTGGAATGTACACTCCCAATGATGAAATGGCAGAAGAAATATCCAAAGCTGCAGAAATTGCAGGAGAAAAGTTTTGGAGAATGCCACTTGAGGAAAGCACTGAGAAATTTAACAAACTTGTATACCAGTATCCAATCCGTATTCCTGAAAGGTTTTCTCTTGTTATTCGATTATTATTGACTCAAGAAGGAATTTGTTTCACTCTTCAACCAGACTTCAAGTTTCTTGAGGTAGCTTACTCATATGTGGCGAAACTTCTCCTAACAGACCCAGATCCAGCATTACGAGAGCGCCTCATTCAGGTGTTTTTTAAAGACGGAGTATTTCAATGGAAACGCTTAGAAAAGCTCATTATATTGGCTAAGGAACAGGTAGCTATTATGAGTCGGAATCCAGCACTGTAAGAAGCAAGCAGACAAGATACAGAAAATCGGCGAGTTGAAAGAAAATTAGATCTGACAGACACACTTAAGGATGGTGCTCGAGTGGTAATAGTAGATGCTAGTATTCGGCGTAAAGTTCTTTTGGCTTTGACTGAAGATTCTAAATTGCACATTCAGGAGCTTATGGATATTTACAGATTAGTTGAAGGGCAATTTGATATTCCTTCCTTGGCTATAGATCTTGTTCAAAGACTCCCAGTTGCTACACGAGATATGATGCTCGCTTGGAGTGAATCTGTCCTGGTAGATCGTTGAGAATGGCTGAACAAAGGGGTTCTGTTGACATTTATTATTTCAATATTTTCGTGAACATGATCAACTGGTCTGCTGTATCGTCTTTTCTAGCATGGATTGACTGGTCAAATAAATATGAAGATTGGGGGCCAAGGTTTTGTTCCATTTGTTCCCAGTTCACCAGCTGAAGCTAGAAATGGCGATGCATAGGCACGGTAATTCCAACCGAGTGTTGATGATCTACCGGTTTCTGGTTGAAATTGTATATCTGAATGAGCTGAGACACACAAGTTACAACAGGCATGAGTTTGCTAACTGTGTGTCGTAAGGGCGCTTGAATGAGAATCATAGCTCATGGAAATAAATCTTCTTTTATCCTTATCATCGTCAGAATCCAGATAATGTGATCATTTGCAGGGTCTTACTTTATTTGTATATGACCTATGTTTGAAACTTAGATTGTTTAGCTGATTGGTGTCACGCATCAGAACAGAGTAATAAACACGCGGCACTTTAAATTGAGCAACATGTGGCATTTTAAATTGAGGATGCCCGACGGTGATATCGACGGATCCAGCTCTCAACAGATATATCTTATTGAATGAAGGCCGAGGACTAATTCCTGGATACCCGCAGTTTATGCTTGACTTATTAAGGAGGTGCTTGGGATAATGAAAATTGAAGATCTAAAGAACACAGTTAGTTATGGCTTTGATTATATATATAATACAATATGTTCTTGTTAATCACGGGAATTAGAAATACAAGCTGAGATACGAGCTATGGCAGATAACATCAAAGGGGCGCTTCCGTTATATTTGCTGTGGGTTATTCATGCCTTCAATTGTCATGTTTTATGTTGAAGTTTTAGTGCTGAAGGTCCATGTGATAGGGCGAGCTGCAGTTGGGGATTGTGTTTCATTCTGCGTGTGGAACATGTGCATCACCAAAGGAATAGCTGTTAAAGCTTCAGATGTGTGCTCACATTGCAGCTTTTGACTTCTGGGTTTGTTCTGTTCTCCATTATGACAGTACATCTGCAAAACACTCACTGTCAATGCCGTAATGGGCATGTCCATGGTTAGATTGAAAACTGGATTTTTGAACTTATGCGCACAGGTGTTATGTATAAAATGGATCAACATTCAGTACAACTGAGACATATTCTAATGGAGACATTGCTATATGATAACACGAGACATGATGTCCTTTTTCAGGTTTTATGCATAAAGAGCAGGGTCCCTGGAGGAATTATATCTTAACCGAATGCTTCATCCAAGAGAAAATGAGTGGCCATTGAGAAAATAAAGCTCAAGACAGTCAGAGTTTAATACAGGAAACTGTGATTTTCGGGAACAACTCAGCAGTTTCGTAGCGCGCTACGAAACTGCTGAAGCTGCATAATTAATGATCAGTGAACCAAATTTTGAAGACTTTCCTATCAGCATTAAAAAGGTTTTTGTGTCATCACACAGGTACATGGAAAGGGGTGTCCAGCATATCAGGAGCATGGTGTTGCCCTATTTTCTTGGGTTATTAAGGACTTAAAGTATCCACTGCTGCATACTCGGTGATGGGGGACCAGAACCGAAAATTTAGGGATATTTTCAGCCAATACAGAACAGATCAAAGCCTTCGGTATTCAAAGCCAGCATGGGACATTAATTGCCCATCTCATGCCATCTCAGCTGAACGAAGAGAAAGCCAGGTGTCAAGGATCAAGAAAGAATCATGCTACGAGGAGAATAAAATCAGAGTTTTAGTTTAGTTAGGACTCTTTGTAATTACAGCTCAGCACTTAATGCATTTAATGAAGTTAGTTAAATGGTAGATAGGGGTAATTAGTAGCAGTCATCGAGCTCCCCTCATGCTAGAGGAGGAAGCTCAAGTTAGTTAAGGGTGTATCTCTATATATAGATAAAACTTTGATGTAATGGGGGTTGGATTTTTGAGAAAACAGAGTTTATATTGGCTTGTGTAAAAACTTATTCTCAGTAATACAAATCACTGCTTTTCTTCTCAGGATTCACACAGTGTTTCAAATGCTCAAGATATATGTGGTTTTGTTTTATCCTTTATGTTTTACAACTGTATAGATACACAATCACTCAGAATTCACTTTGCTGCTCTGATTTCCTGTGTGTATTTGTAAGTTGAGGTTTCTATGAGAGGTATTTTGAGTGTTTAAACATTACATGCCCTGACTTCTATGAATGAGTAGTTTTATAGTTTGCTGAAATGATGATTAACTCCATGAGCCCAATGGAAGCCTTTGTAATGTCTGTCCAGCCAGCATGTTTGTTAAATTCACCTTACAAGAGTTAGCCATCTTATCAATATTCAAAATCTATAACCTTTTGAGAGAGCCCTCTCAGGCTAAGGAGGCTAAGCCTTAGTCAAAAGTCTGGTTTGAAATAGTTACACAGAGTCTATCTGGTCAGCAGCCTTCCAGTGCTTGATTTTGTGATAACACGACGATCGATGATTAATCACCCGATTGCAATCGCTGAACCATTGTGCTCAACTCCTTTGTTTAAAATCTCCAACCCGACTTTGGTTTACAGACCCGATATGGATATAGGCCATTCCCTATAACGTTTCAAGTCCGGATTTTCATTCCAATTGTGTTTTTCACTGTTTCTTCAATATTGTTAAATTTACACTTTTCATAGGTTTCCTCTGTCTACTTTGAAGCGGCTCAGCTACTATTATAATGATAAGGACCTGATTATATGTTAATGCTGCAATTCATGATTTAAAGCATAAAAACAGAGAAGAATTTCCTGATCTATTCCGCAAGAAAACATGCAAAGGTAAGTGAAGGATTTCAATAAAATGACACATTCACACACACTAAATCATTTTATTCAATACAATAAGTTTACAGAGTCTCGGCCCTCTGCTCAGTTACAACAATAAAAGACTCTATTCAATCTGGAAATCCTTGCTCCCTTTTTCTCGATTCAAACCTATCTAACCAATCTATCCTTCTTCACGCTAACCTATCCAACCTTGATTTATGCAAAAAGATCACATTTTATACAAGAATGGATTCATGAACCAATTCTAGTTCAGAACCAAAAATCTCTCACTCTCTCCTAAAAAGTCTCCTCAAACCCACTCTTTTCTAAACCAACGCTAAATCAAGCTTTTAAAATTCCTCATATCCTATTCAAGCCAAATAAATCTAACTGTTTGGCCTGATCTCCACACAGGGAGGATCAATCAACCACATATACCCTTTTTCTCATATTTGATAATAAATAAACACTCTCACACATTTAAATAGATAAAATTAACTATATTATTGTCTTCCAACCCCTTGTTAGTCACAACATGTGATCATGCTATCACATTGCTGACTAGGCTTGAATGCTCCTGCATCATTACTATGATTGACCCAATAACCATGTGAAAGGTTTGTTGCAATGAGAAAGGGATAAAGACGGGCTTGCTTCGGCAGAGAATATGGCACAGAAAATGATGTGAATATATCTCTCTCGGACTATGTCTCCCAGAGGTGGAAATGTGTAGCACTCATGGGATAGCTTGGATGACTTAACACCAGAATTCCATGGTAGGATCAAGGTTGCGGGAGTAGTTAAGTGAGGGGTGAGTCAGTGGACCAATAAGGTGTATTCAATGTCTAGGGAAATGGATCCACAAGGATACGTAAGATCAAAGGCTATTCCCCAAAAGTATAAAGTGGAGTGCATAATGAAAGGAGCAGGATGACCTAAGCCCAATCTATGGTGGCATACATGTGAGCCTAGTTGTTTTCCGATCAATGTAAGGGCATACCCATTTTACATGCCATTCCAGAAGACCGACCCCATAGCATTTGTAAGTTTGAAAGAGAGGAGGGTTGGGTAATAGAGCCCGGGTAATAGAAATATTTCCATCAACCAACGAACCATCAATTGAAATATATCTATATGTGTATGTGTGTGGTTGGTGAAAACATTTTGGGATTAATTTATGTATGTTTATAGGTATGGATATATTTTATAGTCTGTTGTGGACCCAAAACATGAATGGGTTGGAAGCTAATATGACCACGCCAAGTGGTGGTGAGATGTCAACTGGATTGCCATGTGGCAAAGGTATGATGAGGTGGTGAAAAACTTTGAAGAGTTATAGCTCTCGATCCAGAGGTCAGATCTGGGAAAAATTTTATGTCACCGTAATCGTCTTGACAAGATGAACACAACGATGATGTTTTCTGAGGCTTTAAGATAGTTAAAAATATCAATTTTTTTAGACCCCATTTCCATAAAGGCACCTTGGATATTGGGTCAAACATAGTAACCAACTCCTTTTAACTAGTGTTTTAGAGGGGATTAGGAGGGGATGACCAATATGAGTGGATCATCTCCAACAAGTGTTTAATACAAGTTGGGATCTACCTCACTCTTGGTGAAGCCCATATCTAGAAGATATCCATCAATCCTCGAGGACCATCTTCTCAATGTTTGCTTGAGTTCATATATTTCCCTCTTCAACTTACACACATGAGAATCTACTTGAGTTCATATAGCGCATTCTTCAACTCATATACATGAGAATATCTCCCATGCACCTCAAAACTCTATGGTTTCTCAATGTACATCTCCCTCTCAACAACCCTATTGAGGAAGGATGTCTTCACATCCATCTGACGTATCCTCCACCCCATCTCTAAAGGAATGATATAAAAACCCTAATAGAAGCATACCTAGAGAGTGGAGAAAATGTATCCTCAAAGTTCACTCTGTCCTATGAGATCCCTCTCCACATTAACCTAGCCCTATGCTTCTTAATACTATCATTCATAACATGCTTGATCTTGTATATCCAATTGGAGCTAAAAAATGATTTATTTTTTTGCCTCGACATGATATCCCACACATCATTCTTCATGATGGAAGAATAATCTTCCACCATGGCATCTCTCCAAACGTGCTAGTTTGTTGCCTCCTCATAAATACTAGGCTCATAGTCAATCTTGTCACTCATGAGCACCACATAACTAGGAAATTGTGCTAGTGGTCCTCTCTCCCTGAAAATACTTCTAGGATCCTCCACATGCTCCCAAGAATCTCCAGGTGTGTGATTTATCCATCTATGCCTCCTCCTAATAGAAGTAGAAGGAGCCTCAACCTCCTCCTCTTGATCTACAAATTGAGTCGTAGCTAGTGGTGGTGTTGGACTCTCTTAAAACTTTAGATCTCATTGCTCCCTATATTATGCCAATTCTGGTAAGGGTTCATGCAACTTCCTAGAGGCCTATCTCTTCTCGAACCTGACATCATTTCTCACCAAAGTCTTCCCTTATGATGTAATGTACAACCTGTATGCCTTTAAAATATCAATGTAACAAAAAAAGATGCATTTCTATGTTGAGGACTCTAAATTTATTGTCTTATTTGAAGGTGCATGGATAAATACCAAACACCTCAAGATGAAAAAACAACCCACCTTTGGTTTCACCCTTATGAGTGTCCTACATATTTTTTTCCTCCAAGACCTTGTGAGGACTCATGTTCTGAATGTACATTATCGTGTTACAAGCTTCTGTTGAAAGAAACATAAGAATATCCTAATCATGGATCATTACCTTGGTAGCTCTAATGATGGATCTGTTCTTCCTGTTTGAAATACCATTCTACTATGGGTTGTAAGGCACTATCAACTCCATTATGATTCTTGCCTCCTTTCAAAAACGATTTAAGTTATTGGAGGTATACTCACCCACATTGTTTAACCTCATAACCTTGACCTTCCTACCTATTTGGTTCTCTACAAGAGATTTAAACTCTAAATTGACTGAAGACCTCATCCTTTGTCTTCATGAAGTAGATCCACATCCTCCTAGAGAAGTAAACAATGAATTCCATGTAATAGTTACAACACTCAAAGAATAAGAAGACTACCCTAGGTGGTCTAAATCATTGACCAAAATAAACTTTTAACTAGATAAATAAAAAATCTAGTGCATATATTGAAAAAAAGGAACAATTTTCCTTACAACCAATCCAAGCCTAAAACATCACTAACTTGGAATATGTAGAATTTCTTGTAGATTCACAAGGTCATGTAATCTACTAAAACAAGAGACAAGAATCTACTTCTACTTTTAACCAGCAGAAGGCAATAGATATATGAAAACAATATGAACAAGACGACGAGAAATCAATGGCACATAAAAAAATAAGTTTTTCCGGGGAAAGCCACTGCTCAAAACCCCGCCTATATGTATTACATTAATAAGAAATATGAGTGAAGATACAAAGCTTGTTCTCACAAGAACAATTTTTCACAAGTATGCTCAACTACCTCACAAGCTTCTATTAGCCAACACGTAGACAATTTCCACTGCCTGCCAAGCCCTTATTTCCTTGCACAATTCCTAGGATGAATAACCTATATTTAAAGGGAATTCATGCTTCCAAAACTGCGAAATCCTAATTAGGTCATCTTCATGATTGCATGCATGATATTTAAAACTCAGTAAATCATACAACTGTTAGTACATTGTCAAAGCACTCTAGTCTCAACTGGGTATTTCTCATAACTGACATGCATTATTTTCCGAAGAGTGAATATTCAGTTATCTGAATTAGAACTTGTGGATGCACTAGTGCACTAACTAACTGCTAATCCTCTACTAGTTCAACAAACAATTATAACTAGTTTAAATGACTATAACTCAGTAAACTAAGTTATCTAATAACAACTCAATCTAAACTCATACTGGACCCCTAAAATTTAGGGAGAGAACTTACATGATTTCCAACTCGAAATTCCTAAGCTAATTAAGTTAAATAAACTTAATTAACTATTTACAAGTTTCTATGAGAGTATAATTCGATTTTAATTCTCAGTTTAAATTCAAGGACATATTTAAACTGAAAATTATTGTTTCCATTTTTCAACAGAATATTGACAAATAAACAATATACGTAACACCTAATATAATTTTCCACCTATCTACATGATCTAAACCACTTTTAGAAGTAAAAAATTCGAAATTTGAAATGAAAAGCATTGACTGTCTAGACTCACAGTGCATTAGGAAATTTCGTAGCAAAATGAAGTAGCTTCCATGCTCTATATGGTTGTGGCCCCTTTCTGTCAAAATGAAGAAAATGGGTATGATTCAAATTACTCTGCGATGGTGCTAACCTCTTCAGTAAGATTCAAAATGCCTGCAAACCTCCCTTTGACATGTTCCCCACTTTTTCAACAATACTGTCACTGTTACGCCCATATACTACTAGTGTTTCATTCGATTCTGCACCAAAGTGGCGTTATCCTTTAAAAGTTGGAGAACTTGTTGTTGATGCTCAATGTGATCTTTCACTGCTTGAACCTTTTTCTTCTTGATATGTCCTTCTATCTTTAGAGTTTGAGGAGTGGTAATTTCTTCCAATGCTTTACAAGATATGGTCGGATTCATTTCTTGATGCTCGATGTGATCTTTCACTTCTTGAACATTTTTCTTCTTGATATGTCCTTCTATCTTGATAGTTTGAGGAGTGGTAATTTTGACCAATGCATTACAAGATATGGTTGGATTCATTTCTTCTTTCTCGATGTGATATTTCACTTCTTGAACCTTTTTCTTCTTGATATGTCCTTCTATCTTGAGAGTTTGAGGAGTGATAATTCTTACCAATGCTTTACAAGATATGGTCGGATTCATTTCTTCTTTCTCTGGGGTTGGTTCTTGGTGTATATCCTCTTCTTTTGATGTTTCTTGATCCTTTTCTTCCTCCTCTTCATAATCTATGTAAAATAATTTCTTCTTAGCACACTTATGACCTTTAGTGCATTTGATATCACAATTGTAACAAAGCCCTTTTCCTATTTTTTCTTCCAATTGTTGTGGTGTAACCCTTGTAGGTTATGGAAGGCTAGAGAAACAACACTTCCATCTTTATAGTTGTGAGGGGTGGACTTCCTTGTTGCCATAATTTTGCTTTCCACTTTGTAACAAATCCCTTTTTCTCTTTTTTCTTCCAGTTGTTGTGGTGTTTCTCTTTATATACTCATAATTTGCTATCATTTCCTCCGTGAAAATTGACCACGTCACAAGTTGTTTATGAGAACAAAGCCCTTTATACCATAAAAATTGATCCAGTTCTAAATATGAAGATGCAATACATACCTTTTGTAACAGTGGTACACCATGTAGATCAAAATATTGCTCCATCTGTAGTATCCAATTTACTAGATCCTTTCCATCAAAATTATTCATATCGCCTTTTCTTGATTTCAGGAGCTCGATCTTGAAATTATTGTAACTCTGTACTTTCAGATCTCAGAGTTCTGAAATTGTTTCCTACAGTAGCCCTCTGAGTCCTCTTTCTAACCCCGCAAGTCTGATCAGAGTTTGATTCTCGAAGAAATAGTTCTGCCAAATCTCCTAAAATGACCTAATTATATAATGTTTCAGTAGAGTGAACTTGCACAATGTCCCACGTGTCACTATTTCGACCTTTGGATCTGAAAACTATGCACAGAAAACTACAGTCCATCCTCTTTCTACAACTTCTTACGAAATTTCAATTTGTTGCTCAGAGGGAAAGTTATGACGATTTTCCCAAGGTCATCTCACCTGTTTAGGATGTAATTCGGCAGTCTGCAAAAACCCTAACTTCCTCAGATCATATATCCGAAAATATAGCAAGACAAGGTTTGAAATTCAGACCCAAGATTCAAAACGATTTCTTCTCAAATTGATTTTTTCTTTAGCTTATGAAACTTTGTAACGAAAATGTTATAGCGAACATACCACGATGACATGTTTTAGATGAAATTCTGGAGCTTGCAAAAACCCTAACTTACTCATATCATATCTCCGAAAATGTAGTGAGATAAGATCTGAAATTCGGACACACAGTTCAGAAATATTTCTTCACAAATGGGTTTTGTTTTTAGCTTCTGAATGGTGCAAAAAAAAGATATAACGAAAATACCACGATGACCTGTTTGGAGTAGTGAAACCCTAGAATCCAAAGCTCTGATACCAAATGTTATGAAACCAGCTCACAAAAAGATAGAAAAGATAGATGAACGCCTTAGAAATAAGCCTCTTCAAGGGGGAAACCTTCTTTACATTACACAAATGAACAATTCTTGGATTATACAAATGAAAAGACCTCCTTTAGAACAAAACCACAACAATTGGAAGAAAAAAGAGAAAAAAGTCTTAAAGTGGAAAGAAAAATTATGGCAACAAGGAAGTCCACCCCTCACAACTATAAAGATGGAAGTGTTGTTTCTCCTAGCCTTCCACAACCTACAAGGGTTACACCACAACAATTCGAAGAAAAAAGAGAAAAAGGGCTTTGTTACAATTGTGATAGCAAATGCACTAAAGGTCATAAGTGTGCTAAGAAGAAATTATTTTACATAGATTATGAAGAGCAGGAAGAAAAAGATCAAGAAACATCAAAAGAAGAGGATATACACTAGGAGCCAACCCCAAAGAAAGAAGAAATGAATCCGACCACATCTTGTAAAGCATTGGCAATAATTACCACTCCTCAAACTCTCAAGATAGAAGGACACCTCAATAAGAAAAAGGTTCAAGAAGTGAAATATCACATCGAGAAAGAAGAAATGAATCCAACCATTTCTTGTAATGCATTGGCCAGAATTACCACTCCTCAAACTATCAAGATAGAAGGACATACCAAGAAGAAAAATGTTCAAGAAGTGAAAGATCACATCGAGCATCAAGAAATGAATCCGACCATATCTTGTAAATCATTGGAAGAAATTACCACTCCTCAAACTCTAAAGATAGAAGGACATATCAAGAAGAAAAAGGTTCAAGCAGTGAAAGATCACATCGAGCATCAACAACAAGTTCTCCAACTTTTAAAGGATAATGCCACTTTGGTGAAGAATCAAATGAAACAACAGGTAGATCAATATTGCAGTGCAAATGTTTTGATGTAGGTGATTGGGTATTTTTACGGCTACATCTCAAGCAAGCTATTTATGAGAAGGAAATGTTGGCAATACTACATGCACTTAAGAAATGGCGACCTTACCCAATGGGAAGACACTTCAAGGTAAAAATGGATCATGATAGTCTTAAATACTTTTTAGAACAAATATTATCTTTAGAAGAACAAAAAAAATGGGTCACAAATATGTTGGGTTATGACTTTGACATCATATATAGAAAAGGGAAGAAAATTTTTGTTGCAGATGCACTCTCAAGAAAGGATGAGGATGTGGAAGCATTTTTTATGCTATTTCTATTATCCAACCAGATTGGATAAACGAAACAAGGGATGAATGGAAGAAGGAAGAAGAAGTGTGGCCACTCATTCAAAAGTTGCAGAAGATCCCAATTCAAACAATATTGCCAGAACTTGAAGAGGAAGGAAAAATCATATTGGAACCTGGAGCAGTCACAGAAATAAGAACCCGACAGCTACGAAATCGATCAATTTCAGAGTATCTCATCAAGTGGAAGAACTTACCCGCTGAATATTCCACATGGGAGGACAAGAATTTTATATATAAGCATCAAGAACTACTTAAGCATTGAGGACAACACTTTTTGAAGGAGAGGGGCATGTTAGGCCCCTATACTACTAGTGTAACCCCTTATTGTTATTAGTACAACCCCCTTATTATATTTCTATACCCATGTAGTCCCCATATTATTACTATTGTGCCCCATAGAAGCCCACTATTGTTATTATTGTGCCCTTACATTATTATTGTTATGTCGTCTCTGATTATATTATGACCCCTTAGCCTCCTATATATAGAAAGGAGGTCTTGTCATTTGTATAATCTAAGAATTGTTCATTTGTGTAATGTAAAGAAGGTTTCCCCCTCGAAGAGGCTTATTTCTAAGGTGTTCATCTATCTTTTCTATCTTTTTGTGAGCTAGTTTCATAACAGTATCCTTTCGCAACGCCTCCAAAAACTGAACATATATTGACTCCTTTATTAATATAACGCATTAGAAACATCAATGTGGATGTTGGAACCTATTATAATTCCCCTCATGACAACAAAAAGTTCCAACTTCACTATCCTACCAGTATCAAAATCTATATAAAAAGCGTAGCAAGCCCCTTGCCACGTTTTTGCAAATTTCATCAAAATTTACCTTTTCTGATCTCTTGAGCCAAAAAACAAAGTTTCAGGGCTAAGTTGAGATTTCCTGCTGAAGATTCACTTTTGTACTAGCCTCCGCAAGTGTATCTAACTTTCCCCTTTTTGTCTTTCTTCTAGATTCCTTGACTTTAGTGATATTTTTGATCACCAACTTGAGCCTTCTTTTTAACACCAAATTTTGTACATACAATTTTTTCACTTGCCTATGCAGAGGCAGGGTCCACTTAAATTTGTATTTGGCCTTGTCAGGGATAGGCCCAACATATTCCAATTGCCTAAACACATACAACTTATCCCTGTCATCCTTTTCTGCAAGATGGTCCACCTGTTGTTGAGCTCCTTCAAGCTGTTCCAGTAGCTTCTCAAATTATTTATGTAGATCAAAATCCATCTTTTGTGCAGCCTAAGAAATCTCCTTTACTTGCATTTCACCTTGGCAGCAAACCTAGTTCTAGGTATCCTTAAATTCTTAATTGGCTCCTTCATCTCTTCGTTATCAATGGCCATTTTTCCTTTGCCTTTGGAAACATGTGCCAATGTTTCCTTTGATGGCTCTCCTTCACTAGGCTGAATAGTTTCTTGTGATATTTTATTTCTAAGTTCCCTATTCTCCTGTTGCAAATATATTATTGTCAAATGGGCCTTGTCCAATTGATCTTGTAACTCTCCAATTTTTTGGTCCCATTCATCAATTTCCACTTCCTTCTCTGTGCTCTCTAATTCCATAACTTGAATAGGCAAAGATAGAGGATCTATGGGAAATATCTTGGCTGCATATCCTGTTATTGGTACCCTTTCCACCTTTTCTACCTTAGGTGAGAAATGTAGCTTCTTAACACTTTTCTTATCAACTGATTTGTTTTTAGTCAAAGGCTTTTTGATTGAGCTTGCTGCTGCAAGTGAAACTTCTTTAATCACAACTGAAGGAGTGTATTTCTTAGTCTTTTGATTGTTTGAAGATTGTGCTGCCCATCCTGAAGAAATAAAAAAGTCCTGCCATGACTGCTCCTTCTTTTCAATATCCTTCATTACCAGAAATTTAGTTAATGAAAAATGGAACAAACTGGATTCAAATTGGCTTCCTTTTGTTTGAACTCGGTTTTCTATCCTACATAGAATCCTAAACAAATAATAGGGAAGATTCAATTTTTTCTTGCTAGTAAAATGCATTAAGAGCCTAATGTGATAGTGGTACACCTTACCAAACCTCCCTTCACATGTGAAGTACCTTCGAATAACCTCCAACAATTTACTATGGTGATCTTGTAAATAACTCCTTTGAACAACTGAACCATACCCTTTCCGGTGCTTTGGCTTGATAAAGTCCTTGACATCAACCAAATCAAAATCGATTCCTTTGAACCATTCCTCTCCACTCAAAGGGATCTTAGTGGCCTCAACTATTGATTGAGTTGAGACTGGAAAAGTTAGACTTCCCACCTTTTCTTTCACACCATCAAACAAAATTCCTTTGTCAGCTACAAATGATACCCCTGATTTTTCTCATAGAATCTCATACACCCTACTTGTTAAAAAACCATTATGATGGCTGGATATGCATTAATGGTTGTGATATCCTATGGTTCAAAACGTAAAATGGCTCCCCCTTTGTTTTTTTTGTCTTCTGGAGTTGACATAATTTCTCTTTTGCAACAATGAATAGTTTAAGGTTATGAGAAACTCCTGTGTGCAATAATGGAGGCGTTATGGTATTTGAAATATCCTGACAATGACTTAAGATATAATCCAACAACTACTCCAAAACTTAAGTTGCAGAAATTCTCAGGAAAACCCTATTGAACTTGGAATTTCATAATCGTTGGCAAGAATTTAAACTAGGGATAGTCATAGTGCATAAGATAGGAATAGAGTGCTAAAGAAATTTGAATTTTTAAAACACTTTTGAGCATAAAATTTGAGGGAAAGAGCTTTGTTACAGTCTTAATACCAAGGCACCTATTGCATGCAAGTGCTTACAAAACAAAAAGGCGATTTGACAACGAGAAAATAGGGACATGGCACACTGTGTGGAATCACAACGAATTAGGATAAAAATGCAGCACAAAGGAAGAAAATGCAGTGAGTTTCAGAAGAGTAGTGATGGTAATTTTATACTTTTTACAGGATTTAAATGGTTAATGTTAGCTTCTAAATGAAATCTCAGAGTTCTTTCAAGACTGGAGGATAAATATAGAGATATATTTTCACCTGTGAGGGAATTTTGACCATGGCATGCGAAAATTTGAACATTGTGTGAACTTGTAACGTCCCTACCTCCCTTTCGTAGCGAATGAAATGAATAACCCGAGATTTCCATTGCAGATGATGAAGAGATGAATGATAAGGGATGAAGAGGCAAGTTAAAATGATCACATGGAATGGATTGGAGAGGGAATGAAAGCTTTGATCATGATTTTAGAAAGAACATCACCAATGAGAAATGCTTTTTTGAAAGCGCAACGCATTGGGAAAAGGAAGGACTGTCCTTCTGACCATTATTCCCTACTGAGATCATAAGTTTTCGTTTTGAAATGACATCCAAACTGATACCAAAGAGCCTCCAAATCTGTGTCAAGATCATTTCATGATTTCTTTTGATGTAGACATTACCTCTAGACTTAGGTGACCTACTAACAATGACTTAGAATGGGACCGACCAACTCACAATAACCAAGGATTTGTAAAACATGATTTTTGTACCTTTTCCCAAGTGACCAAAGAATTTCCATGATTTCCCTTTGTAAGGAAAAACATGACTTTAGACATTGGACTCTTAACAAAATAAACACCTTTACATGATACCCAATCTAAACCTAGACCTCTTTGAACAATAATAGTTAGGTGATCATGACTAATATTTACAAATTTGACCTTAGATACATAGCAAGACTAACATGAACAAGATCCATAGACATAGGACACTAACACAATGGATACTCTTAAATATTGATGCAACTTTGGTTGTCATAGTGAATCAATGTAGGCCCCATCTTGGGACCAAACAACCCTGAGAGCATTTTTCAAAGACATATGGCATCAGAAATCACCAGACTCATAGGTATGTAGTTTTCCTTTATTGAGATAAGTGCCACTAAGTGCTACTTCCTTCTAAACCATTAGATCATAGTTGATCCCAAGCTGAAGCAACAACCTGAAGTACTCTTCCTGTCCATTGCACTCCCAACCTAATCTAAATTTGTGTAGCACTACAACTGCACTCAACTAAATCTAACATACCTCAATCCTTACTCCATTGTGTCTTGAATATACCTATGCACATGTTTCATTACCACCCAATGAACCTTCCTCAACCCCACCATGAATTGGTTGAGTTTGTTTACAACAAAAAATACATATATAGTTTGATATTGATCAATAATGGACCCGATCAACTAACTATTCAAAGTTGGATCCATTAATTCATTCTCAGAATGATTAAGTTTCCTAAAGTTGGTAATCATAGGTGTCGACATTGACCTACATCCTCCATCGCAAATCTCTTCAAGATATCAATCACATACTTTCCACACCCAAGGAATATCTGTCCTAATTGCTACCACACCTTCAATCACAAAAAATAGTGTATCATACCTATATCCTTCATCTCAAACTTTGAAGCAAGTTGCTTCTTACACATCACTATGAACATATAAGATCTTATCTAAAAGAGCTCATCCACATATAAAACCAAGATGAATGGATCACCATCAATAAGTACATAATATAAATCAGAATATTCCTCACTCTTGGTGAAGCCCAAGCTAAGAAAGCACCCATCAATCCTTGAGTACCATGCTTGAGGTGCCTGCTTAAGTCCGTACAATTCATTCCTTAACCTACACATATGGGACTCCCTCCTATGCATGTCAAATCCCTGAGGCAACTCAATATACACATTTTCCTAGTTACCCCATTGAGGAAGAAATATTCACATCAATTTGATGCATCCTACACTCCATATTTGAAGTAATGGAAATGGTTGTCCTAATCATTGCATATCTAGCGACATGAGAAAAAGTACCCTCATAGTCTACTCCTCTTCTGGGAGAACCCTGTTGCCACTGCCTCGCTTTATACTTCTTGAAACTACCATTTTCTACATGTTTGATCTTGTATATCCATTGAGAAGTGACCACTGACTTCCCCTCAGGCCTTATTACATTATCCCATACATCATTCATTATGATGGACTTGTACTCCTTCACCATGGAATCCCTCCAAACTTACTGGTCTGTTGCATCCTCACAAGTAAAAGGCTTAGACTCACTAATGATTCTCATCAAGGCCATGTAGCTGGAAAATTTCCGTGGTGGTATACTCTTCTTGAAAGTTCTACTAGGATCCTCCACATGGTCCTCAACATCCCTTAAAGCCTACTCATCCCATCTTGGCCTCCTCCTAATGTAACTTGAAGGAATACCTTGATCCTCCTCTTGATTAGAAGAAAGTGTCCCTACTGCTAGTGTTGTTAGTGCCTCCTTACTATTTGGATCCTCTCACTCTCGATCTTATTCCACTGCTAGGTTTGAGCCACATGACCTCTTGAATGTCCTACCCTCCTTCAATTTGTCCTTGCTAACCACTATCTTCTTCTATGCTAAAATGTGGACCCTATAGGATCTTGAAGTCTCGTTGTATCCAAAAACTACACCCTTCTCTATGAGGTCTCCAATTTAATCATTTTCTCTAATGGTATGTGGACATAAATTGGACTACTGAAGATGCGAAGGTGGTACAACTTTGGTTTCACTCCTATGAAAACCTCCTCAGGAGTTTTCTCCCCCAATGCCTTGTGAGGACTCCTATTATGAAAATACACAACTATATTACACACCTCTTCCCACAAGAACATAGACAAATCATAATCATGGATCATGGCCTTGGCTGCTCTGATTATAGCCCTATTATTTCTCTCTACCACTCCATTTTGTTGCAGATTATCCTTTTTGATTCCTACCTTCATGTAGAGATTCTTAATCTTATTGGAGGTACACTCACCCCTTTTTATGATATGAAAACTTTGATCTTATTCCCCATCTAGTTCTTGAAAAGAAATTTGAACTATTGGAACCAACTAAATACCTCATCCTTGGACTTCCAAAAGTATATCCATTTCATCCTAAAGAAATCATTTGTAAGTGTCACATAATAATAGTATCCATTCACAGACTCCATTGACATAGGAAAACACACATCAAAATGATTCAAGCCCAACACACCCTTGGACCTACTTTTGTTGCTTGGAAAAGTGACCTTCGCATACTTGCCAAGCACGTATCCATTGCACACTTCATCCTACTCTACACTAAAATTTTAAAGACTAGTGGCCATCTCTAGTAACAATGGTAAATATCTATAGTGTAAGTTACCCATCCTCTTGTGCCAAAACTCACACAGGTTGTCACAACTATGCACTAGGGGTCATACCAACTATCCTCTCAACAAGTACATATTACACTTTCTCTCTCCAATTAGTGGCCTCATGCTAGGATTAGATCCCTTTAGTTTGAAAAGTACCTATCCTCTCATAAAGATGACCTCATACCCCTTGCCTTCCATGTTCGTAACTCAGAGTAAGTTCTTTTCAAGCCTTGGTACATACAACACTTCATTCACCTCCATAGGACTCCTAGAATCTAACTAGAGTTGCATGCTGCCCACACCATCTACTGTATGTTTAACATTGTCACCAAGCTCCACATGTAGGTCTACATGCTCCTTAGCCATACCGGTGAATATGTAACGAGATCCCATCACGTGATAATCTGACCCACTATTTGAAAACCACACACCACATGTAATAGTTCTAGAAAGACAAGACACTCTAGAAAACTATTTCTCAAACTTATTGGCTAACTCATCTATCTATGTAGATGTAGCCATAGGTGTCCTCCCCTTTCCATTTTTCTTGTTTGGACATTAATCTACATAGTGTCCATATTTATGACATGTAAATCACTTGAATTTTCTTATATCCTTCTTCTTCTTTAAATATGCTCCTCTAATTGAGTTCTACTTGGCCTTTACCTTGCATAGCAAGAGAAACTTTCTCCCGATCCCCACCTTTATGCTATCCACTAGTTAGTGACTACTTCTAAATCTCCTTTTGGGTGAAATTATCCTTTAGCCTAGTTCAATCAGGAAGCTTTTCATGTGAAAGGATTTCTATCACGAAGGTAGCCCATTATTTAGTGAAACCATTCAAGGTTATATTGAAAAGCTCATACTTTTGCACAACTTCTCCAATAGCTGCAAGTTTATCTCGAACTTTCTAAATCCTAGTGAGGTAAGAAGCCACCGTGTCTAATATCTTTAATATAGTGCTGCTAAACTTCTCTCTTAACACCATCTTCTGATTCTAGTTATTTTTTTGTATAATGTTGTGAATATTTTCCAGATGCTATGGGATTTATTCTTCCCTAATATGTGAGGGATCACATGTTCCTTCATAACATCCAAAATGATGCATCCAAACTTCATATCCTTCAATTTATGAGTGACCCATGTTGTAGCATATGAAAGAGGTTGGGTATTAGTCTCAAAAAAATCCCACAAGATGTTCCCCATGAGAATTAGCATGGATTGAAATTAGATGCCCCTTATAGCTAGTCTTTAGATATTATCCCATTTGAGGTCATTTTGTACAAATTAAATTTATAGCCACAAAACTCTTGCTGAAGATAAAAACTTGTTGAATAAAGTTAGTTGTTATAACCCTTGTGCTACTAATATTATCTTATTTAGATTTTCTATAGATCTGATACCATGTTGATTTCTATGTACCATGTTCATATTTAAGTTTCCTACAAATATTTTATCCCTAGAAATTACTTTAACTCAACAAATAAATTTTCTACTGTAAAATAAAATCTAAAAAATATAAAATATAAATACTCTGGTACTTTTAACTCAGAAAATTAACAACATAATTTTGTAGAAAATTAGTCGCAAAATACATCTATAAAAACACAATGAAATTTCTTCAAAAAAATTCTCCTTTATTAAATTATTCTGTAGAAAAGTAGGGGCTCCCTTACCAAAGAAAATGGCCCTTAGAAATACATAAATTACAACATAAAAAAACCTAGAAATATTCATAAAATTTGTAGAAGAAGCATTATTCTTCTCCCACATGTTCCAAAATACCCTACTAGGCCTCCCACATGTGGTTGATAATGATCCTTTCACTTTGGTATATTTATGTATCTTTTTTCTTGTGTCGTCAACTTGTCAAACACACGATTAGCTCTCATAAGTCTATTGGAATCTATCTAAATGAATATATATTAATCCTCTCCATTAGGATCTTTTTATAATTACAAATTGAGAAAAATCCCTAACCCTCAGTCTCCAAAGTGATATATGGCTATAATTAAATCATAACCCACCTAGATCAATCACTGAGATAGATCTAAGTCACCTAAATAATTAAATATTTATCCTTAGAAATTTTCTCAATTAGCGAAGATTAATCAATTTAATTAATTAAAATGCTTTTCCTGAGTTAGACTTAGGAAATAAATCATATTAGATTTTCCTCTCAAGAAACCACCTAAAAGGGACTTCTTCTCATGCATGCAAGACACTAGCCTATGTAGAAGATCTTCCGGAGCTACAAAGTCAACACATACCCTATTTCTCTACACTGAACTTTTGAAGACCAGTGACCATATCCCTCAATATAGGTAAGCATATATGGTGAAGTGACCCATCCTCCAATGCCATAACTCACACAAACTATCTCCATCATGAACAAGAGTTAATATGGGGTGATCCCCTCAACATGTACAAGTTCCCTTCTCTCCTCCCAATCACCCAACCTGTGCACAAATTGGAAGATCTCTACTTGACATGTACTTGTCCATCTTAGAAGAAAACTTCATACCCCTTTTTCTCCATGTCAAATACTAAAATTTTGTTGGTCAACCTTGGAACATATGATACCTTTATCATCTCTAAAGACTCTCCTGACTCTAGATGAAATTGGATAATCCCAACCGCATCTACTACACACCTGACATTGTTACCAAGATTCACATGTAGCTCTAAGTCTTCATCTAAAATGTTGGTGAAAAAATATTGTGATCTTGTCATGTGGAAAAAATCACCACTATCCATGAATCACACACCCTTGGATATGGTTCCAAAAAGGAAAGACACCAGTTAGAACTTCTTCTAGAACATGGTGGAAAATTTTTAGATCTGTGAATCCACTGAAGATACTACCTATGTCTTCCCCTTGCCATTCTTCTTGTTTTGGCATTGAGTTGCATAATGGAATTTTTTTTGACATGAAAAGCACATAACTTTGATTGTGTATTTCTTCTTCCCATCTTGTTAAGTATCTTCCCCACACATGTTATTTTTGGGCTTCCCTTTCCCTTCCTTTCTTGACTCACAAGGAAAAGGTTCTCATTGTCACCTTTCTATTGGAAAAAATGTAGAGACTCCTCTCGAATCTCCTCCTACATGAAATCATCCCACAACCTATACCATTTTTGAATATTCTATTATGCAACAATACCCTTAAATAATAGAGCCCATGGTTTTGTGAAGCCATTCATAATTGCCTTTCTAACTCCTCATCTGACATGGCCTTGCAAATTGAAACCAAATCATGATAAACCTATGTTATCTCGGTGAGATAAGATGCTATGATATCTGACCTAGACATCTTGGTTCTCTTGAGATTTTCTCTCAACACCATTTTTTTGTTGTGATTGTTACTATGGTGAAAATTAGTTAGATCCTCCCACATTTAGTTGGGTGATTTCTTTATGGAAAAATGAGGAATTACATGATCCTTCACCCCATCCAGAATGATTCTCCCAGATTTCGCATCCTTTCAGTTATGTGTGTCCAATTATGTAGCATCAGTAGGAGGGGTAAGTTGTTGATCTGCAATCTCCCATATCCCATTCTCCATCAACAATATTTCTATTCTCCCTTCCAAGAGTTGTAATTAGATGCACCATCCAAATGGTATTCAAACCTCAACCTTGTTGTAGCCATTGTCCCAACTTCCAAATAAAATACTCAAATCCCAAAATAAATAACTACTAGAAAATTATTTTACCACTGTAAACCCCCGTGATAAGTTAATATTCTCTCTCTGAAAGAGTTTTAGTGCTATTATTGTTGGAAATACTCGGGGGGGGGGGGGGGGGGGGGGGGGGGGGGTGAATCAATATTACTTAGAAATGCACACTTTTAAATCTTTTCAGAGCATTAGTTATACTTCAATTATTAGTAATGTTTATCCAGTAACAACAACAAACAATAGAACACAATAGGCATAAGAATTTTAGGTGGAAAACCACCTTCGGGTCAAAAACCACCGAATTCTTTTCTAATAAATTATTTAATCTTCAGCCCCAACTGAAATGAAAGTTACACATTCTTAGAATTCTAGAAAAGAATTCTTCTCCATCTCCCACTGGAAGGACGCCCCAATGCCCTGGTTTCTTCAGTATTCAACTGAATGGATGCCTTAACATCCTAGACCAACCTCTTACCTTGAAGTTTTCACAGGCTCCAACCTGTAGGTGACTTCATGCACCCGCCTAACACCTCCCTACCACCCTATAATGACCAGAAATGAGACAAGAGTGTGGACTCCCGTACCAAGGACAATGATCGATGATACAATATGATTTACAATGATTTTCTTGTACTTGACCAATTACCCAACCACACAATGACCTGAAACCTAACAATGACATCATCCAAAAATGACTCCTATACCACCCAACAATGCCTCTTCAACTCTAGGCATATTGAATCTTTTACAGTAATGACTCTTTTACATGTTTACAATGATGATCTTTTACAATACTGACTCTTGACAAGAACTGATGCTTGACTTGACATGGCTTCTTGGATCACTTGCAGCTACTGAGGTATTGTCGTGCTTGCTCCAAGTAATGGTAGTTTGGTGCTGTACGTCCTTATAGTATGTGTACAAGTTGTCCTAAGGTGTCCTCCTTCCTGCACATGCATTAATGAACAAGACCCAAACCAATACACAAATAAAATACTTACACTGTCTTGCAAAACATATGTCAGAGAAAAATTCAAAATTTAAAATGTAAACACTGATTGTGTTAGTGTCAGTCTTTCCAGCCTGCCTACAGTGATCAAATGTGCTCTTACAATGTGATTTTGAAGTGTCAAGGTCAAATTTTGTCATTTCAGTGAGTCTTCAAGCAAAATTTGGTCACTAGGCATTAGGTCTAGGGTTTGCCCAAATGTCAGTCCATGTCATCATTCAGCTGAGCCTATCATCATTCAGAGGTTTTTCATCATCATGTCAGTGTCTAATGGGTCATTTTACACCGTGTTCATGCTTCAGTTGTGCCTTGGCAAGGTCATTTCCCTCTCCTAGGGTTTTGAAGCCAATTTCTCTTGGATGGTCAAATCACCGGCACAACTTGTTTCCTGATGTTCATACACCTTCCCCTATCCTTAAAACACCTTTTCAAAAACTTCCCATCCCTTAGATCCGCCAAATTCCTCATTTTTGCGCAAACCCTAGTTTCTAGCTACAACCTGGCAATTTTCTAGGTTGGGCCTATGTTTTGCCCTTTTGGACCCCTTCCCCTCACTAAATCTCTGAGATTCCACTTTCCCCTACTTCTTAACATCCCTCCCTACTCCCCAAATTTCCCCAAGAATTTAGAAGCCCCCTATCCCCTTCATTCCGCTTCATTTCGACAAAATTCCTTGTTTCACACATCGAGACAAGTTTCACTAAAATGATGGTTCTGAGCAATAAAAGATGAATTTTTCAAAACTGAGAGTGGTTTTTGTCCAAAACATTCCAAGGAAGAAAAACCTCCTTCACTTTTTACACAGGTGTCATGGTTGGAGAGAAATGTCAAGAATTCCGTTGCCTCAGGAGAATCAAAGACACCTCTGAAGTGACCTTGGGAAAATCACGTTTTCTCCTATTTGGGTTGGCCAAATGATTTTCTGATGGGTAAAATGATAACTAGACATAAATAGATTTCCAATGAGCTATCATGAGCTAAATTTGGGGTTGAGGAAGGCATTCAAAAGTTGACTGCAACAGAACTCTTCTTTCAGGCGGCCTCATTTGGCACTTTTTGACCAGTCTTGGGAGATTTGATTGTTGATAGGTCAAATCAACTCTAAATTGAAAAATTCCACTTTGTTTGGAAAGTAGACTCAAATAAATTTCCAACGAGCTATCCTGCGCCCGATTCCGACACCGGGAAGGCCCTCAAACAAGGCTGTGAATGTGCGCTACCCGTTGAGAGGTGCGCTACCCGTTGAGAGGCTGCCCGCAGTGTTAATTTTGAACTGGCGCTACTTGTTGGGAGGTGCGCTACCTGTTGAGCTGTAAAAGCCAGAATCACCTCAAACTCACTAAAGTCTTGTTCAAATTTGAAAATTGGGTTGAGGTAGGCTCTATACATGTTGTTTGATGGGTTGATGATGGTTATGGGTCTACATGCTTGCGATTATGCCTCCAAGAATACAAGGGAAAAAGATATTTGTAACTGTTTGTCAATGTGGGCAGAATGTTAGGGTTTTATGTTTGTTTCAAGGTTTTTTTGGTCCCATTTGATTCCTTCCCTTGTTCCCCCTTTTCTTCACAAAGTCATGCTTATGTCTCTGCCCTTATTATTTGCAAAGAAATGTAAATTTCCCCCCATGGCCTAATATGTAAACCCTATCCCTCCCCCAAGTCCAAAGAAGGTTGTCCGAGGCCCTCAAGAAGAAGAAGAAGGCCAAACCACTCCGTATCTTGGCCGAGGCTTCTCTCACTCACCATGATACTCATTAGCCTCTTCCTAGCAGCTAGCACAAGAAATTTTGAAAATTTTGAGGCATTTTTGACATTTTTGGGAAATTGACAGGTTTTGGCCTTTTAACGGGTAGCACCCCGTGCGCTACCCTACATGGGGGCAACTCAGAACGGGGAAAACTCAGCATTTTTGGAATTTTCATGCAAATTTACACCTACCTATGGATGGACTTCAGTTTTTATGGAGATTTGGGCTTCCAAAAGCTCAAAATACATGCAAATTTTGACTTTCTGCCCCTATTTTGAGTTGCAGAAAGCTGTCTTGGGAGAATTGAGTTTTGAGGGGTCAAATGAACTCCAAATTCAAAAATTCTAGTGGGGTTGGAAAGAAGACTCGCATACCTTTCCAATGAGTTAGCTTGCACCTGATTTGGACACCGGGAAGGCCCTCAAACATGCCTTTCAATGTGCGCTACCCGTCAGGCACATGTGCGCTACGTGTAAGGGAATTTTGCCTATTTTGACCAGTTCGGCCAGAAAAACACTGTTTTCACTTGGTTTAATGTTTTGGGCATGTAAATCATGGATTTTTATGTAACTTTCATGGCTCTAAGATACTTTTACTCTCCTTGATCACTTCTAGAAGATTCTTGAATGTAAATGGTAAATATTTAATGCATGGATAGGTTTCCTAAGTTTTAGAGGCAAGTTGTTTTGACTGCCTATTATCTAGTGCTTAGTTTGGAATTAGTTGAAACAGCTCCTAGGAAGCTGAGCTCGACCCCTAGAGGTGGGGAAAGGAGTTAGATCACCTATATTATGTATTTTCTCAATCATTTTCATGGTTGGAGAGGTTGGACTCTTGAGGGAGAAGCTCCTATTGTATATTTTACTTGTATCTCTGCAATTTGAGGAAAAGGAAGACCAGGGTTTTGCAGACATCATTGGGATTCTTGTGGACTCTTGTGCTGATGGTGTGTTCTCTTATTGTAATTGTAAGTGTGTTTATGTGTTCCATCTCTTTCTTTACTGCAGCTTATTAAACAAATGAAGTGATAAAGTGTGAATTCATGCTTGCCATGCTCAGCTTTCAAATTTGTTTAATGTTTATGTTTTCCACTGTCTAGAGAGGATTCAAAGTCATTGTTTTCCCTCTTTAGCTTCTCTTTTTTCTTCCTTGATCATCCATCTCAACTAAAGGCATCAGCACAAACTCCTACCTTGCCCCAAAGACCCACCTGCAAAAACTGAGCTCAATCCCCGCACCCTGAATTGCACTCCCTCCAATTGCCACCAAAAACCCCAAAAAACTTTAAATCAACCCTCCTTATCAGTTTACTAGCCTAATATCAGTGTTCCTAATTGGGTCAGCTCATCCTATTGAAATATCTACCGAGTTTGACCGGAGAGAGCCTTCTCATACCCCGTAGGGCTAGCTACGAGGTGAAATGGTTTGATGTTGCCTTGAAGGTTTACCTTCCTCAGCCTAGGGTGAAATCTCAAGCGCTAACATAGTGGCGACCATACTGGGGAGAACAAATTGATTGTTTGCTTATTGGTGTGTTTAATTCATAAGCTTAGACGGAGTCTGAAGGTACGCCAGGTAGCCTTCGAAAACGCTCTTGTTTTACATCAGCGTAAGTAGATAAACGCTCCTTCGGTCGACCTCCGTGAGCTAGTGAATGTAACATGGCAATCTGCAATTTACCCCAGTACATGTATCAAGTTCAGATCTGATTGTTGATGGTGGACAACGATCAGACACTTGCAAGGCTGAAATCATTCACTTGGCGACTCTAAATCAGTTTTGAAGATCAGATCCAAAGACTCCACTGGAGGATGATCCCGACCAGCAAAAACATGAAAGGAGAATATGGCAAGATCAGGTACTCAAGTTGGAATTTCATCCAAGACATTTTGTTCTTTGTCATAAATTATTTCTTCTCTTTTCCCAAGAATGTCAAAACTTCTTTGCAAAGTATATTGTATTTGAGAAGAGATCCTCGGCCTGCAGTTGATTCTTTCCCTTTGAAGATTGTAAATACCCAAGATTTGCATGCCTTTGAGCTTGATCAAGATCCTTTTCCCAAATCTTGTGATGACCGTGTTCAAATTGATGAAACTCAAGAGACCAAGACTAATTCTATACCTGCTGTACATACCCCTACACCTTGTAAAATTCCAGATCGGTATAAACCGCTTGTTTTACCTTCTGTTCTCCATGCTTTCCCCAAAAATTATGATTTATACTTGCCGAGGTTTGATGGCGAAAGTAAGAATGTCAACGCTGAACAACATGTCCAGAATTTTGAGAATTTTCTAGATCTTTTTGAAGTTGATGATGAAGATGTTAGTATGAGGCTTTTTGCTCTTTCTTTGCAAGCCAAAGTGAAGAGTTGGTTCAAAGCCCTGCCTGATGCGAGCATTTCAGATTTCCAGCAGTTTGTCAAAGTTTTTCTCGACAGGTGGATGATCGGGCAGAACCTTCTCTTGATTGTAGAAGAGTATAATCAGCTGAAAAGATTGCCAGGGGAGACAGTACAACAGTTTTCAGCGAGATTTAACCATGTTTATTATTCGATCCCAATTGATATAAGGCCTACTCTTAGATCTGCTCTCTTGCACTATCCGGGTGCCTTTGATCCGGAGATGGAGTTTCAGCTGAGAGAAAAAGATATTGCAACACTTTACGAGATGCAAAACAGTGCAGTAAATGTAGAGGCGCATCTGCTGATCCGACGGGCAAGAATGAAGGAAGAAGAGATGAAAAATATAGATCCGGAAAAATCGACATCTTTAGAGGTAAAGCTTGACATTTTGGTAAGTGCAGTAGAAGAGATGATGAAGAAGATCACCACAAGAAATGCTTATGATGTTCATGCTCATGGCTCGCTGATTGAAGAAGAACAAGTTGCTGATCCAAAACATTTTGTTTCCCATCCTAGTTGTCATAGCACTGATAATGATTGTTTTGTAGATCATCTTGGAGAAGAAAGAACTGTTGATATGACGTGTATGTTTGATGATGATTTGCCTCAGTTTGATGAGTATGACGATGATTATGTTCTCCAAACAAAAGCTAATATTGCAGATAAATCAGCAGCTAGTTTGTGCGAGGAAGAAGTTCATTTTCAGCAGCTTGAATATAATGTTCAGCCATCACATCTCAGCTATGACAGTGACGAGGAAAGTGCAACAAATTTCGAAGTAAGTGAAGGATCTTTGCCTTTTTGTTTTGATTCATGTCAGTTCATTAAAGACAACTTCTAGGCAATCAGAAATCAAATGTCAACAAGTCTTGATTTAGACCATTTTGAGAGCAATGAAAATTTTGTTCAAGACTTCTCATATTCAGATTTGCAACCCCCGCAAGCCATTGATTGTCAAGTTGCAGCTGAAGACTTGGAAGTGCACTCACATGATTTAATGATTCAAGGTGACTCTGTACCATTTTGTTTTGAATCAATTCAGTTTTTGAAGGGTAGATTGCATAGTAAATCATTTAATGTTGAGGATGAGACAGATGACAAAATTCTTGAGCAGCCTGTAACATCAGATTTGCAGTTACCAAATGAAATTGAAAGGCAGATTATAGATGAAGGTGTGGCAGCCGAAATACCTGATTTGATGATGCAGGAAGATTCTATACCCTTTTGTTTTGAAGCGTTTCAGTTTATAAGGCAGAATTCTCATAAAATCTCTCAAGAAAAAGATGAACAGCTAGAAGGATGTCATGCATTTTCAATGGATATATTACAACAGTCTTTTCATGTTTTTCATGATCCAATAGCTGATGTTTTGGATGAGGTTTGCAGTCAAAGTCTTTCTCCATTGACTACATGTGAGCTTGAATCATGTGCTGATATGAATTTGATCCGGCAGCCGGTTTCTTTGTCATTTTCAGCAGCGGTCTTGTCACTAGGCTCAGATCAAAATTTGCATTCATGGTATGAGGAAAAGAGAAGTAATCCATTGGATGAGCTAGGTTCCAGTGTGCTTGAATTTCAAGATCCTTATGCAGTGTTTTTGGAGGTGGATAGAGAATTCATATCATTCAACGGATCTGTTCCCAAGTTGTCATGGGAGTTGCCTTTCAGTTGTTCTCTCTTGTTGTTCATAAGCAAGCACTTGTGGAGATTTCAAACAGCAGATGGGACACTTACTTGGTTACATTGGTTGTTTCATTTCACTTGACCAGGTGATGAATGAAACTGTTAGAGTAGGTTTTGATGAATAAGCTCCCCTTTGAGCATCATTTTCAGTTTGTCGGTTGTGTTCAAGTATTGAGTCAGTTTTTAGTTGAGTCATGAGTCCTTTATGAGTCAATTTTTAGTCTTGTTGTTAAATTAATTTGTGTTTTCAAGTCATCAGTTTTCAGTCATGCATTTCAGCTTGAGTTTATGACTCCATTGCCCAATAATTGTAAGGCACTGGTCTGCTCTCCCAGAGGTCTACGGTTCTTGGCACCTCCAAGGAGCTACCATCCCCATTGGAGCCAATGTTAGTGTCAGTCTTTCCAGCCTGCCTACAGTGATCAAATGTGCTCTTACAACGTGATTTTGAAGTGTCAAGGTCAAATTTTGTCATTTCAGTGAGTCTTCAAGCAAAATTTGGTCACTAGGCATTAGGTCTAGGGTTTGCCCAAATGTCAGTCCATGTCATCATTCAGCTGAGCCTATCATCATTCAGAGGTTTTTCATCGTCATGTCAGTGTCTAATGGGTCATTTTACACCGTGTTCATGCTTCAGTTGTGCCTTGGCAAGGTCATTTCCCTCTCCTAGGGTTTTGAAGCCAATTTCTCTTGGATGGTCAAATCACCGGCACAACTTGTTTCCTGATGTTCATACACCTTCCCTTATCCTTAAAATACCTTATCAAACACTTCCCATCCCTTAGATCCGCCAAATTCCTCATTTTTGCGCAAACCCTAGTTTCTAGCTACAACCTGGCAATTTTCTAGGTTGGGCCTATGTTTTGCCCTTTTGGACCCCTTCCCCTCACTCAATCTCTGAGATTCCACTTTCCCCTACTTCCTAACATCCCTCCCTACTCCCCAAATTTCCCCAAGAATTTAGAAGCCCCCTATCCCCTTCATTCCGCTTTATTTCGACAAAATTCCTTGTTTCACACATCGGGACAAGTTTCACTAAAATGATGGTTATGAGCAATCAAAGATGAATTTTTCAAAACTGAGAGAGGTTTTTGTCCAAAACATTCCAAGGAAGAAAAACCTCCTTCAATTTTTACACAGGTGTCATGGTTGGAGAGAAATGTCAAGAATTCCGTTGCCTCAGGAGAATCAAAGACACCTCTGAAGTGACCTTGGAAAAATCAAGTTTTCTCCTAGCTGGGTTGGCCAAATGATTTTCTTGATGGGTAAAATGATAACTAGACATAAATATCTTTCCAATGATCTATCATGAGATAAATTTGGGGTTGAGGAAGGCATTCAAAAGTTGACTGCAACAAAACTCTTCTTTCAGGCAGCCTCATTTGGCACTTTTTGACCAGTCTTGGGAGATTTGATTGTTAATAGGTCAAATCAACTCTAAATTAAAAAATTCCACTTGGGTTGGAAATTAGACTCAAATACCTTTCCAACGAGCTATCTTGCGCCCGATTCTGACATCGGGAAGGCCTCAAAAAAGGCTGTGAATGTGCGCTACCCGTTGAGAGGTGCGCTACCCGTTGAGAGGCTGCCCGCAGTGTTAATTTTGAACTGGCGCTACCTGTTGGGAGGTGCACTACCCGTTGAGCTGTAAAAGCAAGAATCACCTCAAACTCACTAAAATCTTCTTCAAATTTGAAAATTGGGTTGAGGTAGGCTCTATACATGTTGTTTGATGGGTTGATGATGGTTATGGGTCTACATGCTTGCGATTATGCCTCCAAGAATACAAGGGAAAAAGATATTTGTAACTGTTTGTCAATGTGGGCAGAATGTTAGGGTTTTATGTTTGTTTCAAGGTTTTTTTGGTCCCATTTGATTCCCTCCCTTGTTCCCCCTTTTCTTCACAAAGTCATGCTTATGTCTCTGCCCTTATTATTTGCAAAGAAATGTAAATTTCCCCCCATGGCCTAATATGTAAACCCTATCCCTCCCCCAAGTCCAAAGAAGGTTGTCCGAGGCCCTCAAGAAGAAGAAGAAGGCCAACCCACTCCGTATCTTGGCCGAGGCTTCTCTCACTCACCATGATACTCATTATCCTCTTCCTAGCAGCTAGCACAAGAAATTTTGAAAATTTTGAGGCATTTTTGACATTTTTGGGAAATTCACAGGTTTTGGCCTTTTAACGGGTAGCACCCCGTGCGCTACCCTACATGGGGCAACTCAGAACGGGGAAAAATCAGCATTTTTGGAATTGTCATGCAAATTTACACCTACCTATGGATGGACTTCAGTTTTTATGGAGATTTGGGCTTCCAAAAGCTCAAAATACATGCAAATTTTGACTTTCTGCCCCTATTTTGAGTTGCAGAAAGCTGTCTTGGGAGAATTGAGTTTTGAGGGGTCAAATGAACTCCAAATTCAAAAATTCTGGTGGGGTTGGAAAGAAGACTCGCAGACCTTTCCAATGAGTTAGCTTGCACCTGATTTGGACACTGGGAAGGCCCTCAAACAGGCCTCTCAATGTGCGCTACCCGTCAGGCACATGTGCGCTACGTGTCAGGGAATTTTGCCTATTTTGACCAGTTCGGCCAGAAAAACACTGTTTTCACTTGGTTTAATGTTTTGGGCATGTAAATCATGGATTTTTATGTAACTTTCATGGCTCTAAGATACTTTTACTCTCCTTGATCACTTCTAGAAGATTCTTGAATGTAAATGGTAAATATTTAATGCATGGATAGGTTTCCTAAGTTTTAGAGGCAAGTTGTTTTGACTGCCTATTATCTAGTGCTTAGTTTGGAATTAGTTGAAACAGCTCCTAGGAAGCTGAGCTCGACCCCTAGAGGTGGGGAAAGGAGTTAGATCACCTATATTATGTATTTTCTCAATCATTTTCATGGTTGGAGAGGTTGGACTCTTGAGGGAGAAGCTCCTATTGTATATTTTACTTGTATCTCTGCAATTTGAGGAAAAGGAAGACCAGGGTTTTGCAGACATCATTGGGATTCTTGTGGACTCTTGTGCTGATGGTGTGTTCTCTTATTGTAATTGTAAGTGTGTTTATGTGTTCCATCTCTTTCTTTACTTCAGCTTATTAAACAAATGAAGTGATAAAGTGTGAATTCATGCTTGCCATGCTCAACTTTCAAATTTGTTTAATGTTTATGTTTTCCACTGTCTAGAGAGGATTCAAAGTCATTGTTTGCCCTCTTTAGCTTCTATTTTTTCTTCCTTGATCATCCATCTCAACTAAAGGCATCAGCACAAACTCCTACCTTGCCCCAAAGACCCACCTGCAAAAACTGAGCTCAATCCCCGCACCCTGAATTGCACTCCCTCCAGTTGCCACCAAAAACCCCAAAAAACTTTAAATCAACCCTCCTTATCAGTTTACTAGCCTAATCTCAGTTTTCCTAATTGGGTCAGCTCATCCTATTGAAAGATCTACCGAGTTTGACCGGAGAGAGCCTTCTCATACCCCGTAGGGCTAGCTACGAGGTGAAATGGTTTGATGTTGCCTTGAAGGTTTACCTTCCTCAGCCTAGGGTGAAATCTCAAGCGCTAACAGATTGAATGTACCTTACTGTAGTAGAATTACCACTGAATGTGGATGTGTGGTCCTTTCTAGATGCAGTGATATTTTGAATGCATACTGTGACACTACCATACAACTATGACAATCCTATCACCTAACACAAATAATCCCTCTAGACACAACTTAACATAATCAGACTATACAACCACCTATCTTTAGCTACCCTTCCACAACTCTATCACCACATGTAGCTGTCACACCTTTGCTGAAGCAATCTTGTAGTAATGAAGGCCTGACTTCTGATGTCTTCGTAAGAATGAGACTTTTTTAGGTGAAACCAATATTCCTTTGCTGTCCTTGTAGCAATCATAAAATTAAAAAAAGGACCTAAGCCGAGACCTTCAAGATGCTTGTCATTTTCCACTGCACTATTTAGCCTTACAGTGTTCAATATTTTCCCTTGTCTTTATGTCACTATACCCCTTTATATTTCACTGTCTATTCCTTGAATTCACTTCCTCGGTTACCACAGTTCTAACACAAGTATGTTGTTTCCCTTCGTGGCTCTATCTTGTGACAGTTCTTTACTTCTTCATTATGATGAAGATAGAGTTCATCCGAGACTTCTGAGATATTTGTTTTATCTTCTTTGTTGAGTACTCAGAGATACCCGAGTTTTTTTCCAAGGATGAATATGTGAATGATCTTTAGAATACTTCCAAATGTAGAAAAATGACACCAGCGAAGACAAAATGTGCCTAAATCACAAGAGGTATGTCATTATATATTACAACGTTTTGTTTACTTCAAGGTCTGTTTGTATTGCCAATAAAAATGGATCTAATCAAGCCCTAATAGGGCTACACATGCCTCACGTAAACATCCAACAAAAGAGCCAAACCCCATACGATATGAAAGTAAACCCTACCTCTTAGAGTGGCTCAGAAACCCTCACGCTGCCTCAGGACTGAAACAAATATGTAAAAAGGTAAGCCATATTCACAAAAGAAAACACAAACTTACCTGATTACAAGAAAGAGCCAAATGTATCCATAAATACACAATTTGATGACTGTTGTGTAATTATTTGTGCCCTAGATGAGGGCCGAAAAAGAACAGCAATGCAACCACAAACTAGACCTTGTTTTCTTTGATAAAAGACACTATATTCACAATGAACTTGTGCTAATCCTCTAAACAAACCCTTGCTGCTGCGTCATCTTCATAATGCAAATGAAACTCAATAAATCCCACGCAGAAATGTGTCAAACAACTAACGAAATTCTTAACTAGAAACAAACCCTAACCCTTCTTGAAATACTTGCATTAAATGCCCTAGGGTTACAACAAAATTTTAGAGCTATTGTATTGAAAAATCCGTTGACTAATTTAGTTCTATGAGGAATTATTTTATAGTGTGTAGAAGGGATAATTAAACGTTAAAGAAGAGATTCTTAGGTAGATGTTAGAGGATATTTAGGATTATATGAATTTGCTTGACATTTTAATAAATTATTAATATATCACCTAAGAAAGAACCACTCAAATTTTAGTTAAGAGGTTTGGTTTTTACATATGTCCTATGGGGGTGAAAAATAAAAATAATTCTCCTACCAAGGATGACAAGGAACCCTTATACAACTTATGGTCCTACCCGAGTGTGAAGTCAATGATTGGTTTAATGCCTTTGGATTTTCAATATATTCAACTTATACGTGGTGAGAATCCTTGTCATATATTGACAACCATTGGTGAATAAGGTGATGTATCAACCCCTAGGGTTTTAGCCCACTAATGGGGGTTTCCGACTTCAAACACAAATAACTCTCAAACCGTGAAGAACTGGGTGGCATACCGTATATCAACAAAAACATCTTGACGAGTAGAATCCATATAGGAGATTTTTGATGCAAAATAATATGAGTTGTCAAGTCAAAATGTGCATGAAAGATCGGGGTATCCCCTGGTGCTGCTTGTGTTGACATCAATGACAACCACTGATAAAAAATGATAACATATTAAATTTTGAATACAATTTCTAATTTCTTATTCTCAACAATTTATTTTATACTTAGAAATCACGACAATAAATTATTTTTGTGAAAACCATTGAATAAAAAATACACTAGCATTTAGCTTATATATTTTCAGTAGAAATTAAATAGAAAATTAGTCCCAAAACATGACATAATTTTTCCCAACAAATTCTCCTTCACCTTTCTATTAATTAGGAAAATTAGGGCTCATTTAACATGGAAAATAACCCTCATAGAATATATAGAAAATACAACAGTGGAACTTAGAAAGTCATCACCCTCTAAATTTTGGCATGCACATGTGTTGTCTATTTTCCATAGTTTCAACACCCCTGTAGAAACTATTCCCATCCACAAGTATGGCATCAACCCTATCAGCCTCCCTAAACTCTCCACTTACCTGTTAGAACTTGGAATTAGTAGTTTCAACCTCCTCCTCCATGTGACACACCCTCAACCTAACCACATATAGCTCTTAACCATCCTCTTGTGTGCTCAACCTACATAACCTATGCTCTCTTGAACCCGTAGTTTCATAGTTTTCATCCCTTAGTCTTGAGCCTCTCATTCTCTTGAGAAAATACTCTCCCAAGAATTGATATGTCTTCCTCCTTGCTCTTTAGTTTTTTTTATAATTTTCATTAAGCCAAATCCCTAACCCTAATTTCCTAAGTGATGAGTGGCTAGGATTATATTCTTAGCCTCACTTGAGATCAACTATAGAGATTAGATCTAATTCGCTAAAATGATTAAATTAATTTTTCATTAGAAAACTTATCTTAATAGCTAACATCAATGAATTAATTAATTAACCCTTTCAATACAACTATCCATATTTGTAAACTATCTATATGCTATTTAGTTAGTATTCAAAGTAGTTAGGATGCAATCTAAAATTCTACAGGTTGTTAAAAGTACCAAAAGTAGTGGTGGATCTTATAGACCCCAAGTGGATGGAATTTTTAAGACTTTGATATACATTATCAATTATAAAAAATTTAGTTGAATTCATTCACCACAATGCATTAATAGAACTCACTAAAAGTAACAAACAAGATATCCAAAGCTAAATATCTATAGGGGAAATATTTATTACCGAGGCTAAACTAGACAGTACTTGAAACATATGCCATCCCCACCCACTTGAAAAGATATACTAGTTCCCCCATTCATCATGCATGAAGAATTCTTTCTAAAGAAAGAAAGAAAGAAAGAAAATGGAAAAAACAATACTAGTTAATTATGAGGGAATGTAGATATCTCCGTTAGGTATATGGATGTTTGCTAATAACAAAGAAACAAATTCTCATGAGTAGTTAATCAACACCATGAGGATTGCCAAATTTAACCTATAATAATTCAAAACCACCAATCTAAATAATTTATGTGATGATGGTTTTAACATAAAACCTAGTTTATGTTTTAAAGAATTAACTTCATCAACTTTTAACTTTTAGATTCGTTAGTGAGCTGGTATAGTTTGGGAATAAAACTTCAACATTCTTTAACCATTAGACATAGTTTCTATGGAACCCACTATGGGAATTCATGAATCTTCTCTAGAGTATGGTTGAATCATATCTTATCGTATTTTCACTAACTCAGGAACGCATTTGCAAATATTCATGGATTCACCTCGTTTGTTGCCATGTATTGTGGCCCATTACCCACCAATTTTGGCTAGGACTAAAATTGGTTGTTTGATCCTCCTTAAATCAAGGTTTGGGATATTGGTTCCCTAAGGTGAAATATTAGGGAGGACAAGATGGATATTTGATTAAAATCATGATTAAAGAATGAAGAACACTATTTTTTCTTGTCCTTTTTTGAAATTAAGGATTTGAGTTTAGTATAGATCTGGTATTAAAACATAAAAAAGGCCTATTTGATGTCATGTATATTCTTCCTCATAAAAGTAAATCTTCAAACATGATATATCATGAATCTCTAGGATGAAGGTTGTAAAAAAATCCTACTCTCAATTTGGAGTTCTATGCCTTTGTCGAGGACATGGTGCATCTACAGTGGCATCTTTACTTGGTAGAACAATGTGTCTAACCATCTTGGAGAGTTCAAAGGACTCTGTTATGAAATTTATAGGAAACTTGGACATAGTAAAAGCGTTGAAAATTGGCAGTTGAGGGAGCGATTCCCTCCTTAGAGAAGCCTAGAAACCTCTAAGGAGACCCCTCTTGCACTTGAAAAAAATATTTTTTGCACATGGAACATATTATCTTTAATGTGGGTCCAAGTCATCTCAAAAATTAAAAGTTGGCCTAAAGGAGAAATTTGACCTCCTAAACCTCATATAAATACACCTGAGGTGATATCACTTAGAGGCATCATCATCACACATCATTTCTTCTTCATGTGGTTTGATATGATCTAAAAATTGTAGGGTTGAGTTCACACGTGTGAGAGGAGGAGACAAAAAATATATTTGACTTGCATTGACTTCTGTTTTTGGCGCCTTTGACCTGGTTTGACTTCACTTGATGTGGGCTAGTTTGACCGAATTTTGATATAATTTTGGAGGCCGAATTCAAGGAGAAGAAGACTGAATTTTTCTGGACACTTTGACCATCTTTGACCACCGATTCAAAGCTATGGGTTTCATAGTTTGACTTTGAATTTGACCAGAATTTGTGGGCTAATTTCTTGGACTATTTTGACTAGGTTTGACCAAGCAAGGAACACCAAATTTATTGCTAGCTTGACCAAAATTTTTTGAGCACTTTGGAGCATTGACCTTAAATGGTTAGGTTTTCATTGACTACTGTTGACTTTGAATTTGACAGGGCCAAAATTGTAGGATTGTACTTTGACCAGATTTGTCTTTTATGATCATCTTTAATTGGATATTGGATTATTGAATTGGATAGTCAAGGCATTAGATAAATTTTGAGGTAAAAAAGGGCCTCAAAACAAAAATGTACAACAAAAATAAAATTTATAAGAACCAATAGGATTCAATATGATGTTGTCAACCGTGGGGGATGATTCACCTTTTTTGGAGTAAACAGATAAAAAAGAAAAAAACCTTTTCAACTCATATTTTCAACTTATCTCCTTACGATTTTATGCAAATTTCGAGCAAGAGCACTCATTGGATGTAAGATTTAAATTTTCATCCAAGGAGTACACATGTTGCATACTTTTGATGGAGCCTACTACATAAAAAATGTGAAATATACTTACAATCATGTTTTTTCATGTATTTCACATTTTTCTTGTAGTAGAATCTATCAAAGGTATGCAAGGTGGGTACTCCTTGGATGCAAAATTAAATTTTGATCCAACTAGTGCTCCCAATCAAAATTTGAGTAAAATCGTAGGGAGATAAGCTGAAAATACAAGTTGAAAAAGTAGATTTTTCTTTTTTCCCTCCAAAACTTGATGAGGTAATCTAATATTATTTTATTATTTCCATTATTATATTATAATATTCCTTATGTTGAGAAATCTAGGGAAATATTGATAGGGCTTATTATTAATTTAATTTCTCTATTACTTGACAATTTCTTGTGATTATGTATATATTATTCCTCTTAGTTATTACATTATTATCACCAAGACAATTTTCAAAGAAAAAAAGCACAAGAGAACACAAGATATAGGTGCTCAGCCAGGGAAAACCCCCTAGGTAGGGGAAAACCCAGTCAATAACTCTTCCTTCAGAAGATCCAAAGCATAGTGAGACATTCCTAGCCTTAGACCAAAGACATAGACTTATTCCATCCACCAAGCCATCCCTTACCACAACTTGTCAAACATATTCTTGTCTCCTGCTTCTCTGTGAATTTTGTAAATTCTAATCTCTGCCCATGTAATTTGGTTCAATATCACATAAATATTTTGGTCTTTGTAATAGTGAAGAATTTCGTCCTTATACTTCGGTACTTTGCTGTCTAGTACGTTATCCAAAAACAAATTTCTTTGCACTTCAACTTCACTCCTACAGTCCATTCGAACTTCTTGTCATATTCTACATTTGGTCGACTTCACTGGGGTATATATAGCATTTTGAGTGTCCTTTAATATAGGGTTGTAGGGGAGTGGCTCCCCCCCCCCTTCTAACCCGCTCCCTAATTTTTCTTTTTTCTCCCTAGCCTTTTTTTTTGCAAAAACCTTCCAAACACATTTTTTTCAAAGAAACAATAAATTTTGAGTGGGTCAGCCTACTGATCAAGCCTATGTCCCTATTATTGATATTCAATTCATGGTGTTGGGCATAGAATCCCCCCACAACATGTTTTGGGGCTCAAAGCCCAAGTTTTGAGTTAATATTTTGTAAAGCTCCGCGAATTGCAGGCACGAAATGTATGTTAGAGTCATAGGGCTGTCCACCCTAAGTTTGAATGTAACGTCAGCCTACCCATGGTCCGCGGACCATGGGATTGTATAAATAGAGTGGGGCTCTAAGTTGCAAAGAGAGGAGAATATGATCTAATGGATAGAATGAGATAGAGAAGCATAGAAGAAGAATCTAAGTGTGTCTTGGGTCGTAGTAGTAGGAAGAGGCTCTGCAGCTGAGTGTGTAGAGGCCTAGTAGAGTCTGTAGCTGAGTGCGCGGACCCCTGCAGCTGAGTGCGTAGGGTAGAGTTGAGTCTGTAACTAGAGAAGAGATTAATAAAGAAAGGTTTTATTACCAATTTTGTGCATTTGTTATGAGTTATTACATGTTTGATATCATTTGCAATTATACTGTTTATTTACTGCGTGCACTTGTATGAATTGTGAATATTGTTAAGTATAACTGAAGGCATACAAATAAGCTAAGTTAATCAACTAATATTGGATGATTAGTAAGGACTTAGGTAATAAAATTGTTCGGCCCTCGAGTAGGGTTGTGTGAAGGAAGTATCTCAGGCTGCGAGGTACAGGGAAGTGTGCGTAGTGATGTGCGCGCAGGGTCGAACCACGGACCACTTGAAACCATCAGACATCTCCGGGGTGTGGAAACCTGGTTCTAGCACCCTCACATATTACTTCGGGTGAGACCTCAGTCCACGCTCCACAGACTATTACTGAAAGGGCCAATGGTACCGGGATTTGTTTGGCTAAATCACCTCTGAACCTGGGTCAGGCCCCAACAAGCCAACAAATGGTTCCGTTGTCGGGACCGAGATCTACATAAGGGATGCCTGATTGTTAGAAAATTATATATTACGGAGCAATGGAACACATAAAATATTACAGAAATATAAACACAGAAAACGCATAAAACAAGAGAGACACAGATATACGTGGTTCACCCAGTTTGGGCTACGTCCACCCCAAATAGCCAGTCCTTCCTTTCTCTTATCTAGCAAAATGAAGAGACACAACCTACAACAAATCTGCTGTAATATCCTCTGTTTTCTCTCACAGTCTCACAAAAATCTTTCTCGCTTAGAGAATACACATCTATATCACAACCTTAAATACAATGCCCTCATACAAACAGAGGGGTTTCCTTCTAGGGCAAAAAACCCTAAACTAAACATAAGTTCTACCGTCAGATCATCTGCCTAATGAATGGCCCAGATTGACTAGAAATTACTATACTTTTACAAGGAAATTTTACATCTATTTTGGCTTCGAGGGTGCTGCCCTCGAACCCCCGCCGGGGGACCACTGGCCCCTAGACCCCCCAGCCGGGGGGGATCAGCCCCCCCGGACCTCCTCAGGTGCGACAAGTCCCCCCCACACCCCCCCGTGTGGAGGGGTGTTATAGACATTTTTGTGCCTTACAGCATAGAGCATGAAATGTCAATAATCTAAGGGATCCAAAGTCCCTAAACATGTTGTTCTTACCCTTAGAGGAACAAGGTCAGCAAACCACATCACTGCAAATCAGTTCTCCACTGAAAAACACTCAAAAACAAGTCAGTTTTGGATCATTGCAGCTGCTCCACTAGGCATCTGCGCTGCATAGCAGGTACAACAAAGGCTACCTGTGTTGCATAGCAAGTAGAACAAAGGCTACCTGCGTTGGGCGTACTTGGACATGTGGAGGAATCTTTTTCTCAAAGAGCCAGTGCCCAGGAAGCTTCTAAAAAGACACTTGATGATAAGATTCGCCTAATGATGAGTTAAGAGCTTCTAAAACTCCAAGTGGAAGACAGAAACTCCGAGTGAAGAACTGAAGAACAACTGGAGTTGAAGAGGACAACAAGTCACACATCAAGCTGACTTATCTTCACTCCAAAACTCTATATAAGGATCTCATCCCATGGGATCTAGAGGCCAGGAATTTTGTGCAAAGAATTGCTGTTGGTTTACAGTTGTGAGCATTGGGTGATTGCTTGAGGGAGGTGAAGAAGAGATTTCTCTCCGTCGGGAAGGTGATGCTGGATTGGACCTCTCATGTTTGTATCACCGCCTGAACCTTACTTCCATATATTAATAAATCATTTGAGGTTCTTCTATTTGCATGTGTTTCAATGGTGTATTGTCTTACTTGCGTCTTTGATTTATGCTAATCCTTGAATCGATTATGAATGCATGCCTCTTGTAGTTTCCTTTTCTTGTCTTATTTGTAGGATCTCGTGTAGCTGGGCCCGTGAAAAGACTTGGATCTGGGAGCAAGCGGCAAACGAAGGAGATTGGATCGACCATTTGCGCAAGACATCGGTAAGTGGATCTCTTCCTTCTATCTCTTGCATGTCATAAAGAAGAAACTTTAGATAGCTTTGCTTTCAGCTGTTGCTAAGGAACTGTCACCCTTAGAGTGGGTTAGGGTCATTCCGAGTTGGATACTTTCCCCCACAACAGACTGGCGACTCCACTGGGGAGCGTGTCTTGTTGGTAGCTTGTGTTTCTTGCTATTCATTTCTTGAACAAAGAGAGTACCGAATCGAACTGCATTCGAGTCTTTCGAATGCAAAGTAGAGGGCAGCTACTCTAGCCCAGTGTTGGGCCTGTTTATGATTTGAAGAGCAGATCCACAAGGACTCTTTTTAGCTCTTTGTGATAGTGTTCATCTTCCTTTAATCATCCTCTAGTGTATACTTGACTGACAGCCTCTGATTTGGCCAAAAACTGCTCATTTTTGAACAAACTGTGACCCGGAATCTGAGAGAGACGTGACTTGTCTCATCAGTGCAGCTGCCACAAAGGCTACCTGCATTGCAACGTAGGTCCCGAAGGGGCTACCTGCGCTGCATCTCAGATTGACAGTGCAGCACCTGCGCTGATCCAGTTTTGCCTTGTGCAACTGGGATTCCCCACTGTCTGTTGCCCAGTTTTCAGTATTGTTTTTGCAGCCTGTTGTCAACCTGTATACCCAGCTGAAACCACTTCTCTTTGCCTTCATTCTGCCTCAGTTGTATGAAGAAACCATGATTGTTCTTATTGTATTTCTTGCTGTCATTCACAGTTTCCCATAGCGAAAGTGAACTAGTCTTGCTATGACCTCTTGAATCTAGACCTATGAGAAAGTGTCGTTGTGATTCTAAGAGCTAGTTTATTGCTGTTCATAGCCGCTTGAGCATTTGCTTTCGTTATATGGTTCGAATTTCAGTATTTATTGTGTTGAAACGAGTGAATCTTAAGGTGTTCTTTTGATTATTGGACACAACTTGTTTGCTTTCGCTTGAAATTGAATTCGAAATCATACAACAAATTTCTTTTTGTAATACATCAACATTAAGGAAGAAGAAAAGAAATACTTGCATTGTGCATGTGCATTTTGACAGTTTGCATGTCGATTTAGGAAAATTGCATCAGTGTGTGCTCTATGATCTGTTTGAAAAGATGATGTCTTTCTTTTCCTTCAGTAGTTAAGGTTTTCATAAGTTGAAAGAATTGAAAAAGCTTGCTTATCATTCTTAGACTGCATTTAGGAGTTATATCATACATCACGTGGTGATCCATAAAGGCAAACTGCTAAGCAAGATCAACCTAAAAAGAACTGAATTTATCTAACAACGCTTTGAAACATAACGAAACACAGTAGAGGTCTAGGTAGAGACATGAACCGGCGTCTTTAAACATAGTGACTGTCGATCTCTACGAAGGTGGGTGATTCCTCCTGAGGGACGATAACACTAATACGGACTTGTGCCCCCGCATACCGTCGCGTATATTGGGGGACCCCTATAGGAACAAAGCCTTTATCCATAGGAAGCCGTGTCGGCCGCCCTACTGATCGCGATGCAGTGAACACAGCATTCACGAAGATCGACCACTCGTACCGTAAAACGTATTCTGTGGTTTCGCGAAAGGTTTGGCACACCCTTGCCTAGAACTCCAGAGTAGTTTCTTTTGGCCTTTTTCAAACTCTATAACTGAAAAAGTCCATCCGAGCATTTGTCACTTCGGGCTCGTTAATACATCGAAGGAGACTAGAGTCATCTTTAGCTTTTTCTCGACTCTTAAACAGTGAAAAAGCAAGTTGTGTCTAAAAGCGTCGTCATATAAAATTCATTTTTAAACGGAACATAATCACCTCCTATTCCTGCGTTGATCTTCGAAGTTAGTCTTTTGGCATCGTAGGTTCTTGTAGAATCGCTAAGAAATCTTTTGGATAGACTAGATATGTCTGAACAACCGTCGACATCTAGGACTGTGTCGTCTGACACAGCAACAGCAGAACCTCCTGCTGCTACTCCAACGATGTTCGCTGGTATACCATCTGTCCCGGCAAATTGTCAACAACAAGCCGGAGTCCAATCAGGGACGACAATATGGTTAGTTCCTATTTCTTCATCCGGATTATCATCTGGTACTTCTTATGTTGAAACTCAACAAATTGATCCAATGTGTCTTCAAAGGCCAATTTACCCTTTAAGTACTGGATTTCCACCATGTGGAGGGCAGTATGCTCTTTCATTGTTCCCTCCTAGAGAACAACCATATGAGAGTTTACAACAAGGTTCAGGTCAAACTGGAATTACATCCGGCAGTTGGGTACCAATACTGCCTCAACGATCAGGAGTTGCACATTCAATGCAACCAGTACACCCTGTGTCGAATATTCCCACCACACCTGCTATGGCGAATGCGTCGCAAGTACAAGCGCTACCTGTTGTAATACAACAACCTCTTGTCTCAGCGGATCAATCACAATCTCAGGGTAGTGCCTCCTTATCTGGAGCGACTCAGGCTCAAACAAGTACTGTGACTCCTCATCTTGGTCAATCATCCAGTATTGGTCAACAGCAAATGGTCCAACAACCAGAGCTGGTTCAATCTCAACAGCCGCCATTCCAGCAATCATATCAAGGACCTGAGCAACAAGTCTTTGTAAGTAATGGGCAACCATGCTATAATGGTTATGCCCATCAACTTTGTCAAAGTTGTCAGCATTATGCTGGTCTGCAAAGACCCATTGCTCAGGCGATACCATCTTATCCTGGATATGCTTCGCCTAACCTGAACCAATAGTTGCCCTTTGTAGCAACTCTAGAATTGCCAGATCTAAACCGGCTGACGAATGATCCAATTGCTTATGCCCCTTGGTGGCCAGCGATTCCGCATAAACTTCCATCGGACATTCCTAAATTCAATGGAAATCCAGGTGAAGACCCGTCGAATCACGTCATGACTTTTCATCTGTGGTGTTCATCGAACACTCTAAACGATGATTCGATAAGACTTCGCCTCTTCCAGAGGACATTGACAGGTCCAGCGGCTAAATGGTATATTGAATTGCCAAGAGCCTCTTTCGACAATTTCAGCTCCTTAGCCACGACTTTCTTAACCCATTTTCAATTACCGATAAGGTATGAAACAAGAACAGAACTACTTACCAACTTCAAACAGACAACGGCCACTCACATATCTGATCATATACATGAGTGGCGACGTCATTGTAGGATGGTGAAAACTTACGTTCCCGATCAGCTGTTAGCTGAATGGTTTATAAAGTCGTTACTTCCGGCTATAACGGAAGATGTGGCCAAGGGAGGAGTCGTAATAGAGGAGCAAGTCATTGCTCGTGCTCAATACTTAGACTTAGTATATACTCAGTCGGGCACGCTCTATGACAAAATACCTGACGCCCCTAGACCTGAATTTTCAATTCCTCCCCCTCCTAAATCAAATACTAACTCTCACGCCAGTAATGGCGTGACTGGAAAACGCAAAATTTCTAGTCAAAATGCAGATGAGGAACTTCTTGCCTCAGAAGTAAATGCCATGTCGACCGACAAGGTAAAACGACTGAAGCAACCAGGGGGCAAGAAGAAAAAGAAAAGGAAAGGGAAGCCCCCGACAGGGTGTCATATATGCGATGAGGATCATTGGACGAAAGATTGTCCACATATAGCTGAAGTTAAGAAACTCTTCAAGAGTTCAAAAACCCCAGCAGTATTGACTGATCCGTTTCCTAATCCAAGACAAAATCTGGTTGCTAATCAAAATGCTTCCCGATCCCAAGTGCTTATGTTGTCCACCTCAAAGCAGCAGGATAATGCTTTGACAAGGAATAAAGATTACAGGAATCCAAAGCAGTTGAACAACAAGGCAAATAAACAACCTAGTAGTTCAACAACAACTTTGACCAAAGTCGTGCCACCCATCATTCCTGAACCAATGATAAAGTCGCCAAAGGGAGTAGTACACAAATCTACATTTAATCCTCGTGAAAAAATAACACAGGATTATAATATAATAGAGGACCTGGCTCAATCGTCATCCGCTATGTCGACGCCTGAGGTAGCGCAAAATTGCACCTCCCAAGAGCAAGCTTTATTATCAGCTATAGGTGGGATTGGCCCAATGGATTCCAATCTTGTGGCCTTTAATCATAAAGGATATGACCCTCAGTTACCAGCTCAACAAGCTTTCCTTATTCAAGTGAAAGCCCTCAACAAAACTGTTCATCGAACAATTATTGATGAGGGGGCATCTACATGTCTTATGTCGATGAGTTGCTGGAAAAATTTAGGCTCACCACCCTTGTCAAAATCATCAACGACGTTAAAAGCATTTGATGGACGATCATACACTCCATACAGGATTTTAAATAACTTGCAAGTTGAACTGGGGGGCAAAACAGTAGGATTTGATGTTGAAGTAATCGACGAAAACCTCGATTACAACATCCTACTGGGAAGGCCTTGGATATATGCCATGGCTGCAGTTGTGTCGACCTACTTCAGGAGGATTGTATTTCCTTTTCAAGGAAAAATTACAATCGTCGACCAACAAACATTTCTCCCCAACAATTCTCAAGTTACGGGAAGCAGCACAATGATCCATGAAAGTAATCAATCACTCCAAAATATCGGAGTAGGTCTCCTAAAAGACCCTGCCTTAATGGGTACTTTTGCCCTACCGCCGGTGAGTAATCTGGCGGAAGTAGCCACAAGGGAAACCTACAATATGAAATCTTCTATATCTAACGGATTCGGAAGATTCCTAAACATTTTGTCAGCATGGATCATCACCCTAATGGAAATACTGTAAAAACAGTGGGCTCCGAGGACGGTTCTTATCTCGTGTCAACCTCGTTAAAAAATGAAACAAGGAGTCACGAGGATAGTTCTTTTACTATGTCAACCTCATTAAAAAATGAAACAAATCCCCTTTTCAAAATTCAAAGGTAAACCTTCATTCCAACCACCAAGTTGAATGCAATGAAGCTTGGGGGGCACCCTCCTTTGACATGCGTTATTATGATGCTGGGGGCATGCAAACTTAATGAGCAGTTTTGGCAAAGTTCATGCTCGTTAAAAAATAAACACAAAACCGAGCAGTTTTCGCAAGAGTTCATGCTCGTTAAAAAATAAACACACATGTGAGCAGGCTTCCCCCCAGTGTTCAAGCTCATTCAGAAAAAATGAACCGGTAAATAACCATTTGAGACCGTAAATTCATTAGCCATAAAAGCCTTGGTCGTGTTTGTGCACTGTCACCTCCACTTTTCCTTTGGCTGATCATTCACATCCACTTGATTGTTTACCTATTTTGAGGAACAGCTGCCAAGAGTGATCCCATTTAGCCATCCTTGTAATACTGCCGTGATTGGAAAATTCCAACCTGTACCTGGAATCTGCTGCTATCCCTGTTTATCACTCGTTCCTCAAAATACGAGTCTTCTTTGAGCTCTTTTCACTGACTCGTAAAAAAATGAAAAGTTTGCCGAGTTTTGGCCTTCCAGCTCGTTAAAAGGACCGGAAGAGCTATCCCTCCTCTAGATTTTAATCTTTTTGGACCTGAGGGATTATTGCACAAAAAGATCGAGCGCTTGTCTGGTTCGGCTCGATAAAGATATCGAACATTCTTCCCTTCTGTATTGTTTTATACTTTTTCGGACTTAAGGGATTAGATGACGAAAAAGGACCCCTGGAGTCTACTTTATGTACCCTTTTCAGACTCTCTAAAAATGAAAAGGACCGAGTTGTCTTTGTCGCTGGGCTCGTTAAAAATGTTAGATAGCGACAAACTTGTCTTTAGACAAGAACGAGTTTCCCTATCGCTAGGCTCGTTAAAACATAGCGATGGGCTTGCCCGAAGGGCAGGTTATAGATCAAGCATATGTTATCCTCCTCAAGCTTGACAAAAATAAAGAGGTACTGGTCAGAAATGACTGGGGAAAAATTGGGAAGAACCTCAAAGCTTAATGGTAGCAAGTCGCTCTTGAACATGACACTTTTGGCCTCCGTAAATATCAGGTTGGGTTATTATCATTCACCGGTCCCTTCACCATGGTCTCGCCATACCATCCATACATGGGGTAATGCTACCGATCCATCACATCAGTGTCGTTATATGTTCAAGAGATGTCATTCAGAAAGTGTCAACCGGGTCCCATCCACTACCATACATCATCTTTCATCCTTCCATGACCGCCACCCTGAATCATATTTCACAGATCGTTTTCACCATCATCACTAGCTCCGTTCCGTGTCACTGATGTGGGATTCATTAAGGCCCTCCTTTGACGGATCACTTCTTGTCGACATCAGCTCATTATCCAAGAATTTGATCTAGGAACACCCCCTCAGTACTTTGAAGCTTGCATGCCTCAATGGCAAGTTTCTCACTTCCGGCGATAGGTATACATTAATGACCTTCGACCGGGAGACTTTGCGTGGTGTTCGACGTCAGATCCTATATGCACGCCACGTGAATTGTGCTGCAGTACCTTGAGGGTCATCATCATTATCGGTGATTCCTCTCGCGCTTGTTAACAGTTTACATTATTGACTGGTAATCAAGCGATGTCTTTCCATGTTCGACTTCAAGAAATTCTCACATGGATCGACTTGTACTAGAGTGAAGATCGGACAAGTTTGAAGACCCCGGATCTAGTTTCATCCATCCGGGCTACGATATATATTCAGGAGATAAAAACATAGACATGTACAGCAGATGAGCATCCTACTAAAAGGATGATAATTAAAAGCAGAGAATTATCCGTCTCTTATCAGATGATCGTCTGTTTATGTACGGCAAATGTATTTATAAAGCTGATCATGGGAAATGCCCACATCAGCTAGATCATGAAAAGAAAATATGAAAAGATAATGTATTGTATTGTATTTTGTTACAGGTCACCTCCCGGCGATTGAATGAACTTCGGATCCTCCTAATAAAGCATTTCACCCGATAAACGACCTCATACTTTAGGGGGCAACTGTTATAGACATTTTTGTGCCTTACAGCATAGAGCATGAAATGTCAATAATCTAAGGGATCCAAAGTCCCTAAACATGTTGTTCTTACCCTTAGAGGAACAAGGTCAGCAAACCACAGCACTGCAAATCAGTTCTCCACTGAAAAACACTCAAAAACAGGTTAGTTTTGGATCATTGCAGCTGCTCCACTAGGCATCTGCACTGCATAGCAGGTACAACAAAGGCTACCTGCGTTACATAGCAAGTAGAACAAAGGCTACCTGCGTTGGGCGTACTTGGACATGTGGAGGAATCTTTTTCTCAAAGTGCCAGTGCCCAGGAAGCTTCTAAAAAGACACTTGATGATAGGATTCGCCTAATGATGAGTTAAGAGCTTCTAAAACTCCAAGTGGAAGACAGAAACTCCGAGTGAAGAACTGAAGAACAACTGGAGTTGAAGAGGACAACAAGTCACACATCAAGCTGACTTATCTTCACTCCAAAACTCTATATAAGGATCTCATCCCATGGGATCTAGAGGCCGGGAATTTTGTGCAAAGAATTGCTGTTGGTTTACAGTTGTGAGCATTGGGTGATTGCTTGAGGGAGGTGAAGAAGAGATTTCTCTCCGTCGGGAAGGTGATGCTGGATTGGACCTCTCATGGTTGTATCACCGCCTGAACCTTACTTCCATATATTAATAAAGCATTTGAGGTTCTTCTATTCGCATGTGTTTCAATGGTGTATTGTCTTACTTGCGTCTTTGATTTATGCTAATCCTTGAATCGATTATGAATGCATGCCTCTTGTAGTTTCCTTTTCTTGTCTTATTTGTAGGATCTCGTGTAGCTGGGCCCGTGAAAAGACTTGGATCTGGGAGCAAGTGGCAAACGAAGGAGATTGGATCGACCATTTGCGCAAGACATCGGTAAGTGGATCTCTTCCTTCTATCTCTTGCATGTCATAAAGAAGAAACTTTAGATAGCTTTGCTTTCAGCTGTTGCTAAGGAGCTGTCACCCTTAGAGTGGGTTAGGGTCATTCCGAGTTGGATACTTTCCCCCACAACAAGGGGTGTACAAACTTCCTGGGGTATAGATCTGGCTGAAACAAAAGACCTCTGAACAATCATGGTCCACACACAACAATCTCCCACTTGGAGAATGATTGTAGAAACTCCACCGCTGCTTCATTTGCTGGAAAATGACTCCTCTTTGGACTTGGCTGTTTCTCATCTTCATCGTCATCCTTGAAGACCAATTGAAACTGAGCATGTTCTCAGTTTCTCCCTGGTTACAACTTTTGTTAGCATGTCTGCAGGATTTTGGCTAGTGTGTATCTTTTCCAGCTTCAACTCTCCATATTCCAACACTGATCATATGAAATGGTACTTGAGCTGTATGTGTTTAGTCCTAGAATGAAATGCTGAGTTCTTTGCAAGATGAATGGCACTTTGGCTATCACTGTATAACGTGCCCATATCATGCTCCTTACCCAATTCACCCATAGACCTTTGTAACCAAATAATTTCTTTACTAGCCTCTGTAGCAGCAACATATTCTGCTTCTGTTGTTGAAAGCACAACAACACTTTGGATTTTTGAAACCCAACTGACATTTGTTCCACCAACAGTAAATACATATCTTGTAGTGCTCCTCCTGTTATCTCTGTCACCTGCCATATTTGCATCAACATATCCCTGTAGAGAAATTTTTGAACCACCAAAGCATCATGCTTGATTTGTGGTACGTTTCAAATATCTGAGAATCCATTTCACTGCCATCCAATTTTCCTTTCCTGGATTGTTCATGTACCTGCTTACAACTCCCACTGCATGTGCAATATCAGGCCTTGTGTAGACCATTGCATACATTAAGCTTCCAACTGCTGATGCATATGGAACTTTAGACATATAATCCATGTCTTCTTGGGTCTTTGGGCACATTTCCTTACTAAGTTTGAAATGGCTAGCAAAAGGTGTACTAACTGGTTTTGCATTGTGCATATTAAATCTTTTCAACACCTTTTGTATGTACTCATTCTGAGACAATGTTAATTTGCGATTTTTCCTGTCTCTAGTGATTCTCATACCAAGGATTTGTTTTGCAGATCCCAAATCCTTCATTGCAAATGAATTTGCCAATTTTCTTTTGAGCACATTTATTTCCTGCATGTTAGACCCTGCAACAAGCATGTCATCTACATATAATAACAATATAATATAGCTGCCATCATTTTGCTTTTTCAGATAAACACAATGATCAGAGTGACATCTAGTATAACCTTGTTCAGACATAAACTTGTCAAATTTTAGATACCACTGCCTTGGAGCCTGTTTTAAGCCATACAAGCTCTTCTTCAACCTGCACACTAGTTTCTCCTTCCATTTCACCTCATATCCTTGTTGCTGCTGCATATATATCTCTTCCTCCAAATCCCAATGGAGAAAGGCTATCTTTACATCTAACTGCTCAATATGCAAATCTTCAGCTGCTACTAGACTCAAAATAGTTCTGATTGAAGTCATTTTAACAACAGGAGAAAATATATCATCAAAATCAATACCTTTCTTCTATGCAAACCCCTTCACCACAAGTCTAGATTTGTACCTCTATTTTCCTCCATCTTCTTCCTTCAGCCTGTAAACCCATTTATTCTTCAATGTAGTTTTTCCTACAGGAAACTTGACTAAGTCCTAAGTCTGGTTATGCATTAAGGAGTCCATCTCTTCTTCCATGGCTGCCTCCCACTTCTTCCTGCTTTCAACCTACATTGCTTCTTCATAACATTCGGGTTCACCAGAATCAGTCAACAATAAATAATATAATGAAGGAGAGTATCGTTCAGGGGGTCTACTTATCCTGGTAGATCTTCTAACACCACTTTCAGGTGTTTGGGGTGCCTGTTGTTGTTGTGGTGGTTGCTGTTGTTGTGGTTGTTGATTATTATTATTTTCAGACACCTTTACTTTTTCAGTGATTTTGTCAAGAACTGCATATTCCTTGTTTTCTTTTTCTTGCTTCTTTTCCTGCAACTAATTCTTATACAAGACCTTTTCATTGAATATTACATCTCTGCTCCTAATGATTTTGTGATTTTCGTAATCATATAAGCGATAACCAAAATCATTAACACCATATCCAATAAAGGTACATTTCTTTGACTTTGCCTCAAGCTTTGTTCTATTTTCTTTATCAATATGGACAAATGCCTCACAACCAAAAGGCTTTAAAAAGGAGTAGTTTACCTTTTTACCTATCCATGCTTCCTTTGGAACACCACCATCCAAGGAACTTGAAGACCCTCTGTTTATTAGATGAACAATGGTATCTACAGCATCTGCCCAAAACTGTAAAGGCAATCTTGCATGCAATCTCATGCACCTTGCATGCTCCATGATTGTTCTATTCATCCTTTCTGACACACCATTTTCTTGTGGTGTTCTTGGAACTATCTTCTCTCTGCGAATTCCATGCTTTGAACAGTACCTATCAAACTCTTTGCTGCAATATGCACCTCCATTGTCTGATCTAAGACACTTCAATTTCTTTCTTGTCTCAATCTCAACCAAAGCTTTCCATTCCTTGAAAGTATCAAATACATCAGATTTATTCTTAATACAATAAATCCAAGTTTTTCTAGTTGCATCATCAATAAAGGTAACATAATAACGAGAGCCATCGAGAGATGATACCTGAGCAGGTCCCCATACATCTGTATGCACAAGCTCTAATTTTTCACTCTTCTTTTCTTTTCCAAATCTGAGAAATCTAACTCTCTTCTGTTTTCCATAAATGCAATTTTCACAGAAGTCCAAATCAACATTCTTCAAACCCGGCAACAAATTCCTTGAGTGAAGAATCTTCATCCCCTTTTCACTCATGTGTCCGAGCCTATGATGCCAGAATGCTGCATCTGCTCCTTTGGAAGTTAAAGCATTAACAGAGTTAGAAATACCATTTCATAAATACAATGTACCAACCTTTTCACCTTCTGCTATTACCAAGGCTCCTTTGGTGACCTTCCAAGATTTATCTGTGAAACTTGTCACACAACCTTCACCGCTTAACTGCACTGTTGAAATCAGATTTTTCTTTAGATTTGGAACATGCCTTACCTCCTTTAGTAGCCATTGGTTTCCATTCTACTGTTTTACAAGAACCTTACCCATTCCAACAAATTTACAGGGTTTATCATCACCCAAATGAACTTGTCCAAAATCTCCTTGAACATAGTCATGAAAGTATTTCTTATCAGGTGTGGCATGGAATGAGGCCCTTGAATCTACCACCCAAGAATCAATAATATTTTCGAAAGAAAGAATCAAAGCATCTTGTAACACCTCACCTGTCACATTTGCTTCATGATCTTTTTCTTGCTGTGCATCTCCTTCTTTTCCCTTCCGAGATCTACAATCTTTCTTTAGGTGTCCTTTCTTTCCGCATTTATAGCACACTATCCCCGATCTGGACTTGGATCTGCCTTTCCTTGATTTACTGCGATATCTTGATCTCTTTCCTCTTTCCATTTTTTTCCCCTAGACTCTGCACTCAAAGCATTACCCGATGTCTCACCGGAGCTTTTCCATCACATTTCCTCACTGAGGATAGCACCGACAACATCATCAAACTTTAAAGTACTAGATCCAGAGACAGAGTTACTAATGGCCATTACTAAACCATTCCAATTTTCTGGCAATGAGCACAAGAATAACAGAGCTCTAACTTCATCTTCAAAGTTTACCCCTACAGAACTTAATTGAATTGTAACTATATTAAAATCATTTAAATGATCTGAAACAGATCCAACTTCCAACAAATTCATATTAAATAACCGTTTCATAAGAAATACCTTGTTTGAGGCCGAGGGTTTTTCATATAGTTTCGACAATGCCTGAATCGAACCCTCTGTCGTTGTTTCCTTCGAAATGTTGAAGGCAACAGATGCAGCGAGGCACAACCGTATTGTTCCGAGTGCCTTTCTATTGAGAAGGTTCCATTCTTCATCTGTCATAGCCGTCGGTTTCTTTATTTTTCTGCTCAATGGTAGGTACAAATATTTTTGATACAGATAATATTCCATCTGCATCTTCCATAACAAGAAGTTTTGGCCGTTAAATTTCTCGACCCTAAACTTACCATCTTTCGCCATTGCTCCCACTCGAACGAGGAACCCTTCTTTCCTGCAAGTTTATCAGCCAAATTGACCTTCGGCTCTGATACCAGTTGTTAGAAAATTATATATTACGAAGCAATGGAACACATAAAATATTACAGAAATATAAACACAGAAAACACATAAAACAAGAGAGACACAGATATACGTGGTTCACCCAGTTTGGGCTACGTCCACCCCGAATAGCCAGTCCTTCCTTTCTATTATCCAGAAAAATGAAGAGACACAACCTACAGCAAATCCACTGTAATATCCTCTGTTTTCTCTCACAGTCTCACCTCTCTGTTTCTCGCTCAGAGAATACACATCTATATCACAGCCTTAAATACAATGCCCTCATACAAACAGAGGGGTTGCCTTCTAGGGCAAAAAACCATAAACTAAACATAAGTTCTACCGTCAGATCATCTACCTAATGAACGGCCCAGATTGACTAGAAATTACTATACTTTTACAAGGCAATTTTACATCTATTTTTGGCTTCGGGGGCGTTGCCCCTGAACCCCCGCCGGGGGACCGCTGGCCCCCGGACCCCCTAGCTGGAGGGGATCGACTCCCCCAGACCTCCCAGTCGGAGGGGATCAACTCCCCCGGACCCCCCAGCCGGAGGGGATCGACTCTCTCAGACCCCCGCACCCCCTCGCATGGAGGGGTGTACAAACTTCCTGGGGTATACATCCAGCTGAAGCAAAAGACCTCTGAACAATCATGCTCCACACACAACACTGATGTCGTGTCATTGGAATCTGACGAAGAAAGAAATTGAAGGGCGGTTGGACAGAAAAATTCACGAGTTCATAGTGCAGGAAAATAGGAATCCGTGAGTATCAAGGAATAGTGGTTAGAGTGCTACTTATATAAGGAAATCCATGAAATTTTCTTTGCATCCTTCCCCTTTGAGTTGCATGAGTGGATCACGAAGCTAGCAGACAGTCAGGGAAGGTGTAGGCTTGACAAACCAATTGTGTAGACTCCAGAATTGGTGCGCGGACAAGAAGCATCAGAAGATAAGATCATGTGTGTTGTGGACCATTGGCTTGATCAAATTATAGGAGGGTTTATCACTGAGTTCGTGGTAGACATGAAAGTGAGCTACAACAAGGCAGAACGACACTTCCTTAAAGGACCGCGAGGTAAGTACATTAAATCTTTGAACACTTGGATTAAAATGCTATTGTGTGAAAAGTGGGTTATGCGAATAAGTTGATGTTTGGGGCTACGCGAAGTGGGAGGATCTATAGAAATGAAGGTAAAGAAAAAATAGAAACTAACCTCTTGATTTCGCCTTGCGAGAAAGCGAGGAAGAGCTCGCGAAAGTTTCACCAAGAAGTGTGATCAATCTGATAAGGCAACTAATTCTGTGCATACCACCTCCACCTACACCACCATCGGTCTCACCACCACAGTTTAATATGGCGAGTGCAATAAAATTACTGGTATTCAGAGGAGTAGGGAATGAAGATCCGAACAAATTTTGGTTCATGGTAAAAGCTCTATGGGAAGCACAAGGAGTCATAGATGACAATATAAAGAAGGCAACGTTGGTAAGCACATTGCGAGATCACGCACTAACATGGTACATTAAGCATTCTAATGACCATCCAAACACGGGGATCACAGATATCCAGGCTGTGCTGAACAAGGAATTTAGTAGGCCAAAATCGGAGACACAATTGATTATCGGGTTTAAGGAAATCGCGATGCTTCCAGGCGAGACCCCATGGGATCTGGATTAGAGACTAAAGAGTATGATTCGCGAAGCCAACATGACCTTGATGGATGGGCAACACTGTGCATAGTTTGTAGTGTCACTAACTCTGCATCTAAGAAAGGCGCTGTCGCAGCAGAAGTTATCCACCTAGGTCGAAGCTTTAGAGATTGCAATGAGACTGCATGAGACCCCAATACAAGATCATGGCCTGGGAATCTAACAAATCCACGTGCAACTGCAAAATTTGTGTTTGGAAATGCAGAGTTTGAAACAGGACCAGAAAACTCACCCAAAAGTGCATGAGGAGGTATGGTGCATAAAATGCAAGGGCTAGGGGCATGACAAGGACCATTGTCCAGTCTTTGCGAACTACTTGGTGGCAAGAGGGCCAATGCCGCTGAGACCAGAGGCACAAGCAAGGCTGAGTGTGGCACCTACATTATGGTGTGTGATTTGGTAGATAGGAGGAAAGCACGCTATAGATAACTCTCACCTATTACAGAAATATACACAGACGTCCCAACAATTGTTCTATAATTTTTGTAGGTCGTTAGGCCATGATGAGCACACTTGCAGAAGTTACAAGCTGATGATGGATCAGACTCCTGCCTACAGAGTGCAGACTAAAATGTGAGCCCTTGATCCAAATGCAGGGATAATGCGTGCTGGATTTCAGGGGCACGGACGAGGTCGAGGTGGAATGGGACCAGGAAGGGGTCACAGACAGCTGATTTGTTACAATTACGGAGGGCTAGGGCATTATGCCCGTAATTGTACATATCCGATAAGAGCATCATGTTTATATTGTACTCAGTTTGACCATGAGATGGAGGATTTCCCTACACTGATAGCGAGGCTGCATGATAAAGGGATACTCCAGCCTCCCCCAACTTAGAATTTTCAAATGATGAGGTCTGAGTTGCGCAAAGAGGACCCGAATGTAAACATCATGCTCCGAAGAAATATCATGATAGGAGATGACAAAGGTAAGTAGCCTGAAGAAAGCGTGTGGGTTCGCAAGGCTCCTACAAAGGAACCTGAATTTGATTTGGAGCGTGTGAAGGAGACATTCATGGAAACCTAGAAGAGCTTCACAGAGACCTCCACTTTAGGTAGTAAGGAGCAACTAGAGCTAGAGATGGATCCTCCAATGCTCACTACCTTTCTGGAGACATGTATGAAGATGCTACGCGACATCAAGGCTGTGAAGGGACTGTAGGAGCTTATCACTAGGTGCGCTGGGTCGGGAGAATTGCGTGTAGTCTGGAAGCTCGGAAAGCATACATCGCGAATAGGAAGGGAAATGAGATTCACTGTGCAAATCAGAGAGTATGAAATGGATCAAGTAATTCTGGATCTATGATGGGACGCGAATGTGCTGCCAAAGAAGACATGGGAGTGCATGGGCAGGCCGATGTTGCAATGGTCCCCTATTCAATTACGAATGGCGAACCAACAAAATTTCTTACCAATGGAAAGATTGTAGGGGATAATGGTAGACATCGAAGGTGCGAGCGTGCTTGCAGATTTCGAAGTGATAGAGATTGTTGATGACAACAATCCCTATCCCGCGCTACTGGGAATAGATTGGGCCACTGATATGAACAGAGTGATAAACTTTAAGAAGCGAAAAATGATTTTTGAGAAAAAGGCACTACGTGTAGTGGTGCCTTTAGACCCCGCGGAAGGAGCGTGTAACATAGAGCCAGTGCACAACGACAAGAGCAACGATGAGATAGACTATATCTACAAGATAATAGCTCGAGAACAGGATTGGGTTAATCCTACAGCGGATGGCAGGATTTCGTGGGAGTGTGAAAGCTCCTGCACATCAGATTCGGATGAGGAAACAGAACGATGGCAGAACCAATTACACGAGGTAACCATGCTCAATTGCAACATGATGGTAAGATCGCTGCGCTGCGTGACAACACAGGTAAGGGATCTACCTATGTATGACGGGTTGGCAACGGTGGATGAATTCCTGAATAAATTTGAAAGAGAAGTGGTAGAACAGCAGCGTTTTGACGCTTTGAAATGGGCACTGCGCACTACACCTGCCAGGTGGTGGGGTATGCATCATAAAAGCTTTGAGCACTGGCACAGATGCAAAAGGATGCTGCACCTACGATTTGGGAAATTGCAGATGTGGCTAGCAGACAAGTATGACAAACGGGATGATCCACGTACACACCTCACAAAATGGACCAAGGTCTACGAGGAAGAGCCATAGCCTGAATAGGTGAATTTGTTCTATAATACCCTGGATGTCATACCCATGAATTGGTATACTGAGATGGAGCTCCTCCATGGTACAAATGAATGGGATATCTTGCATGAGGGATTTTTGTTAACTTTCACGTTTGAAGATTGTTGGTGGGATACTGTTGATGATGCGCTACAAGTAGTAAAAGCAACTATCTTCAAAATACCCCAGGAGCCAATGGAAGTGCTTTAGCCAGATTGGGTGACACAGCTGAGCTGCGCACTGGAGTGTTGCAATGTAAATATTGAGGAGGATGATGAGGACCCACAAAATATTAACATTCCAGAAACAGAAGGCTATCACAAGGTTTGAGGACCATTGATTGAGGATACCGACATCACCATGCCGCTAAAAACAAAGAAGGTAAACTTTGGAACGGAGGCGGAACCAAAGTATGCAATCCTTGGAGACTATTGGGATGATGCCACGGTGGATAAGGTCACTGAGTTACTCCGTGAATACCAAGACTTATTCCCAACCAAAATTACAGATTTAAAAGGGATTGTTGGCGACTTAGGGATGATGAAGATCACCCTGAAACTTGATGCAAATCCGGTTAAGTAGAGGCCTTACCACTTGAATCCAAAATACAAGGAAAAGGTCCATGTAGAATTCAACAAAATGCTCGCAGCTGGAATTATTGAGTTTGTGAAGAATCCGATTGGCTAAGTCCTATGGTAGTATAGGAGAAAAAGCAGAAGGGCGAAATAAGAATATGTGTGGACCTCAGGAAGCTGAACGATGCCTGTGTACATGACCCATTCCTGACACTGTTCACAGATGAATTATTGGAAAATTTTGGTGGTCAATAAGCATACTCGTTCACGGATGGGTTCTGAGGGTACCATCAGATCAAGATCACATCGGAAGATAGGAGCAAAATGACCTTCGCAACGGAATGGGTCTGCTTTCAATACACTGTTATGCCATTTGGATTGAAGAATGCGCCAGCCATATTTTCACGCATTGTTGTTTTTGCATTCAAAGAATACATCCACAAGTTCTTGGAGGTCTATCTAGATGATTGGACTATCTTCAGATTAGTTAAGCACCATGTAGCAAGCTTACGCTTGATGCTGGATTCTTGCCAATGACACCAAATTGCGCTGAACCTTAAGAAGTGCACATTCCTCGTTCCCTTTGGGAACCTGTTGGGGCATGTGGTCTGCAAACAGGGACTGATGGTGGACCCTACGAAGATTGCCGTTATTCTAAATTTGGAAGCACCGCGAAGTGTTAAACAATTGCGCGCTACCTTAGGACATAATGGATAATATAGAAAGTTTATCAAAAGCTATGCCCAAATCACTGTGCCAATGGAAAAGCTATCGAAAAAGGATGTTACATTTTGATGGAATGATGTTTACATGAAAAGTTTGGATGTCTTGAAGGGGAAATTGGCCTCCTCTCCAATCCTAGTCTTCCCAAAATGGGATGTGGAGTTTCATGTCCATGTTGATGCATTGTGTATCGCACTGGGAGCAGTTCTCACACAGGAGGGTAGGGAAGGCTTGGATCACCCTATCGCATTTGCAAGTTAGAGATTGTCCAAATCATAGAAGAACTATTCCACCACCAAGCACGAGGGGCTGACGATGGTGTACGTGCTCTAGAAAGACTGACACTATTTGCTCAAAGGACATTTCAAGATGTATACCGACGATTCCACGCTAAAATATCTGGTCAATAAGCTTGTGTTAGGGGGGAACATATGCAGGTGGCTCTTATTGTTCCAGGAATATGATTTTGAAGTCGTAGTCAAGCCGGGATGCTTGAACGCAGGACCGGATCATTTATCGCGCATTGAGATGGGCGAGGAACCAACTAATCTGGAGGAAGGATTACATGATGCACAACTCTTTGTGGTGCGAGTCACGAATGGGAACTTCGAAGACATAATCCATTTTCTGACAATAAGGACTGCGTCGAAGGAATACTCTGTCCAACAGGAATTGGTGGTGCACGCGACGGATTTTTTTGTCATCGCGTAGCACCTATACAAAATGGGAAATGATGAGATATTGCGAAGATACGTACCTGAATTTGAACGAAGTCAGATCCTCGCGGAAGCACATGGGAGTGCTACAGGAGGACACTATGCAAGACGAGCAACTACACAAAACACTGCGTAGGGTTGTGGTGGCCGACCTTACACCAGGATTCGAAAGTACACTATAAGGCCTGAGATATATGTCAAAGAACTGGAAAATCATCATGAAGGGACGAGATGCCATTAAATCCACAAATAAAACTGCAACCTTTCGAAAAATGGGCAATCGACTTTGTGGGACCAATCAAACCTTAAGGAAAGATCGGCGTGCATTACATCATCACCGCAATGAAGTACCTAACACGATGGGTGGAGGCGCAACCAGTCAAAGACTGCACAGTCGCTACGGCTGTGAAGTTTTTATTTGAAAATGTGTTGACCTGATTTGGCTGTCCGAAAATCTTAATGAGTGATCGCAGAATACATTTTTTGAATGAAACTATCAGCGTGCTCACAGAAGAATTCCAGGTGTATCATCAAAAAAGTAGACTGTACCACCCACAAGCCAATGGGACTATAGAAGCTTTCAACAAAATACTAGAAACTGTGTTGACCAAAGTGTGCAATGCGTAGTGAAATGATTGAGACCTGCGTGTACCTACTGTGCTATGGGCTTACAAAACAACGTGCAAGAAACTAATGGGATAGACACCTTTCTAGTTAGTTTATGGTGTAGAAGCTGTCATGCCGATGGAATATATCATACCTAGTATGCAAATAGCAGTGCTCATAGGGATGACAGACCGCGAAGCTTTGGAGGAAAGGCTCGTGCAATTGGAAGAACTTGAGGAAGAATGGTTTTAGGCTGGGGTTCATCAGTAGGTCCAAAAGCAGCGTGAACAAGCCTGGCACGACTGCCATATCAAGTTGTACACCTTCAAGGTAAATGAATTAGTGCTGCTATATGATAGTAAGTTTGAAAAATTTCCAAGAAAATTTAGAATGCATTAGCTAGGCCTATATGTGGTTAAGGAGGTCATAGATGGAGGTGCGGTCCAGCTAGTCAAACTAAATGGAGAACCCTTCCTAGGAAAAGTAAATGGCAGCTCCTTGAAGCCCTACCCAGGTGGGCTGAATATCTGACTAGCCGGTCGAAGCACAGTCTTCGAACTTCGACGAGCTGGACAAAGGCACGAGACTATAAAAATACACAGCAAATGTCGGTACAGATGTAAGGACACAATTTAGACACAAAGGTCTCAGAAGAATGAATGCAACAGGTTCAACAAGCAGTAGCTCAGTGTGCTGTCGACATCAGCACAGTTGGAGGATAGTTGGAGGGACTTCGCACCAAGATCGCCGCATTGAAAAAATGACTCAAGGGCAAGTCACGATGTTTGTGTTGGGGGCTTGTTGGGCATGGAATCCCCCCACAACATGTTTTGGGGCTCAAAGCCCAATATTTGAGTTAATATTGTTGTAAAGCTCCGTGAATTGCAGGCACGAAATGTATGTTAGAGTCATAGGGTTGTCTGCCCTAAGTTTGAATGTAATGTCGGCCTACCCATGGTCCGCAGACCATGGGATTGTATAAATAGAGCGAGGCTCTAAGTTGTAAAGAGAGGAGAATAGGATCTAAATTGATAGAATGAGATAGTGAAGCAAAGAATAAGAATCTAAGTGTGTCTTGGATCATAGTAGGAAGAGGCTTTGCAGCTGAGTGCATAGAGGCCTAGTAGAGTCTGCAACTGAGTGCGCAGACCCCTGCAGCTGAGTGCACAAGGTAGAGTTGAGTCTGTAACTAGAGAAGAGATTAATAAAGAAAGGTTTTGTTACCAATTTTGTGCATCTGTTTTGAGTTATTACATGTTTGATATCATTTGCAATTATATTGTTTATTTACTGCGCGCACTTGTATGAATTGTGAATATTGTTAAGTATAATTGAAGGCATACAAATAAGCTAAGTTAATCAACTAATATTGGATGATTAGTAAGGACTTGGGTAATAACATTGTTCGGCTCCTGAGTAGGGCTGCACGAAGGCAGTATCTTAGGCTGCGAGGTACTGGGAAGTGCACGTAGTGACGTGCGCATAGGGTCGAACCACAGACCACTTGAAACCATCAGACATCTCCAGGGTGTGGAAACTTGGTTCTACCACCCTCCCATACTACTTCAGGTGAGACCTCAATCCCCTCTTCGTGGACTGTTTCTGAAAGGGCCAGTAGTACTAAGATTTGTTTGGCTAAATCACCTCCGAACCTGGGTCTGGCCCCAATAAGCCAACACATGGTAATGTTAAATTCTTAAAGTAAAAATGAAATTCTCCTTAATCTTCAATTTCATCATTTTACTTAAATGTTTAACATTACCATGAAATGACTCAGGATATTTGAGAGTGGTTCCGAGCCCATTGGATTTCATATGGAGAAAGTAGAATTTTAGATCTCTTTCAAAATCCATCAAACTTATCAATTTTTTCAGGATTTTAGGATTGAGGGGATTGAAATGTTTGAATTGGATTTTGTCATGTACTAGGGTATGGAACTCATATTTAATCAAGAGAAACAATCCCTCCATGCACCTTGATGTTAGTGACATTGGTTGTCGAACTCTTCTATCATGACCCTACTAAAAATGTACCCATCACTTAAACAAAATCTTGACTTGACATGCTATGTTTTTCCTATCTAATATTAATTCTTAGAGGGTGATATCAATGAAAAATATCCCTATACAGATCCAGAGGTAATGAAAATGATACCTATGGATATTAATGCTTAGAGGGTGACATTAATGACAAAGATCCTGATTTTCCAACAAGACTAAAAACTTAGATATTTCACGTGGTAGCAAGAGGCCCAAGTATTAGCAATAGATAGTAGATTTAGTTGTCTTTTCTAGTTTCTGGTAGTTTTTATAGATATTGACTCTTTCATATTTATTATGATATTTTTTGTAAACAATATATGACAATTTAAGTTTGAAGTTCGAAGTTTGCAATTATAAATATTTGATAATGAATTATGAATATGAGGCTTCATGAAAGTTGAAAGTTGTTTCATTTCATTTCATTTTATAACTTTTCATTTCATGTTAGAATTTTCTTATAATTTTGGTGATCAATGATGATAAATGTTATGTATTGAATTTTGAAATCTTGAAACTTTAATATTAATGAATCATGAGACTCGATATGTTGTATGTTACTAACTTGTGGACGTGGTTGATGAAGATTATAACTTCTAGATGATTGATGTTATATGGTTCAATCTATGTTTTTATTCTTTTTATATCTAATTCAACATTCTACACGCTTTTCTTGACATATATGCATCAAAATATATAAAAATATATATTATATAAAAATTCATTCTTGAACTGAGAGCTTTTGAAAAAGTCGCTCCCTTCTTCCACTCCCGGCTTTTGCTCCTGCTCCCAAGTAACCTTGCTTTAATAGGTCGACATGAGAAGTTTATAGGAGCTGACTTGTCAACTTGTTTTGAGGCCGACTTGTTCACCTTTCATCAATTGTTTGGAGGCCAACTTGAAGGATAGGTGGCTATCAAGGAGCTGACTTCTTGGAGGAGATTCTTTGACACAAAAATAATGTCTTTGACTTAATAAGAAAAATCCTAAAGCACACAATGGGTAATATGACCTATGACCATTGACCCAAGCATGAAATCCATGCTTTAATAAGTCAATAGTAATAAAAAATATCTTTTGACAAATGTATTACTTAAGTACAATTATGAAGACTGATACTAGTTACATTCTGCAACACCTTAGGAGGCCAATTTTAGACCTCAAAATTTCTCTAATGCATTGACCTTTGACTTGTTGTTGATGTACTTGGACTATTGATCTCTTCTGAACATTTGATGAACATATAATAGAAGAAGAATCTGGTTTGATTTTCCCTCTTGTGGTGTTTTTTCCCTGGCCTTTGACCTAAATCTCTATGTCTCATTGATCTTAGTTGACTTCTATTGTGCATATTGTTTATTGTTCTATCTACAATTGCTTATTATAATTGGGTGATTGAAATTTAATTGGAAAAGTGATTGCTACTATGAGAATAAACTGTTAAAGTGATTATTACAACATATAAAATTGAAAATTTAACAAAAAGAAACATGCACAACCATAGAAAATGATGCCATGGGGATGATTTCATCTATGGTGTTTACTTTATGCCACTTGATGTGAAATATTTATAGAAAGTTTGTGATATAGCAATTTGATGACAATAAAATAGGATGCATTTTATTATTCTAACCTAGATTATTGATAGATTATGACACTTAAGGAAATAAGAAGTTTCATATTGAAGTATGAAATAAAAGAGTTGGATTGCTGATGCCTCATCATTAAAATAAGTATTGATATAAGATGTCTTCATCCTTTCATAGTCATTAGGATACAATGATTGTGATAAGATTCCAACACTATGAATATGATTTAGAGAAGTTATTCATGTTGTGATTTGTACATTCTTCACGCATCTGCTCATTACTAACTTTAGCTTACAAAATTTTTGTGTGATGTATTACAACAATTTGAGTATTTGGTATGTGTTATATTCTTTGCAAGACTAATTGCATGTATGATTCATATTTTTTGGGTGGTGTAAGGGGGGGATTTACAAAAATACAAAATTTTTGGGTGGTATTTTGTGTTCATCTCTGGTGGTTTTTCGTACATTATTTCACTTTTTGTAGTTATATGGCACATGATTATTGTGGCCCATTGTGATGTAATTCTGGTAAAGGAACTATGGTTTTTTTCTAATCTAGGGTTAAAGTATTTAGGGTTTATGGGTGTCGTACGATATACATATTGTATTATAACATTGTAAATATATAATATACTGAAAAAACATTTTGGTTTTTGTGGTATGGGTTTCCAGGAAAAAATATCCATGTTAAATGTGTGTTTTCCCATGCCATTGCATATTTTCTATTTTTATTAAGAATCTATTTGTTGCAATTAATTGTACAAAGTCAAAAGAAACATTTTGAAATCATATCAATATAGATTCAAATGGAAACCTTTGTGGAAAATGGTTTTGGACTAGGCTTGTGGTAAACCTTATAGTGGGAGACCTACAATATCGGTTCTTATGGTGAAAAGAGATGGAGAGTAGTTCAAATATAAAGATCAAGAAATTTAGTGGACAAAGTTTTTAGCAAGCTTAAAATGGAATTTTTTAGTGGAAAATGATTAGTGGATCACTATGGATATAGGTACTGCATTGACAGGGATATCAAGATAAGTTTGGACCAAGTTGTATTGTAAGGAAAAGAGCACAATATGATTGTGTCTCTTAGATTAAGTATTATTGATTGTTTTAAGATAAACTACAATTAAGGCATTATGGCAGATGTTAGGGGCTTTGTATCAATCAAAATACCTAATGAATAAATTGTTTATAGAGAAGAAACTATATGACCCATGGATGAATGTTAGAGACTTAGTGGAAAAGCATTTAAATTCTTTCAATACCATGGTAAGTTTTATCCTTGTTACTAGAGGAGATGAGACAAAAAAATATCAAAAGTTAGAGTGCATATGCCTTATTTACAAGAGGACGCTCTCATGATAGAAATAAAAATAAGTCCTCAAGTGGGAGATATAAATCTAAAAGAATATAGAAATCTCTAGGAAAATTTGTAAGGTATGTAGGAAATGTGGAAAATAAGGACATTACAAGAAACAATGTAGAACCAAAATTTTTGAGAGAGGGAAGGGATCTAATGATGCTCTTTCTATAGAAGAAAAATCCTCCTCAGATGAAGGAGAGGATAAATACTTGTCTTCTTCAAGCACACATGTAGATCATGAGGCATGACTAGTGACTTAGGTCTATCCTTTCATACGAGTCCTCAAAATGAATGGTTTTGTGCATATGAAAGGTATGCTGGCATGATGTTTTCTTAGGAGCTGAATAATCAACTAGAATCATAGGATGAAGAAAAGTCAAGTTGAAGTTCATGGATGGAAGGATTGGAACACTACACATTGTTCTGCACATCCCAAGATTGGCTAGAAATTTTAGCTTTGTATGCAATATGAGAGATGCAGGTGTAAAATTAAGTTTGAAAGTAAAATCTATAGGATGGTTTGAGAATCAATGGTATTATTTAGGGGATTTTGTAGTGGAACTCTGTATAATTTTTTAGGAAGCAATATTAGTGATAGGTGAAAAATTTTCATTGTTCATGAGAGTGGAGCAAAAGAAGAAAAACTATTACAGTTTTTGGAGGAAATAATATGATGTGGCATCAAAGACTGATACATATCAGAGAGGACCTTTGACTATTACACAAGGTATGGTTAAAGGTATGTGTAATTTTCTCTCTAGATTTTTTTTTGGGAAAATTGCTTACATGGGAAGAAAAATTAGTTGAGACTTCCCTTTGGTGCTATGAGGACAAAGGGATTATTATAGTTGGTGCATAATGATGTGTTTGAACCTATGATAGTTATATCAATGGGTAAATCTATATACTATGTCTCATATATATATGACTTATCAAGGAATATATGGATCTATTTCCCTAGGGAGAAATCTAGAGTTTTTTTAAAATTTAAAGAGTTTAAAGTTATCATGGAAAATCAGATAGAAAAGAAAATTAAGTTGTCAAGGATGGATAATGGTGGGGAACTCTATGGTATTGAATTTAAGTAATTCTGTAAAAAGTGTGGTATAGTAATATAGAAGACTACCTTATACACACCTCAACATAAGAAAATATGAACAGGTCATTAATGGAAAAAACAAGGAGCATGCTCATTGTTACCGAGTTAGGATAGGAATTCTAGGTAGAGACAATGGGTGTTGTGTGTTACCTATTACACTGACCACTCTAATTATCATTGGATGACAAGATTTCACAAGTGGTATTGACTAGTAATAAACCCTCTCTTAAACATCTTAGAGTATTTGGCTATGATGCTTATGTACAAATTCCAAAAAAAATGAGTAAGCTAGATAACAAAGCTAAAAAGTGTAACTTTATTGGATATAAAGATGATCTGAGAAGTTATAAGATTTGGAACTCAAAAAATAATATGGCTATGTATATTCAAGATGTGTTATTTAAAGAAATAAAATATGTTTTCAAAATGAAGTCCTAGCAAAGGAGAAATAAGTATAAAATATAGGGTTTGAATTGAAGGATAATAAATTAGAATATACAGAAGAATAATAATCAAAAGAAGAAGAGCCTCATAATACAATATTAAAGGGATCAATCTAGGAAAGAAGGAAACCAAAAATATATAATTCACTTTAATTCTGTTCTTTTTTTTTTTAATTACTGATGATGATCCTAAAAATATTTGGGAGGCAATGGATTAGAGGATGGAAAACTCTAGAGAAATCCAATAGTTGAATAAATGATAGAATTGGACAAGAATGAGGCCTGGGATCTAATGGAGTTGTTGGATTAAAGGAAGCCCATTTATAGCAAATGGGTGTGGAGAAAGAAGTCAAACATAGAAGGAAATGTAGAGAAATAAAAATATCAATTAGTAGTAAAAGGTTATTACCAAGTACAAGGAATTTACTTGGGTGATATTTTCATTTCTTTTGACAAGTTAAAATTTATTATATTTATTTATATATTGTTGCTACTTTTGATTTTGAAGTAGATTATATGGAAATGAAGATAACATTCATGCATGAGGATCCACAAGAAGAAATTTACTTGAAGTAGCTAGAAGGTCTTGCAGTGAAGGGAAAGAAAGAGATGGGATGAAGAATAAAACTTTTCCTTGAATTTGTTAAAGAAATCACCAAGGATGTGGTGTAAAAAAATGATACTTATATATTGGAACTTGGCTTCACAAGGAGCAAAGAATATCACTACATGTATTTCAAATTAGTTGGTGAACATATTATTTATTTGGTCTTTGTATGTGGATGATATATTATTGATTGGAAATGGCAAGGAAATCATCCATGATGTGAAAATTCAGTTTTCCTCTATGTTAACACTTAGAAGGTTTCTCTTGGATGAAAGAGAGAAGTTTCCAAGGTAACATTTTCACTCCAACTTGTAGATTGAAGGCTAGCCCCTTCAATCCAGAGAAGTATCTCTCTGACCCTTACACTATGGCTAGATCTTTAGATAGGTTGTGTTGATGTAGGGTTGGGTTGCGACTAAAATCAATATATCATTGGCTGATGGAGTCAAATAGCTAGGGTTTAGATATTTACCAAGATAGCTGGCTTTCTAATTAGGATGGATAAAGGCAAGGTGGATAACAGATCATAGACCTTTTCCCTTTGCTGTAGATGGATGAAGAAAAAGAATAAAAATCCACTACAATAGGGAATACACATCGAATCCTATGGTATATTTAGAGGATCAAGATGGTAACCTTTGAAAACTTAACTAAGAACATCAGAGATGAATTCTTAATGAATTTTTCAAGCCAGGAGGTAACTCCTCAAATGAGATTATTTTATTCATTTAGGCTGTTCATTATTATATACATGAGGAAGTGATTGTTGATTTTCATCTCCCGATGACTCTCCATTTTCTTTATTATTTATTTACACTATTTACAATTGTTCACCCAATCCCTATGATTAGGTGTCAACATCCCCCCCCCCCCCCCCCCCCCCCCTTAATCTGAAGGGATGTTGGTGAGTCCAAGCATCGTTCTGAATCTTTCAAGATTTTCTCTTCTAAGCACTCTGGTGAAGATGTCTGCAATCTGCTCATTAATGGAACAATGGTGAAGATGGATTGTTTTGGCCTCAACATGATGTCGAATCAGATGATATTTTGTATTGATGTGCTTCATTCGATCATGGAACTTTGGGTTCTTGGCCAACTTTATTGCCAAGGTATTGTCAATTATGAGTGGAGTCAAATGTACTTGTTTTACCTGTAGATCTTCCATAATTTTCCTAAGCCACACAATTTCTTTTGCTACGTCAACTGCTGCCACATATTTTGCCTCTGTTGTGGAATTTGCTGGAACTGATTGTTTTCTTGATCTCTAGGAGACAAATCCTAATCCAAGACTCATAGCATAACCAAAAGTAGATACCCCAGTTTCTTTGTCTCCATCAAAGTCTGAATTAGAGTATCCAATCAAGCTAAAGTCACCCACCTGTGTATACTTGAGTCCAAAGTCTTGAGTTCCCTTCAAGTACTTTAGAACTCTTTTTGCAGCAGACCAATGTCCCTCACAAGGCTTTTGCATAAACTTGGAGAGGATTCCAACAACAAACGAAATGTCTGGTCTGGTCGTAGTTAGGTAGTTGAGACTTCCTACAAGCTGTTTATACTTTGTTTCATCCTCAAATTATTTTCCTTCAATGGATGTGAGCTTTAATTTTTTTTCCATTGGAGTAGTCAGAGGATTGGATTCAGCCATGCCAAACATGTTCAAAAGATCTCCAATGTACTTATTTTGAGAAATGAATATGGACTTCATATGTTGAATTACTTCAATACCAAGATAGTAATGAACATAGCCCAAATCAATCATTTCAAAACCTTTCCTCAATTCCTTCTTTATGGATGCAATGTATCTCTCATTGTTCCCTGTCATCAAAATATCATCTACATATACCACAAGATATACAGCTATTTTGCCAACTTTCTTGACAAACAAAGTTGCATCATTAAGATCATAATGTTTGAAATTGAGTTTTAGAAGATGCTCAATTAGTTTTTCATACTAGGCTCGTGGTGCTTGTTTGAGGCTATACAAGGATTTCACAAGTTTGCATACTTTATGTTCATGTCCTTTCATAGCAAATCCATCAGGTTGGGACATAAAAACATTCTCTTTTAGATCTCCATTCAAGAAAGCAGTTTTTACATCCATTTGATGGACTTTCCAACCATTCTAAGCTGCTAGGGCTAAGAGTGTAGCCCATTTTGTTGTGGGGTCAAAAGTATCCTCATAATTGACCCCTTCCTTTTGTGCAAAACATTTTGCCACAAGCCTGGATTTGTGCTTGTCAAGTGAGCCATTAGATTTATACTTGTTCTTGTAGACCCACTTGCAGCCAATTGGTTTGGTTCCCAATGGAGGATCAACTAGCTTCCAAGTGCCATTCTTTATCAAGGCATCATACTCCTTTTGCATTGCTTCTTTCCATTCATCATGAGAAGAAAATTCTTTGAAGGAAGTTGGTTCAAAATCTGTAGACAAATTCAATTCACAATCATAAGAAACATCCATATCAATAGGTGAATCAGAGTCATCTACATCACCTCCACTTTGCCGGGTTAAATTTCTAGTTCTTGTCTTTCCAACCTCATCAGGATGAACACTTTCAAGTGTCTTTGTTAGCCACTTTGGGGACCTTTCTGAGATGGTCCATGTTGCTCAGTCGATTGAGTTGGGACTAAATCACGATTGAAGAGAGAGTGCTTCAGAAGAAGATTCCACAGGTTGATCTAGTATAGGAATACCCCCTTCAAGATGTGGAATCTGATTATCAAATTCTTGAAATGATTTTACATTTGCGAATCTATCCAAGTGATCAAGTTGTCTCTCAAAAACATTGTCAGTTTTGGATGATTCAAGAAATATTACATCTCTAGATACAACAAAATTTTTATTGACTTCATCATAGAGATGGTATGCTTTGGAGGTGTTTGAATACCCCAGGAAGATACACTTACGACTTCTTGCACCAATTTTGTTTCTATATACCTTTGGTATCAAGGCATAGCATGTGGAACCAAAGACCCTGAGATTATTTATCGAAGGAATGTGTCCATACCACATTTCATAAGGAGTCTTCTTTCTAATAGCATTAGATGGAAATCTATTCTTTACATATACAACACATAGAACTGCATCAGCCCAAAACATAAATTTTACATTTTTGAAAAACATCATGGAGCGCACCATATTTAAGATTGTCCTATTCATTCTTTCAGCTACTCGTTCTATTGGGGATTATAAGGCACAATTGTTTGATGTTTGATCCCATGTTGGAGAAGATAGTTTCAAATTAATTTGAAGTGTATTCTTTTCCATTATTAGTTTGAATAGAGCCAATATGAGATTGTGCATCATTTTCAATGCATGTATGAAAGTTATTGAATGTTTTAAAAGCATCAAATTTGTTCTTCAATAAATAAACCCAACACATTCTGGTGTAGTCATCAATAAATGTCATCATATATTTATTTCCATTTGCAAAAGGAACAGGCATTGGACCACATAAATTTGAATGAATGAGTTCAAGTTTTCTATGTGCTCTGGAGTGTGAATCATGAAAAGACTATTTTCTATGCTTTCCTAGAAAGCATCACATTGCTTAAGTTTCCTAGGAATTGTAGGCAAACCAGTAACACCATTTTTCTTCAATAACTAGAGGCTATCATAGTTCAAGTGTCCAAATCTAGCATGCCATAATAAACTTGATGGAAATGTACCTTCATTATAATGAGAATTGTATGAGAAATTTTGTGCACGAGCAGAGGTACCCTGCAGCTTGAGAAGCCTTTCTTCTTCTATCCCTGTCATGACAAGTGAGTGGTCTGATGCTTTCCTTACCTCAACCTTGCCATCAAACATGAGTTGAAAAACTTCAAGTTGTTAGCAAATCGACCCTTCAGCACTCCCACTGCATTTAGACTAGTGAATTCAATAATGCATAGAATCTTGCAGGGATAAGATAGAGAAATCACCAACGCAGGTGTACAGGATGCAAAGAAGGTGAGGGTTCTGCAAAAATAGGTAGAACATGAGGGAGTTACAAAGGGAGGAAAGCTAAAATTAGAATTGGCTCTGATACCATGTCAGTCCAGGAGGTAACTTCTCAAATGAGATTATTTTATTCATTTAGGTTGTTCATTATTATATACATGAGGGAGTGACTGTTGAGTTTAATCTCCCGATGACTCTCCATTTTCTCTATTATTTATTTACACTATTTATAGTTGTTCACCTAATCCCTATGATTAGGTGTTAACAAAATTTATCTTTTCCAAACATTCAAAAGGAATTCATTTATGAGATTATTAAAGGAGAAATTGAAAGACATAGAGAACATATATACTAAAACCAACTATATCATGGATATTTATATCACTGGTCAGAATCTACTTATCTTTGAAAATGAAATAATCAAAGTATTCAAAAACACACAAACAATGACTATATTTTTTAGAAAAACCAACCATTTCTTCATATTCTTGATTAAACATATAGAAAATACAATATAGCTAAACTCCTTGAAGTTTGGTAGCAATAATTACAAAATACTTACATAATCTTTGAGAGTTTAATTGAAGAAAATCATAGAAACCCTATTGTCTTACCTACTCAGATCCCTGACTTGATACATAATCCTTGGTCAAAACATAGCACAATACGTTCTCGCTGCTAGTATCCTAGAAAAATAACGAGGTATATTCCGCAAGATAGGATATAGAACGGTTTGTTGCTTTATAGGCTTGATCTCTGAAGCTAAACTCGTGTTGCCTCCTTGTATCCCACTGATGCATGAACATGGAAATGATGCAAAAATTGTGTAACTATCCACCTCCTTTGTGTTAATTGTTCTACTTTCTTATTCAACTCATGAGTAAATAAAATATTAATTTGACTATGATGAAAAATATCATGAGCTTGTAATTCAAGTCTCTTCCTTGCCTTAGTGCGCATTGTCAATAAATTTTAATGTAGGAAATATGGAAAATTAATTCTCCTAAATCCTACTAAGTGAAAAAGAAACCTCATGTGATATAGTAAGCTTTGGAATACCTACCTTCATAGGTGAAGAAAAGTTGGACAATTCTAAGTGAAACAACCCATTGAGGTTTCAATTTTATTTGGAGGACCCCTGCATCCCAATATTTATTTTTACAATATTCTTTTAGGAATAAATTTAAATCCACATTCAACAACCTCTGCTTCTTGAACAATCTTTCACCTTCTACTAGCAAACCCGTTGCTTCAGCAATGGACTCCTCTGTGACAGGGAACTGCAATGTCCTGATCCTTGTTGTGTTTCCATAGAAGGAGAAGATAAAATCATGGAACCAACTGAGGTTATACCCATTAAAACGCTGAGATACTAGTTCCCAACCTGCATCTCTGAAAAGATCAAGAATTTCAGGGTACACTTCAAAGTACATGCCAATGGGTTCAAACCTCTTCATGTGGCCTCACCGATCCATTTGTAATTCTCCAAGACCAAAAATCACATTTAATGACATTGAAATACCCTAACAGAGGACTACACGACAACTAGCAACCTTTCTGCACTCGAAGGCAACAAATCTAGGTTTGCTGGAAAAGCTGGTTTTAAGAAAAACAGGGCAAACTAGGGTTTGATCTAAATGGTTCAAATTGGCTCAAAAATGCTGGAAAATGTCATATCATGCAGAAGAAGGAAAAATATTTTATAAATCACCACTTGAGTACTAAAAAAATATGGATTAATAGGTCGAAAAGTGAGTTTTAATTTTTTTTGATACGAAAACATTTTGTAGTGGCACGGTACAAAAACATTTCGTAGCACCACCTGATTTTTTGCTACAGGTCAAATCACTAAGAAATTTTTCATAAAATTAGGGTTAGGTGAAAGAGTTATAATGATGCTTCCCTATTATTAGAAAACCTTATAATGAATACAACACCCCATTTTACATGATTATGACTTGCAAAAAGAGAGATTGACATCATTTACTTGAAATGAAGGTGTAAACCTGATGCTAACACTCTAAATTTGACATGAAGGATATTAGTGTTGCAAATTTAATTTTGGGCATGGTAATTGAAATATATTGGGCAAGCAAACAACTTTGGTGAAATTAGAGGAAGTATCTTGAGACAATATTATAGATGCCTAATATGTAGGAATGTACATCAGTAAAGGTACCTAACCATGTAGGTGTAAAGTTATCTTTAGATCGATGTGTAAAGACGCAATAATAGTAAGATGGCATGTCTTGTGTTCTATATGCTAGTGTGGTTGAAACTTTGATGTATGCAATGGTTTTCTATAGACTGGAAATTGCATATGCAATGGGAGTATTGAGTATATATATCAAAATTAGGGAAGGAGAATTAGGATATAGTAAATATGGTTTTCAGGTATTTGCATGGGACTACTACTTATGTATTTGTTATACCATAAAAGGCTAGGATTGGACATGTGAAAATTCCACAACTGAAATCTTATTGTAGCAACTGGAAATTATTCTCCTAATTGTTAATTAATTTTAGCAATTTATTTGCTACAACAAATATTGAATAAATCTCACTGGAACCTTCACAAATAAATACTACAGAAATAATAGCGCCAGAAACTAAGAAAATACTAGCTCACACACAAAAAAAATGACATCATTATTTTTGGAAAAGAGTCCCTAGAAAACCCAATGCAGAAAAATGGGTGCAAGAGATGAGGGTTTTATTTTATTATGCAGCACTGAAATTTGAGTACAATCTACAATCTATGGATGTCGAATTGGAAATCCAAACAACAAGTAATTTTGGGCAAAATTATCTGAAGGAATTACCCTTATTCCACAATCAATCCCGACACAACTTCCTTAAGAAAACTCTACCTTATGGACCCTTTGTGCTACTCTGCACAGACCCTATGACATCTAGCCTCTACACAACCTCTGATGAAGTCATTTTGCCTATATCTAGTGAGGAAATCACTCCTATGACACTCTCTACCCTTTTCCTGGCCTCTAGAACTGAAAACAATATTCTCTCCAACAAAATCGAATTACTTCTGAAGAAACTGTGCATCCTCTACATTGCCTCGCTGGGAATAACTCGAATCCTTGTTGTTGCCTCTCCAGATCTAGAAAAATTCCTCTCGATCACTGTCTTTGCCCCTCACTAACCCTGCTTCAATCTCTAGCTCTTCGACAACTACTACTACTCTCTGGAAATCGATCTGCCAAGAAAATCGAACTACATATATATCTTCTCCAAGTGCCCATTGACTTTCTCTTATAATCCATTGTTGGAGCACCAAAGACAAAGATTAAAACTTCATCAATCTCTAGGATCATTTTGGAGTCGATCCATGTGAGTTTATAGATGATTCTCACCTTATCTCAAATAACACTGATTAATTACTCATTTTCCCTAAGTTTAGACATAGGAAATATTTAAAAAATGGCTAATAATCTAATTGAGACACTTCTAGATGGATTTTCCAGAAACAATTTATAGGTCTTAGAGAACTCATGTATTATAGTCACTCCACCAAATTTTATGGCTATAACACATCCGATGATACAAAAACTAATACTCTTTAGAGAAGAATCTTCAGCAAAAATCGCATAGAGACAATTTTTGTCGACGCGTTTCGAACCAACCAGTGTGGTTCATCGTCAGGACAAGTTGAATGAGCAGATCTTGCTATGCAATATAAATAGATCGGGCAGAATATCCAGGTAACGGCTACATTTGATATTATAGTTCTCAAATGTAGCCGTTACCTGGATATTCTGCCCGATCTATTTATATTGCATAGCAAGATCTGCTCATTCAACTTTTCCTGACGATGAACCACACTGGTTGGTTCGAAACGCGTCGACAAAAATTGTCTCTATGTGATTTTCGCTGAAGATTCTTCTCTAAATTGATATGGATCATAGAAGCCTAAATTCAATAACTAATACTCTATCTTAGCGAGGAATGTGTTCTCTCCAACTAGTGCTCAACAACTCATCATGCAATCTGCTGCATCCTACTACTACAACACCCTGTTTCTGTATCACCTCTGTCACACTGTTGATTTCTTGTTACTAATTCCCACCAACCACTGTGTAACTATGATGTTGCATCTGTGTTGCTACTAACATTGCCATACTGCTACCAACTTTGCATATGCACTGCAACTTCCTCTCATCTGTTGCTGTTGCAACTGCAACTGAAAAGCATCCAAAATACTAAATCAACTATGTTCAGTATGATGCATCTGCCTCCAGAGTCTCTGACTGCTACTAGCATCATCATTGTCACTGAATAATTTTCACTGCTGCTAACTCTGCACTGAGCTACCTAATCTGTTGTCAACACTGCATTGTGCTCCTCAACATCTAATTGCTACTAGTCTACAATTGTCACTCTATTTATTACTACACCAACTGCCATTGATCCATCCTTCTATGAATATTGTGGTCCCTCGTAGCAAGGTAATGATCCATGAGGTGGAATCCTCAAGGATCCTACCCAATCTCTGTAGCTCTCTAAGGCTACAACTCAAAGTCACCCCACCTCACTCCTATAGGTATGGCTACCAACATCACAAAGTCTTCCTCCAACCTAGAGTACAAATTGTTGATCTCAACTGAAAATTTATGCTGGTCCTTCTTCTCTTTTCCTTCTTCCTGAGAGGACACTGTGTTGTAGTGATTGAGCTCACCACATTTGAAGCACTTGACCTTTGACAGGTCCTTCTTCTTCTTTATCTGCTCCCCTTGCCCCTAATTGGGACCCTTATATGCTAGGGCCACATTCTCCTCCTTCTTCAACATCTTTGATCCGCCACTACTACTACCATTGATGGAGCTCTTTAAAAAAGCTCGCTTCGATTCCTCCTGTTGCAAATCAGCCCACATTCTGTCCCATCTTGGTAGCGTTTCTATGCCCAATATACTTTGGATGAAGACTTTCCAATCCTCTGAGACATTTTTGAGTGCCAGTCGTACTAACTCTAAAGGTTGAGGTGTTGCCCGAACAACTGAAATCTTGTCTCGAACCTCCTGAATCCTGGTGAGGAAGGGACCTATGCCTTCTTCCTTCTACATCCTAATTCATCTCATCTTCGCCTCTAGGAATACGTTCCACTTCTTGGAACTACCCTGGCATAGTGTGGAGAGATAATCCCACATATCTTTGGCCATTCCCTTGGCCACTATATGTGAGAAAATATGGTCATGGAATCCATCTGGGATCAGCCGCTTCTCTTGCACCATCTCCTTTCAATATTCCTTAAGCTGCTTTGCATTCTGAGGAAATGCCACTACATTATCCATGTAGGCTTTCAGGCCATATTTATCTAGAAGGAAGGACATCCTAGCCTTCCAGATGACATAGTTGGTCATGTTAGTGTGAAAATTCTTGGAAGCTGTACCAAAAATCCTCACTTAAGTCACTAGGTGACAAGTGACCCGCACAAAAATTTGATGGCTACTATCATTCTAGATCTGCAATACAAATGGAAGAAAAATAATGTATCTAGAATAATAACCCAATTGGAAAGACAATTTTAAATGAATAAATATTTATTGATAACACCTGGTGAAGGAGATCTATAGATTGGTCTGTAAGTCCCCCTCCATGGGATGGGTCCTTTGATATCCTTAATGCTTTAGAAATAGAATTCCCTCTCTCAATCATGTGAAAAACCCAAACAAAGTGAACAACTCAAATGGGAGCTCAAGAAAAATGATGATAATGTTGATGATGATAATGATCATGGTGAGGAATGGATGAAAAACCCTCCTTTATATAACAAAGTATGGAGTTAATCTAAAAAATGGAGAATAATAAAATATTATTGACCAAATTCAGATCTAACTACTTGGAATACTTTATTATATTTATTGGAAAGGGAAAAGGAATTTAAAATGGTTAAATTCCTTTATTTAGAAATAATTAACAAATAAAATGATTTATTAATTTTTTCGTGAGAAACAAGAAAGGCGTGAAATCAAAATAGTTATTAAATAATGATTTAATAATTATTATAATAAAATAAATAAGGAAATTTAAATAAATAATTATTTATTTAAATATTCCTAAGGGATTTAGTCAAATGTGACAAGGAATAACCATTAAATAATGATTTAATAATTATTCCTAGAGAAAATTAAATAAATAATGATTTATCTAATTATTCTCATGGGTTTTTTGATTTAAATCAAAAAATAATTTGATAAAAGTGGTTTACTAAATTATTTTCCATAGTGAAAGTGATTTTACTATAGTAAAATTAAATCCACATGGTGTATTTCGATCCACCTAGTTAGAAATGGCTAGGTGATCATTTTTTGGTGATAACATGATGATCCATCCAACCTATCCTGATCTCTACGATCTGTAGTGGCCATTTCGAAAACTGTCGAAAATCCCTTCTTTCCTTCTTCTTGGTTTCTACTCTGCTATTCACACTCCCTTCTAGAGTGAGAAGATCTACTCACAACTACTTCCAATCGACAAGGAAAAATTGAACTTTTGAGACTCAAAGTTCCCTGAGAGAAATTTTCCCTCTATTGTGTGTGCTTTTCTCTTCCACCTGATGCTAGTTTTTCTTCTTCACAAACCCTTTGCGTCCAATCAGAAATATTCCCAGCAAAAATTTGAGCTGCAACTTCTCCCTCTGACTACTGGAATCACTCTCCTAGGCAAATCAAATTTTGTGCACTTTTGCAACTGAAATCGAACTGCTAGCCCACCAATTCGGCCTGTCTATTTGAGCACTGCACTACCTCAAGAATTTCAGCTTGCTTCTCCCTTTGAGTAGAAAAATTATTTCTCCACTTCTGAGCTTTGCGCTGATCACTCATTCTCTGATACCATGTGAAAATTCCAAAATTGGAATCCTATTGGAGCAACTGGAAATTATTCTCCTAATTGTTAATTAATTTTAACAATTTATTTCTATGACAAATACTGAATAAATCACAGTGCAACCTTAACAAATAAAATATTACAGAAACTGAGAAAATACTAGCACTCATAAACACACAATAAAAAAAGACACCATTATTTTTGGACAAAAGTACTTGGAAAAACCCAATTCGGAAAAACCAATTCAACAAAGGAGGGTTTTATTTTATTACGCAACAATGAAATATGAGTACAATCTATGGATGCCCAAATAGAAATAAAAACAAAAAGCAAATTTGGGTAAAATTATCTAAAGGAATTACCCTTCCTCAAAAAGCAATCTCGACGCAACCCCCTTAAAAAAAATCTACCTTCTCGACCCTCTATGTTAGCCTCTGTGCTGCTTTGCATAGACCTTATGATGTCTATCCTCTGAAAAAACTCTGATGAAGTCATTCTGCCTCTCTTCGCTAAGGAAATCACTTCTCCAACACTCTGGACCCTCTGCCCAGCCTCTGTAACTGATTTCTCTCTAGAAAAATCAAATTTCTTCTGAAGCAACTGCACAGTCCTCTGTGTTGCCTCATCGGGAATAACTCGATCCATTGCTATTGCCTCTTCGAATTTGGAAAAATTCCTCCAAATCTCTTCCTCTGATCCTCACTCACCCTGCTTCAATGTTTGGATCTCTAGTAACTACTGTTGCTCTTTGGAAATCGATATACCAAGAAAATCGAACTACAAAAGTATCTTCTCCAAGTGCCCATCGACTTCCTCTTATAATACATTGTTGGAGCACCAACACTATGATTAACACTTAATCAATGGATAACATCATATTGGAGTCAATCCATGTGAGTTTCTAGATGATTCTCACCTTATCGCAATTAATAATGATATATTTACCATATTCCCTAAGTTTAGACTTAGGAAATATTAAAAAAACGGATAATAATCTAGTTGAGACATGTTTAGGTGGAATTTCTAGAAACTATTTCTGGATCTTGGAGAACTCATGTATTCTAGCCTCTCCACCAAATTTTGTGGCTAGAAAACATCCTATTCTATAGAAACTAATAGGACAAAGTGTTGGAAATACATGGTTTTATTAATGCAGATTGGGCCAAAGGTATAGATTGCGAAATATATACAAGTGGGTGTTTGTTTGACCTATTTGGAGGAGAAATCAATTGGATGAACAAGAGATTGTATGTAGTGACACTCCCTACTACAAAATCCAAGTACATGGGAGATACTCATGCAAGCAAGGGAGTGTTGAGAGTTGGTAGCTTGGGAGGTACTCCAAGCCCTAGGGTTCGAGGTTTGGATGTTGGAGCACCAAAAAAGGGTTTTGTGGGCTTCGAATCCAAGGTGTGGGATTTACACCTAAGATGGTGGAATTTTGATGATTTGACACATGGAGGTGATATAGGACCCTTAGAGAAAGGGGCAGTGAAAATCATTGAAATATGAGTTTTCTATCTTGAGATATTAATTTTTGAAGTTAATGTATGTGGTTGTAGGTTAATTTGAGACAAAATAGCAGTCCGACTTGTGTATTTGTGTGCCAAATTAAATTTGAGGACACCACATGAAGCCCTTGTATTTGTGTATAAAGATAAGGTGATTTGGAGTTGTCTTATCACATCCCAAGTTCACAATTCATGAGAAATACACATCTGAAGTTGAGCCACAAGTCTAGGAGCCAAGCAAAGGAGGAACATGGCAAAGTTTTGGGTCTCTTTGTGACTATTTATAGGGCTGAGTGCAAGGACTAGGAGGCCGCAGCTTCAAGGAGCAAGTCTGGGTGGTTTTTTTGTTTTGTTTGGGATTGTTTTTTCTTGTGAAGGTGCCACAGGTTTGTTCTGAAGTCTAAGGAGGGTTGAAGCCTTAAATCATAGATTGTGAGGGGGGCACAAATCTAATTAGAGGGCTAGAAACTAAACCAAGTACCAACACAGATAAATAATAACAAAAGGAAGGTATGCCACAAAAGTGGGAGGCTATTTGGAGGTGAAAAGGAAGGATAGCAATGAGTTAATTTTTTTCCCTAATGACTCAACATTACCTACAAAAAAAATACATCAGACTTAACGTATGTTGTTGTTGTTTTGAAGTTGAATTTGTGCTAGGTGGATGAGGTCTAAGGTAGGACATTTAGTTGTATGGTATTGTGCATTTCAGGACTATTGGAGGGAAACGTGAAAGTTCTGAAGCTTGAGTCCTAAGTGTAGACCTTAGGATGGAATTTAAGGGTTGTAGGAGTGGTAGTTTGGAGTAGGTCAAGATTTGGCCAGCCAGGAAGAGCAGTTGTTGATAACCTATGTTCATTGTTGGAGAAGCGACATTTGATGATGATATGTGGAAACCCTCCTACCCTATGCTAGTCTTCATTGGAGAATCACAGGAAGACTATAGTGGGAAGACAAGTCCCAAAAGAGCTGAGGAGCAGCATTGGGAAGAAGTCTCAGAGTGTTGTTTCCTTGAAGGACAAAGGAGTAGCTAGTGAGTGTGAAAACCCTATGTGTTGATGATAGATGGACTTATGGTAAGCTAGAGGGTAGATTGTAGAGACTGAGTTCAATGGCCTAAAGGAGTTGGTGCATTGGTAGAGGTATCACTGTAGTACGAAAGCGAAGTACCCACAGTGTACAAGATATGACAAAGAAGTTGTGATTGTTTTCTAGATTAGCTAGACCGTCAGTGTATATTGTGTTTTGTATTCTTGTACTAGTGGATGTTTATGTTAAATTGTAGATAGAAAATGATTCATTTGACTTGTGCCTTAGTCAAAATAGGAAATTCGAATTTCCACTTTAGCAGGATGAGTTGGCAGGCAGTTAGCAAGAGTGAGATGGCCAAATCAATCAGTTAAGTCAGTCAATTCAATTTTTTGGGATAGTAGTATAGTTCTGTGCAAGTTGGTGGCTAAGATCTAGTTGTCTAGAGGTGTTATCTTTCATGAAAGTCAGTTATGTGAGATCTAGTCTAGAATAGATTTAATATGAGTTTAGTTGAGTAGTTGTAACTCTCTCAATTAACTAGCCAATTTACTAAAAATAACCCTAGTCATGCATGCAAATCAAATTTCCTAGTGAAGTAGAGGGAAAATTCGCAATTGTAATGATTATTGTATATAGTGAGCATACAAAGTTTGCATGTACTAGGTGAGATTATTCTCTTGGAATTGCACAAGAAAATAGGAGCTTTCCCTATTCTTTAGGATCAGGAATTGCGAAAGGTAATAGGAGAAAACATGAGGTCTATTTTGGCTAAATATTAGCTAGAGAAGAGTTAGGAGAAAGTATGAATTCAATTGTAGATTGATCTTCAAGCATTGCAGCTATCAATGTAATATATCATTGTTGTCATATGATATCATTATGCATTGTGAGCAAATGATTTCATCTGTTTCTATTGTTAGTTTTCCTTCCGTAGAATTTAGTAGAAGGAATTCGTGTCTACTGATTTCAGTGTGATTTATTTAGCAGCTAAAAAATTCAAGTTATTTCTACATGTTATCTAAGCTATTGAAAACTACCTAGAAAATAGGTTCCTGATTATCTCTTAAAGAAATTGCAAATAAAATAGTTTGTGGTGCAGGTATTTCTTCAGTGCATGAAAAATGTCTTTCAATGGATTGAGGCTTGAGTATGCATTGGAGGGAACTTCAAATTGATGTTCTTGGAAAGAAAAAATGGAATCTGTGCTCAATGAAAATGGAGTATTAGAGTACACAAATATAGATATTCTAAAACCAACAACATCACATGCACAAAAATTGGCTCAGTGGAAGAAATATACAACAAAATTCATGAGGATTATCCTAGAGGGAGTCAAAGAACATGTGGTTTCTAGTTTTCATGGAAAGGAGATTGCTTTTGCAATATGGAAAACTCTCATAGATCTATTCAAAAGTAGTACCGATGCCAAGAAGATATCATTAAAAGATAATATAAGGAACATTCAATGAATAAGAAAGAAACTATTGTTTAATACCTATCCAAATTCACTTGGGTGAGAAATGAACTTGGAGGAGTTGGGGAGACTGTGAAACTATCTTATCTTGTAAGCTTAGCACTCCTTGGTCTTCCAAATTCTTGGAAAAACTATCAGGATGTAGTTAATGGAAGAGACAAGCTCCTAGATTGGGAGAGACTTTGGTTTGACTTGGTGCAAGAGGATATTAGAAGAAACACTAGAGATGGAGTCTCATCCAGAACTAATGAGGAAGAAAAAATTGCTTTAGCTAGAAAAGGAAAGAAATCCAAAGGAAATAAGGCAAAGGCAATGAAAAATCCAAATAGAACCATGGCAAGAAGAAAGACCTTAGTAAAATTAAATTCTTTCACTGCCATGAGTATGGAAATTATGCAACCAAGTGTCCACATAAGAAATCCAGTAAGAATCTCGCAACAACAATAGGAGGAGATGATATCACATCACAATTTAAGTTGGATTTCACCCTCATTTCTTGTATGGAAAGCACTATTTGAGGTACTGTGTGGTACATAGACTCTGGTGCTTCATTTCATATGACAGGAAATAAGGAGTTCTCTAGCAACTTAGAGGAGAAAGACCTACAATTACTCATAGAGCTTGGAGATGATGGAAGGTATAGTACCAAAGGGATTGGCACTATCAACTTTAATAGGAAGTCAAGATCTCATCTTCACATAAATAATGTAATGTATGTGCATGGTTTGAAGAAAAATATATTTTTTGTAGTTGTACTTGAAGATAGAGGATATGATGTGGTGTTCAATAAAGGGAAGGTCTATTTGAAGCATGTTGCTATTGGACAAGTTAAGTACATTGGTATTAGGATTAAATATGTCTACAAGCTAGAGGATGATGCATGTGCTGCATTGAGTAGAAAGTAAGAAAATGTTCAGGGATGAGATGTTGGAGAGTTCTAGCATAGGTGTATGGGACATCTATACTCTAGAGATTTGAAAAGAATGTAGCAAATCACCATTGGACTTCCAAAATGCACCCTTAACCAACATGATGTTTGCAAGGGATGCACTCTTGGAAAATATGTTAAATCCTCCTTCTAGGGATGAGATAGCAGAGCTGGAGCCATCTTGGAGCGAGTTCACTAAGATGTGTGTGGACCATTTTCCACAGTATCAAATTCAAAGCATATGTATTATGTGATCTTCATAAATGATTTTTTCCCAAAAATATTGGATCTATTTTACAAAGAAGAAAAATGAGGTTTATTCAAAGTTTGTTGAATTTAAAGCCTTAGTTGAAAATGATGCTAGAAATAAAATTAAATCCTTGAGAATTGATAGTGGAGGAGAGTATGTGTCTAATGCATTCAAAGAATTATGTTCCAAGGAGGGTATTTGAAGGAGTTGATTGCACCCCACAACTCACAAAAAAATGGGGTCTCAGAGAGGAAAAATAGAAGTATTGTAGGAGCATCTAGAGAAATGTTGCATGACCAGGGATTACCACTATCCCTATGGGAAAAATTATGCAATATAATTGTTTACTTGCATAACAGGAGCCCTCACAAAATTCTTGGAATGATTACACCTGGAGAGGCTTTCTCTGGGAGGAGGCCATATGTCTTCCACTTTCACATTTTTGGATTCATAGTCTATTGTCATGCCTCCAAGGATAGAAGGAAAAATTTGGAGCCCACTATAGATAAGGGGATCTTTGTGGGCTATTTTGAGACACCTCATATTTATCGGGTGTACAAGCCCTCACTCAAGATGAATGTTATGAGGAGGAATGTGAGATTTTATGCGGAGAAAGCCACGAGGAGCTCTCTAGAGTGAGAGTTGAGCATATCACTAGAGGAGGAGCTCTCTAGAGCGAGAGTTGAGCATATCACTAGAGGAGGAGCTCTCTAGAGCAAGAGTTGAGCATATCACTAGAGGAGGAGCTTCTAGCTCCAAAGGAGGAGACTTAGTCAGATCCACAAAGTTAGATATTGGTCAAAGGTAAGGGGAAATTCTAGGAGGATGATGTTGAGTAGCCACATGTAGAGGAGTAGAGAGTAGGATGAGTGGAGGCACCCACCCACATAGAGCCTTCCAGAGAAGGGAGGAAGAGGACTAGGATGGTTGACAGGTTGGTGCATGAAGCATAGGAGTAGGTTGGATCTCCTAGCTCCTTGCGCAGACAGAGGAGATCACCACACCAATATACAAGATATAAGGCACTCATGTCAGAGTTGATTGATTCTGATCCATCTTATTTCAAAGAGGAAACTTCCCAACAAGTTTTGTTGGATGCCATGGTGAAGGAGTATAACTCCATCATGAAGAATAATGTTTGGGAGGTGGTGCCCAGACTTGAGAACAAGTCAGTGGTTGGTTCCATGTGGTTTTATAAGGTGAAACATGTAGCTGATGGCAGCATTGAGAAGTACAAGTCCAAATTTGTGACCAATAGATTCTCATAGGTGGAGGGGATTGATTATAAGGAGAAAATAACTGCATTGGAAACACAATTGGGGTGGAGTGATCCACCAAATGGATGTTAAAAATTCCTTCCTAAATGGAGTGGTTGAGGAAGAGATCTACATTGAGCATCCTGAGGGGTTCAAATCTTTAGTAGGGAGACACATGTGTGTAGGATTAAGAGAGTCATCTATGGTCTCAAGTAGGCACCTCGTGCTTGGTACACTCACATAGATTCTTATCTCAGTGGATTGGGCTTCACTAAGAGTGAAGCAGATGCCAATATATACTACATTATGGTAGATGGTAGTATACTCATCTTAGTTCTCTATGTGGATGATTTGATACTGACAGGAGATGATAGGTTGATCTAGTATTGCAAGGAGGACCTTGTAAGAGAGTTCAAGATGAAGGATATGGGTTTGATGCACTACTTCCTTGGCTTGGAGGTGTGGTAGGGAGATGGAGAGATATTTTTTGGATAGGGGAAGTACACCTCTGAAATCCTTCAAAGATTCCATATGCAAGATTGCAAATCCATGGATACTCCTCTAGGTACTAACTAGAGGAAAGAGGATGCTTCTATAGGGGAGGCAGTAGATGACACTATCTACAGACAATTGGTGGGGTCCTTGATGTACTTGGTGAACAAAAGGCCCGATATTTGTTTCATAATGAACCAACTTAGTTAGTTCATGGTGGAGCCTACCAAGCTTCACTACAAAGTAACAAAACATGTTCTAAGATACCTCAGAGGCACAACAAACTTTGGTTTATGGTACAGATAGGCTAATGGAATGAATTTTTCCAAGGATTCACAAATGCAGATTGGGTAGGAAGTCCCTCATATAGGAAGAGCACATCCAGAGAAGTATTTAATGTTCGGCCAACAACAATTTCTTGGTACAACATGATACAAAGATTTGTAACACTTAGCTCAGTAGAGGCCGAGTACATGGTTACTAGTCAAGAAACATGCAAGGCTATTTGGATTAGCAAGGGCTCGGTTGGACTCTTTAGTTAGGGGATGGAGCCTACATTGATCCATTGTGACAATCAGAGTTGTATAAAACTCTCTAAAAATCTAGTGTTTCATGATAGGTCCAAGCATATAGACATCAAGTACCATCACCTTAGAGATTGTGTGTCAAGGAGGATTGTTATGTTATAGTACATTCCTATAGAGGAGTAGGATGCATACATCTTGAAAAAATATTTTTCAAGAGGCAAGTTTGAGTTCCACTGGATTAGGATTGGGGTTGTTTAGAACCATTTTCTTGATAGGTGGGAGTGTTAAATTAGAGAAAGAAAAGGATTCATTTGACTTTTGCCTTAGTCAATTGAGGAAATTTGAATTTCCACTTCAACAAGATGATTTTGTGGGAAGTTAGTAGGAGTGACATAGTCAAATCACTTAGTTAATTTAGTCCATTCGCGTTTATGAGCTATGTGTAGAATTGTGTTGTAGCTGCCTAGAGGTGTTATCTTTAGTGAAGGTAAGTAATTATATAAGCTCTAGTATAGAATAGAGTCAGTATGAGTTCATTTTAGTAGTTGTTACTATTGTTAACTCATTGAATTCCCAATTAACTAGTCAATTTACTAAAAATAGCCCTAGTCATGCATGCGATGTCGAATTTCCTAGTGAAGTGGAGGGAAAAGAACAATTGTAATTACTATTGTTTACTAGTCAGTGAACAAAGTTTGCATGTAGTATGTGAGATTATTCTCTTGGAATTGCACAAGGAAATAGGAGGAATAAGGAGGCCTATTTTCGCTAAGTATTAGACAGAGTAGAGTCAGGAGGAGATCAGAGTTGCATTTCATATTGAGCTTCAAGCATTGAAGTAGTCATTGTAATAGATCATTGTTCTCATCTAATATAATACAAAAAAAGGAGGGGTTTTTCCTAGTTGGGTTATGTTATTGCTCAAACTAGCAAGGGACCTAAAGGGAGTTCCTAAAGGGTCAAATGGTAGACCAAGGGCAACAAATGGAGACTCAACCCACTATCGCCTTAGTTAAGGCTCCCTACTATTTATGGACTTTCACTGATGGGAGGAGACCCGATATATGTGGAGTCACAAATTAAAGATAGATCAACAAATGGATATGAAGTGACCCAAATAATCTCTTTCCAGAAGAGGGTCAGGAATGGTGCTTTCTTGCTTTCTAAGAAAGGTACAATGTCTTCTAGGAGAAGGATGTGGGGATTTGAGGGTTAGCTTTATGGAATATGACTTGTGAAAAAGTTTACCAATCCTAAAATCCTTATTGAACTTTACTTCCCAAATGGTTCTTAAATATTTGACTTTTCAAAGATGCGGGACCACATGTGATCAAGTGGACCCGACGTAGGTTAACGGGTAAGAATTTAGTGAACAATGATGTTCTAAACCCAAATAAGGAGGGGGGAAGGATCAAAGTAATAATTTTCACTTCAAGGTGTCAAATTGATCCTATGAGGCACTAGCCTTGGGGACGCTAGGGAAAATTTTGAGCTCGGAGCTAAGGCTTGGGTTATCTCACAACTCCACTGCCGGAATGGATTTAAAAATGGATGAGGTCTTTAGGGCAGACCAACGCAGGATAGGCTAGGAGATAGAACTTTTTGGAGGGTTACTTTGTTGGGAAAGTGATTCCCTAGGTGACCCAACTTGGTTAGACCTAAAAAAGGGAACATGTGAAGAAATAGGTTTAAAGTGACCACCTTTTGATGGATCAATGGCTAATTGTTCTTGGGGATATGGAGTCAAGGAGAACTATGATGATGGATCTTGTTTCTTGTTCAAGGAGGATCTGAAAGTCAACTTTGTCCAATGTTAAGGGCAAGAGAGGAAAAGTGACCTTAAAAGCATTTATACTTCATTGCAAATGGAGAAGGTTTGTCAAGGTAACTTTTACCTCTAGGAAAATTCATTCATAAAACATGGCCCACACATAGATATAATCTATATAGAGACATAATTCCACATTGATGTTGTAAATGCATGCAACAACTAGCCCTAAAATAGTGAAAATCTAATGATCAATGTATGCAGCAAAGTAAAAGAAAATAAAGTCAAAATTGTACTTTCATGTAAGAGAATATATCCAACCACCAACACATTTTCAATATAAGAAGATCCAATATAAGAAGACCCAATTCACACATCAAAATTCATCCATGATACAAAAATATCCTCCAAGGAAAAAAATGTGAAGTTCTCAAGAGAGAGGGAGAATGATCCAAGTCAAGTGATGATATGAAGTGAATTCATATAAATCCTATTTATACACTCATTAGGAGTTTGAATTACCTAATTGGGCCTGCATTAGCCCCTAAAATGAAATAATGTGCAAATTAACTAACTTTTGGTGACAAGCCCACCAAACTAGCTCTCAAATAAAATAATAAGCCTCTCAAGAGGTCAAATAGTACTATATTCATGTCGTAGGGCCCTCCAAGAGGATTGATGAGGTCCATAAGTGCCATAATGATGAATAGGACCCTCAAAAGTGATGGAAAAGGGGTGTGGCCTCTTGTTCTCCAAACAATAAACCTGTGGTGCTCCTAGTGGGTGTGGGGGCACAATAATAACCTCATGGGTCTCCAAATGAGTCAAAGATGCCTGTAGACCATCTACAAGGGCTTTGATGATGGTTTATGTAATGTCCCATCATCATACAAGTCATGGGTCAGCTGCTAAGCACATGGTATATTTGTGGGGCTGATTGGGCAAAGGTGAACCAGGTGCATCTTCCTCGTCTAATAGGTGAATATCAAGCAATCTCTGAACATACTCGAGGATCCATGGAGTATTTTCTACTACTGTGGAGGCCCATGGATTTCAAAATGCACTCTACATGTTCCAATATAGCCCTCTGAAGGATTAGGACCCTGTATAGGGAGACCAAACCCAAGATGGAGACCATATGTAATCCTGCATAAGATCCAATACGTCCATAGCCTTCTAGCACAATAAGTCATTATAGAAATAAAATAAATGAGCTTATCAACCATGGACTACAGGTGGGGAATTCATAATGGCCTACCCTTCCATAATGGGCTTCGAGATGTGCCAATGTCTCCCAAACTCCAAATGGGGTTAACCAAGTATCTTATTAGGTGGTTTCTACTTCTAAAGGGGATAATATGTTCAAGGTACATCCTTTAAAAGGTGGTGGCATGTGATATATAGGTGAATGAAGTAGGGGATGAGAATGGGTATCCCTGGTCCACATACTGGGGTGCAAGGGTAGATAATAAAAAGGAAGCCCACACTTGGATTTATAATGTATAAGAGGGAGAAATCATGGTACATGAGGTGCCTCGGCCTTGATTTTTCCACCCTTCTTTATATGATGTTTTCCTTCTTATGATTTTCATTTGATTAACTACTCAGGGCTCAAGGAGTAAGAGCATGATGTGTGAGATATAGCAGTGACTACCCATTTTAAGGTGGGGCGGTTCATTCCCCCCAGGGGTTGGGACAATCATGGGTTCATATATGATGAATGAGGCTCATAGAACTTGTAGGAACCAGGGTGATGGCCATGATGATGGGGTAAAGCTCATGTATTGGATTTTTCCCATGTGCTAAATATGTTTTTCCCGACCATCTTTTCATTTTATGGTACATTTTCCTGTTAAATGTGGCTAAATATGCTTTTTACTTTTCTTTTTAGCTGCATCAACCTCTAGGGCATCATTCCTGGCTTGACCCAATGTGTGGGCAAGGGGAAGGGGAGAGCTAGCCCTATGTGGACCCAATGGAGGAATTTCAACCCAGGTGGAAGAAATGATGAATGGGGAAGTAATGAATGGAAAGGGGGTAATATATGCAGATAAGGGAGAGGGACCACGCAACAAAAATCAGGGTTTCCCATGAAGTACCATCCCTAAAGCCAAATGGCCAATAAAAGATATCCCATGGGACTAGAATCCAAGGTTAATATCCCAAAGGAGTGTAGGGGAAAAGAGCACAAACCTAGCCCATTCTTTCCACTAAATCCCCCCATTAGTCAATTCCCAAAAGTTTCCATGATAAGAAAACTACAATACTCAATTACCAAATGACAAGGCATACCTTTAGGTTTGGGAGGCCCACCTTCAAACATACGATCATGGAAGATGGGTGAGGGACCACATGGCTAACTCAGGTGGTAGAGAAATGCCACAACGAGCTAGTTGGTGGCTGCAAGGGGTTGCTGGTTGCTAGTTAAGGACCATCTTGGAGAAAAAAAATTCTCCTAGGGATATCACCCACAAAATGGCGGGTAACAAGTTCCCTAAAAACTTTGTGCATTGTGATTGAATGATTGCATGTGTTTCTATTGTTAGTTTTCCTTTTGTAGAATTTAGTAGAAGAAATTTGTGTCTATTGATTTCAGTGTGATTTCTTTAACATCTTCAAATTTCAAGTTCTTTCTAAAATTTGAGGGTCATTATCCCTAATAATGGAGCCCTAGACTATTTTATTATCAATTAGATTAATATAATGAATTTGGGTTGTTGTATAAATTTGTAAATTTTTTTGTATATTTTGTGCATTAGTATATTTACTGTTATATATTATTTCACTCTGTAAAGTATTCTGGTTTTGATACTTGGATTGGTAGTGTCAGTGATTTAAGATTCTATCGTAGACACAAATATCATGGAAAAATAACATGGTTTCAGAGCTATTTTGAAGGGCGGCCCAGTGAATCAAAGTGTGCACAACAAAGTTCAACTTAAGAGGGAGTTGGTCACATTGTAGGTTAAGGGATCACTACAATGTCGAAGTTGCAGGTTGGTCTCTGGTATGAGGATAGGTTGGAAGGGTTATCTAACTATAGTTCATGGAAGGAAAGGATCATGTTGGTTTTGATGGTAGATAGGATTTGGGAATTCATCGAGAAAGCAATCAAGAAGCCAACAGACCCTATGTAGTTGGAAGTGTATGAGGAGTTGGATACAAAGGAAAATTTGATCATCCTGGATGGTGTTGGAAATTCCGTAATACCTCATTTATTTGGGATTAACACTACACATGAGATGTGGGTAGCTATTCAGCTTTTTTTCCATAATAAGAATGAGAATTGGGTATTGGTATTAGAGGATAACTTGAAGTCCACCAAGATGATACAGGGTGAAGGAGTGACTTTGTATATGATGAGGTTGTCTCATGTTTAAGATGAGGTTGCCACTGTTGGTGTGAATATCAAAGATTATAAGATGGTGAGGATTTCCTTAAAAGGGTTTACTCCAGATTCGAAGCCATTCATCAAGGGGATCATTTCTAGGGACAAGTTCCCAGACTAGAATAGGATGTGGGACGAATTCATTCAAGAAGAGTTGCAAGACGAGGATATTTATTTGAAGAAGAACAATTCAGATGATGACATGGAACTTATAGCATGAATGAAGAGTAAGAAGAAGAATGACTTGAGTAAGATCAAGTGTTTTAACTGTGGCGAGATGGGTCATTTTTTGATGAGATGTCTAATGAAGAAGGAAGGAGATGATGAGAAGAAGAAAGGGAAGCAAGTCATAGGTGTCACCACTTCTACCGAGATAGATTATCTCTCTAGGAAGTTGGAGAAGGAGGACTTTTCCTTGATCTCTCATTTCTTGCAGGGTAACATTGATGAGGTTGCATGGTAAGTGGACAATGGAGTGTTGAAGCATACAATAGGGTCACAAGAGGAATTCACGACTCTAGTTGAGTGGGACTTGAAGTTTCATATGGTATTGGGAGATAAGAGTAAGAAAGATATCAGAGGATCAAGATTTGTGCCATTCAGGATGGATTCAAGATAGGTGATGCGAGTTCAGGACATATTGTATGTAGCAGGACTTAGATTTAGCATGATGTATGTTTCAATGATCAAGCATAAGGGGTTTGAGGTCTTGTTTTAGGATGGGAAAACAAGACTTCGGCCCAGAGGCTCTAGCTTCATAGGTGTTGTGATTGGAGTTAGAGAGCATGGTCTATATAGACTGACGAGAAATCCTATAGATCGTGGGAACAAGAAGGAGGACCAGGTGTAGGTTCCAAAGAAGTAGGTGTAGGCTTTAGAGGACCAGGTACAGGTTCCAGAGAAGAAGGTCTAGTTTCCAAACGCTCAAAAGAAGTCGAGTTATAAAGAGATTTTGTAGGTTTATAGGGAGACTTTGCATCCCAAGAATAATGCATTGTTAATGGGGAGAAAGGGTGCTTCTACAACTTCCAAGAAGGAATCATGGAGAGAGTGGAAGACATTTCAGGAGAAGAAGAAGAAGTAAGAGAATTCTAGTGATAGTGATACTTCCAAGAGAGGAATAGTCCTTGCTATAGGGATTTTTGTAGTTATGGGCGCCTAGAGTTGGGGGAATATTAAGAGAAATGATAGTGATGATGAAAAGCTACTTCCTAGTCTTGGAAGTACCTCCCTCGCTAAGAGGGAGTGTTGAGATTTGGTAGCTTGGGAGGTCCTCCAAGACTTAGGGTTCAGGGTTTGGAGGTTTGAGTGCTAAAAAAGGGATTTGTGGCCTTGGAACCGAATGTGTGGGCTTTGCACCTAAGTTGGTGAATGTGGAACCACGAGACATTTTGATGATTTGACACATGGAGGTGTTAGAGGACCCTTATAGGAGAAAGGGGCAGTGGAAATCATCAAAATCTTAGTTTTCTATCTTGAGATATTAATTTTTTAACTTAATATATGTGGATATAGGTTAATTTGAGACAAAAGAGTAGGTTAGCTTGTGTATTTTGTGTGCCCAAATTAAAGGTGAGGACACCACATGAAGCCCTTGTATTTGTTTATAAATATAAAGTGATTTGGATTTGTTTTATCACATCCTAAGTGCATAATTCATGAGCAATACACATTTGAAGTTGAGTTGTAGGTCTAGGATCCAAGCAAAGGAGGAACATGGTTGAGTTTGGGTCTATTTGTGATTGTTTGCAGGGCCAAGAGCAAGGACTAGGAGGCCACAACTTCAAGGAGCAAGTTTGGGTGGTTTTTTGTTTTTCTTGGGGCTATTTTCTCTTGTGAAGGTGCCACAGACATCTTCTGAAGTCTGAGGACGAGTTTGAAATTCAAGGAGCAAGTTTGGGTGGTTTTTTGTTTTGCTTGGGGCTATTTTCTCTTGTGAAGGTGCTACAGGTATCTTATGAAGTCTAAGGAGGGGTTTGAACTTCAAGGAGCAAGTTTGGGTGGCTTTTTGTTTTGCTTGAGGCTATTTTCTCTTGTGAAGGTGCCACAGGTATCTTCTGAAGTCTAAGGAGGGCCAAAGCCCTAAATCATAGATTGTGAAGGGGGCGCGAGTCTAATAAGAGGGTTGGAAAGTAGCCTGAGTACCATCTCAGAGTAGCAGTAACATAAGGAAGGTATGCCATAGTTATGGGAAGCTGTTTGGAGGTGAAAAGGAAGGCTAAAAATGAGCTATTTGTTTCCCTAACCAATCAACATTACCTACAACAAAAATACATCAGACTTGAGGTATGTTGATGTTGTTTTGAAGTTGAATTTGTGTTAGGTGGATGAGATCCTAGGTAGGACATTTGGTTGTATGGTATTGGGCATTTGAGGACTAGTGGAGGGAAACATGAAAGTGCCCAAGCTTGAGCCCTAAGTGCAGACCTTAGGATGGAATCTAAGGGCTATTAGGAGTAGCTCAAGGTTTGGCTAGCCAAGAAGAGCAGTTGTTGACAACTTGTGTTCATTGTTGGAGAAGCAACATTTGATGATGATAGGTGGAAACCCTCCTACCCTATGTTAGTCTTCATTGGAGCAACGTAGGAAGACTATAGTGGGAAGACAAGTCCCAAAAGAGCTGAGGAGTAGCAGTGGGCAGAAGTCTCAAAGTGTTGTTTCCTTGAAGGACAAAGGAGCAACTAGTGAGCATGAAGACCCTATGTGTTGATAATAGATGGACTTATGATCAGCTAGAGGGAAAATTGTAGAGATCGAGTTCAGTGGCCTAAAGGAGTTGGTGCATTGATAGAGGTAGTGTTGCAAAATGAAAGTGAAGGACCCGCAGTGTATAAGATATGAAAAAGTAGCTATTATTGTGCACTACATCAGCTAGACCATTCGTGTATCTTGTATTTTGTATTCTTGTGCTAGTGGATATTTGAGGGCCATTATCCCTAGTAATGGTGCCTTAGATTGCAATATTATCAGTTTGATTAATATAACGAATTTGGATTATTGTATAAATTTGTGTATATTTTATGCACTACTAGATTTACTGTTGTATATTATTCCGCTGTGCAAAGTAGTCTTTTTGTGATACTTGGATTTGTAGCATTAATGATTTAAGATTCTATCCTAGACACCAGTATTTTGGAAAAGAAAATTATGTATTCAAAAACTAATTATGTATTTTCTATGCCATATAAGACAAAGGCTGGACAAAATGTTGGACATACATGGTTTTCTTGATGTAGATTGGGCCAAAAGTATGGATTGCGAAATATATACATGTGGGTGTTTGTTTGACCTATTTGGAGGAGAAATCAATTGGATGAACAAGAGAATTCCTACAGTGACACTCTCTACTACAAAAGCCAAGTACATGGGAGATACCCATGCAATCAAGGGAGTATTATGGTCACAAAGACTACGTTTATGTATTAGCTTCGTAAAAAAAGTTGTAAGAATGGATCATGATATTAAAATTCCAATCTTGTTGGAAAAAAGCCTAACCTATCATTCTAAAACAAAGCGATTTATGCTCAATATCACTTTGTGAAATATATGGTTGAAGATAAGAAGGTGTTGTTGGTTAAAGTGAATGCCTTGAAGAATCTTCTAGTTTCACTAACAATGTGTGTGAGGATTAAGAAGTTTTCTTGGTGTAGAGAAACAATAGATATTGTTGCTCTGGATCATTAATCGAGAGACCCTATGCCCCCCCCATATGAAAAGAAAACAACAAGTGAGAGAATGTTGGGTATGCGTTATGTTCTTTGCAATAACATCCTTACATGTGATTCATATGTGGGCACATGATTTTCACTTATGGTGGTTTGATGGTGCATCATTATTGTGATCCATGGTTATGTAATTTTGGATAAGGAACCATGGTTGTATTTTAATCTAGTGTTAACGGATTGGGAGTTTATGGATGCCACATGAAATAAATATTTTATTGTAACATTGTAAATATATATTATATTGAAAAACCATTGTGGTTTTCCCAATTTGGGTTTCTTGGGTAACATCTCTATGTTAAATGTGTGTGTGTGTGTGTTATTGCATATTTTTTGTTTTACTAAGAATCGGTTTCCATCAATTAATTGTATAAGGTTAAAAATAATATTGAGGTCTCCCTTTAGATCAAGATTTACAACAAAAAATGATTCTCCAAGGGTATTTTAAAAAGTGTTATTCTTGGCCTTGAACCACCAAAAGGGAAATAGATCTAAAATGATCCAAATAACATTAAAATCGAACACTAGGGATAGAGGTTATAGTGTGAAATTATCAATTCAATTTCCAAGAGGATATTTTGACATGTTTGAGTGTTTTACACTTGGGGAATAGGGCTTGGGAATATATAAGGTCACATTTACTTAAAAAATTGTTATATATACTTGTTATAATTGAAAAATAAATGTTTGGGGAAGAAAACCTACAAATCTAATATTTAACTTTGACCTAAAGGAAGCCTTTGATGCTTGAGCCGACCTATGTAGAAGTTGGAGCCGATCTTTAGAGTGATGATGTTGATTCAAGAAAATTGGAGCGTCAACTTGAACAATTTCATGACTCAATCACATTAAAAGGCCTTTGGAGGCTAGATGCCACATGTAAAATCCCTTTTCGATAGAGGTTTCCCTCTTTTGAGGGGATGCTTGATGTAAAATTTGTACATGTAACATGAATTCCCCTTTATTTATGTAATTTAGATTAATTAATCAGAGAAAATGTCATTTTACCCTTCCATAGGCGAGATTAGGAGCTTTTAGCTTTGGAAATTAGTATTCTAATGGAAAGAAAGTTAAGAACATTCTCTATAAATAGAGGTGCACTTCCTCTAATTTTCTTATGGTTGGATTGGGGGAAAAGTCCCTTAGCAACGCTGAAATTTATAAAATTTTATCTTGTTTCTTGTTGTTGGCTATGGATGGATGAGTTTAGAAACTTCTTGAGAAGTATTTGTAAATAGTTTTCTCTTCTTGATGGATAATGGTAGATATTTATGTGGAATACCTTGTTGATGTGGATAGTCTTTTTTTCATGAATGAATGTTGGTGAATCTTAATGGTTGCATGATAAATTGAGTAAGCTAGTTTTCTTTATCTTATTTAGGTTGATGGATAAGGGTTATTAAATATTCACCAAAGTGTTGTTAGTATTTTTATCTCATTATATTCCTTGAACACTATTTTCATCAAGTTCTTATGAGCTGACTTAAGTGAAGCCACCTCCAATTTTTTATCCTTAAAGGTTGTAGAGTACCTAGGTCAAACATCCAGGGTACATGAGTGGGTCTGTCCTAGTCTTTGAAGTGATATATTCTCCAAGCTTCTTTGAACCTCTTATCAAGCTCTTTTGAAATGACTTAAGTGGAGCTCACTCCCTTATCCCATCTTTGAATATTGTAGGATCCTTGGGTCAAACCTCTAAAGTTACAAGTGGGTCTTCCTTAGTATTTAAACCTAAATCTACTTAGTTTCTATCCCTAGTGTTAACACCCTATGCTCCAAAAAAATATTTTTGAAAACTAAAACACTGATCTTCTCTCCTCCATCACCTTTTTTCCTCTTAAAGCATTTACTTTGGTTCATTATAATTTAAAAAAATAAAAATAAAAATAAAAATTTGATCATTTTGTAAATCAAAGTGTGCATCAAATAAGCTGCTTCTTCTTCTTCTTCATCCATCACATATTTCAACTTAGAGAAACCTTAATTCTAAATTTCTTCCCATGTCTGTGCGATTTTGGAGGCTGACCTGGCCAACAAAAATTATGCTAAGTGCACAAAGAATACCATATCATAGATCTTTCATTTGGCAGGCTTGAATTCGACTCGAAAAATATTTCATGCAGTACAATAGAATCAAATTTTTGCTAGAGAGTAGGTCACTTGCGCATTGACACAGGTATTCACTTAAAGTTGCAATCAAATACCGGAATTCAACACCATATCTTATTTCCTATTCAAATGACCTATGGTCTTCTGTACTTTCTTGGTTGGTTGCGAGAGGATGCTAAGCCAGATTGCTAGAGTGCCGGACTTTGTTTCACCTTGGATCCGGTCGATAGAATAGTCCCATTGATGACCATACATATCAAGAACTGAATTCAAAGGAGTCATTTATCAAGGCAGAGGAATTGTCATGTTAAATATTATCTAGATGTACTTGGTTTCCACCTTCTAAATTTTCTTCACCGAGATTCTCCTCGTCAGTGTTCTTAGAACCAATTGGACTTTCAATGCCTTCTATCGAGTGTCTTTCTACAACATCTTCAAAATTATCCAAAGTAATGACCAGTTATTCAATTGAACTGAATAGGACTCCTTGGTGAGTTGTGTGTGGTTGGGTCACACATTTATGGGGCAGGGCAAAGCCTAAGACTCTTGGAAAATTGACAGGTAATAGGGCGAAGGGCTCTCAACTGGTTGTAGGTGACTTCGTATGCTAGTTTAGGATTATGAGGTCGGGATTCAACTAAAAGTGTTTCCCAAGGAGAAGGGGTAGGTGAATTAGAACGAGGTTGGTTACTCCCTTTTTTAGAAGGTTTGGGGAAAGAATGTGTATTGGAACCAGCCATACAACAAGGACCCTCTTTCTGGCACCAAAAAAATGGTTAACATGCCAAATTTTGTTGCTAATAATTAGGGGATCTCCCAAGTGCAGAATCCCAACTATATTATACACCGTTTGGTGTGGGAGTCCCATCTGGTATGTTGACCCAAATGCCACCATGTTGTTTAAAGATTTTGTTTGGAAAATATGAACAACAAAAGTTAGAGAATGAATAAAACTTTCAAAAAACACAAGTTAAGCAACTTTATGTAAATGTAATGTGCAATATGCTATTAACATAACAACAACTAAATAATATGACATGAATATTAAAGGAGGAAATGTTAGCAAGACATCAGCAAAAACTCATGTATAAGATAAAGATTCATTTATTAACCTTAAATTAGTTCATAATCAATAACAAACATGAAAGAATACAATCCCATAAATGATATGTGCTTAAATCAATAAAACAATTTATTTAATCTAAACATAATGAAAGAAAAACATATACCATCATATCATTGCAAGAAGAATCTCACAATGCCTGACAATACATGGGAGGAATTGCATACTCAGGCTCAAAAAGCTTCAAACATTAAGCTGAAATATTCATAACACCATCACATGAAATGTCCATGAAATCCACTAGTGGAAATGCAAAGCCACTACTTGAATCCTCAAAATTTCTATTATCTCTCAAACAATATGCACACATTGAGTCCAAAAGGTCCCATACATCTATCCATGAGGTTTTTTTTTATAAAAGGTAGGGTCACCTTTCACCTACCATGCCCTTTCATCTACCCTCATGACACTTAAACATCCCTATGACCTTTCACATTCCATGTGACCCTCTCTACTCTAAATTTTAATTCACTATCAACAAAATAAAAATTACACCAATATTAAAGAAAGTAAGTATTCTCAATCAACTAGTCTACTGAGGGACAAATCTGGAATATTTTCTTGCAAATCTCAAACTAGGTATGCTTGCCATAGCTTGTATTCAGCTGTGAGTGTCAGGATTTTGTGTTGTAGTTCGTCTCCATGACTTGTAAGGAATTCTAGTGCATCTGATATCAAGGTTGGATTTTAGTTCATACTTGGTTTGACAACATCATGAGCTTTGTGTACAGTCTCACAGGCTCAACTATATATTGTGCAATCACATCTTTCGTAACTTTAAAATCATCTCTTGTGGTAGCTTGTATTATGGGATCTAGGAATGATTGAATCTCTTTTTTGACTTCTTCTTTAGATCTTGTTTCACCTAATTCACCAATGGAAGGTATATTTTGAATCTCGACAAGAGATTCCAGCTTGCCATGCAAGGTCTTATATGAGGCTATTACCTTATCTAAGTATATACCCAACTTCTCATGTTATTGCATCTTGATACAGATAACCACCTTATCATTCTTTGCCATTATCCAATTTTTCCTTGGGATCTCTTTAGGTGCATTAGGATACTTGTTGGTCCATTCATATATGTGATCAACCACTGAGGTGCCTAGTTTGATCATAATTTCCCTATATTTTGATTCACTTTGCATGGTTAGGAATGGAGTCATAACTTGATTCAATATAATCATCTCATTATAAACCCGATCCATCACTTCCTCTAGTATCTTAACTTCTTTGAGGATGGATGCATGCAAGTCCTTACTTCGGGAGTGAGAGATGAGAAAATATTGGTTCTCATTTTGTAATTGTAGAATCCTTTGCTCAGAGGCGACCAAATTTTACTTCAAAAATTCATTCACTTTGGCCAATCGATTTACATTCAATTATGTAGCGGTTACAAAAATGGTTCCAACTGAAACCATCATCCCAGGGTTCATCATGGTGTTAATGACTATCTCCCTTTCCATGACAACTGATATGGGATTTAGCAGGTTATTAGACAAGCATATGCACCTTTATTTCATGATCTTGCATTGAACTTGGTCAAATTTAAGCCTAGAAATATCCAATACCTCTTCCTCTTCTTCCTTCGTAATCCCTAATTCCTGCAACGTGAAATTCCCACCGGTGATAGGAATAGATGGTGGAATGTTCAAAGTGGGAAACTTTAATGACATTTTTTTATCCCTTTGACCAATTTTCTTCTGCTAATTTATCTTCCTGTTCCTAGATAAGTATATCTTGCTTGATTTGCTTGGATAAGGCCTCTTGCTACTGCTTGGCTTCCTCTTCCTCCTTCCTTTTCCTTTCTTCTTCTTCTTTCCTTATTTTCTCATCTTCTACTCTTTTCATTAGTTCTTCTTCTTCCTTTTATTCTTAATTGCTTCTTCTTTTTTCTTGTTAGCTACCTCTACATTCTTTCTTTTTTGTGCTTCTTTTATTTTCTTCGCTTCTTCCTGGATTTTCAAGTTTCCTTCTTCTTCTCACTTCTTCCTCATCTCTTCCTTTGCTTGTTTTCTGCCGAGCTTCTTCCTCTTTTTTTCTTCGAGCCCTTCTTCTTGTTTCTTCCATTGAACTTCTTCCTCTTTAATTTCCTTCGGGATTCTTATTTACCTTCCTATTTCTTCTTTTTCTTTTCTTTGTCCGCTTCCTTCTCTCACCTCCTCTTGAGAAATGATTCTCTAGCTTGTAAGCTCGTGCTTTCTTTGGTATCATGGTCAACTTGTTCCACTTCTTCAACTGTATGACCATTTCCCGTGCCTTGGAAGAATTATACAAATTTTTTATCTTTTCCTCCTCTTCATCGGTGAATGTAGCATAAGCCCAACCAAACCCAATTGATTTGTAGTGCACCTAGGCAATACCCCTTGGGTCATACATGTGGAAACTCAACTCAATAAAATGAAAGATTTTTAGGTCTTCAACTTCCGCTTCTACATCCTTAAAGCTTTTGATAGTGTACGCTCTATGTACGCTGGGAAGACAGGCCATGGTCACTTCTTTCCTTTCACCAAAGTCTTAAACATCCCAATGCTTAGTTGGTAAGTAACCTCCTATAATAAAACTTTATCTGTAATCGGTGCAGGGAGAGCACGAGGAGGCATTTAGGCATGAAAATCCTCGATATAAGTAGCCCCTCCAATTGGAAAAAAATCCACAATATCATGAAGAGAATACTAATTAGAGGAAATTTCAGCCTAAAAGTGGCCTCCTAAGGAAACATAATAAAATAATAGTTAAAATAATAAAATAAGAGTTATGAATTTTGGAGGGAAAGGAACATTTTTTTTTTTTTTTTACTTGTATTTTTGTCTTATCTCATTATCAATTTACCCAAATTTCTAGTGTAGACACTCGTTGGATGTATAATTAAATTCCACATCCAATGAGTACCCATTATGCATACTTTTGAGAAGACCCACATTGATAAAAATTGAAGATACATTAAAAAACGTGGTGAACACGATTTTTTAATGTATCTTCAATTTTTATCAATGTGGGTCTTCTCAAAAGTATGTAGAATTAGTACTCGTTGGATGTGGAATTTAATTCTGTGTCCAATGATTGTCTACACTTGAAATCTGGGTAAACCGATAAGGAGATAAGCGAAAAATACAAGTAAAAAAAAGTAGTTTTTCTTCTTTTCCCTCCAAAATATTTACATGTACCTCTTTTTTAATTTAAAGGATTTTGATTGGTTTAAATATTATGAAATGGAAATTACGTGAAAATTTCATGTGAACTTTTAGGCTAAAATTTCTTCTAATGCCTATCTCTTTCTGACATGCATGGAGGCTCTTCAATGAAGAGTACACTATACATAGGGGAAATAAAATATTTTGGGATCTTCTTGTACATGCCCCTATAGCCTGTTCTCCATAAGCTCTTGAAATAGATATGTACAGGGGATTCTTCTTCAGGGGTCCATTTTAGGCTGAGGTCTTCAAAGTCACATTTTTCACACATTGCATCTAAAAATTAAGAAGCCATATAAAACTATGATTTCTCTCATTTCGTTGGATTCTTTGCTGAACAAGCATTTGATTTGAGGGTTGATGCAATTATGCTTGCTCAGTTTAATATTGTTCCTTTGTGGCAACTGAATGCATCAATGAGATCCAATTTTCCTAGAAGGTTGCGACATTTGGTTTTCCATAGATCTTGTTTATCATAGCAACCATCATTTGATATACTTTCTTGAGGGATTTCATCTTGTAGACTCCATCTGCCCTGTGCCTAAACTTGCTTGGCTCTTGCCACCAGTGTTTTAGCACAACCTTGTATGATCCATCAAATCCAGAGAAACACCTGCCATTTAAAGCCTCTTGATTCTTGGGGATCTTGTAATAGCTTGAAATGCCAACTATAGTGAATTATGCCACAATTTCTTCATCATAACCCTTGACGATGCACTGATCTACATCTATGTGTTGAAGAATCGATTTTATGGTCTCTGCACATGAGAACATTGGTGGGTGCTCTACAACCTTATGTAGCCAATATTTATTGACATTGATGTATACTTGGAGATCCTCCTCATCGCGTGGAATTTCTTTTCTAGAGAACGTTTTGTAAATGTCTCCCCATGAGAGCTCTATTTCACTATCAATAAAACATAGAGTATCATCATAAACATGAAACTTCATAGGGCTATCCCTGACCCCTTCTATATTTCTTTTAATCATGCCATAGCTTTTGTCAAATCCTCTTGTGATGAGCATAACAATTTCTCTGGAAGAAGATGATATGCTGAGACAGTCTAAGTCCGTGGTACCTAACATCTTAAAGATATTCATCAATGGAACAATATTAGCTCAAACCAATGATAATAACTAATTGCATGAGAAAATATTAAGGCCAAGGTCAAGTCTTAGGATGTCAGGGTTTAGCTGGTTAGGATTATAAGGAAGAGAGTGTTTCTATAGGTCGCATATATAATAGGTAGAGTAGGTCACATTTTATAACTACAGTGCCAATGAGATATGAAATCATGATTTGCGACCTAGGGAATGGGTTAGTTGATCTAGTTGTAGGGTTGAAATGTAGGTCACACTCTTTATTCCTATCGCAAGTCTCAACATCAGATGGTAGTGTCAGGGATTGGGAATGAGATTTGTATCCTCATCTTAGTCGCACCTCAAAACTCTAGTGCAGGTCGTAATTTTGGTGAGAATTAGACAAAGCGATTAATGCTACAAGGATATATATAGAGAGAGAGTGAGAGATCATTTAAATAACACTTTTTACTTCTAGTTCCACTAAGGAATGTAAATGTGGATTGCGAACCATGAGGTTCAATACTCTTGGGCTCTAAAAATATGAACACACCTTCACATAATAAGTCTCCCAACTAAATCTAAGTGGTTTAAAATAAGAAAGATAGAGCTGTAGGGATTAATGCATGGGTGAGTGAACATAAAACCATCTAAGATTCACCAGAACCTACTTCAGACACATCAAGGGGTTTGCAGCTATTCAAGCAAGATACATTCAAACATAGCAATGTTAGCTAAGATTTGACAGATTAATGGTGAGGAGTTACTTGCTTGTCCTTTGCAAAAAATCTATCGGAGCAACCAATTTGGTGGAGAAGGGACCCTCATCTAACTCTAAGAGTGAGACCTACACACAAAGCGGACAACAAATAATATTCATATCCTATATAAATTTTGAACGATTCAGCATATTAACACATAACAACATATAAAAAGTGAATGCATCAATGACAAAGTTTTAGGCTAAATCATTAGATCATAATGCATAAGATGTAAATATTAGGGCTATGGCATAGACAAAACAACATTAGATCTATATTATTAATTATGAGAAGGATGATTACAACCATGGTGTCATAACAAGCCTTCTCTCAACTCCTATCTCGTCTCTCTTTCTCTCAATAATGCCTCAACAACATAAAATGTATGAATTCTCATCCTCATTACAATGGCCTAGCCTCTACTATATAGGTGAGGGGAGGCTGATCTTTTGTGAATTTCTTCACTAGGTTACTTTGGGAAAAATCCAAAAGGCTAGAGGTTGGCTTGATGGGCCCTGACTCAGGTTTAGCGTTAGGAAACCAAGAAAATCCCTACACTACTGGCCCTTTCGGCATAAATTCGTGGAGCATAGACTGAAGTCTCACCTGAAGTAGTATGGGGGGATGCAGGAACCAAGTTTCCGCACCCTGAGATGGTTGTGATGTTGGTTTTTAGACCTTTGCTCTACCTTCGTGTAGATCAATAAGCCCTCTAGGGCTTATCAATGTACTTCTCTTACCTTAGAGCCTCCATGAAAGTCTCTGATCGTCCTTCGCGGACCCTAAATAGATAGATCAGGCACTTACACAATTTTGTAATTAGTCTTACTTCTATGTCTACCCAGATTAGCTTAAGTATTGGTCAACTTTATCATGCATTACAGTTATCTTCGCATAAAAATATATTCTTACTTGTGTTCTTATGACAAAGTGAAACACATAGATTTGTGCATCAATATACCATTAATTCATAACCTTAGTATTCAACCTATCATAATCACAACATTCATAACAGAAGTAAAATAATGCACACACAGATGGCAAGTACACAGTAATTTCAGAATACTTCTCTTTATTGATGATTCAGATTCCCAATATAGACTCTATCCACCTTGTGCACACAACTGTAGGGGCCCGCGCACTCAGCTGTGGACTTCTACCCTTGGCCTCTACGCACTTATCAACAGAGGCTCTTCCTACTCTAAGAATCTTGCTCTTAGCTCTTTATAGACTCATCCAATATTTCTACACTTGTTCTTCTACTACTCACTTAGACTCCTCTTAAGACCTCCTTTTTATACAATCCCATGGTCCATGGACCAAGGGAGGATCTCCAAAACTGACACAACCTATCTAGACTAAGGGCGGAAAACCCTTTTTGACTTTCAATATCTTTGATAAGCCTAGGTATTGTAGCAAGGATGCTACAACTCCCAGGGCTACCAACTTTACTTATCAACCCGGGGTTTGTACAAACTTGGAGGTGACAGTGCTATATGCACAAGCAGAAGTGAAGGTACTGCCTATTGTCACTGCTCATCTGGAAAGAGACCCCAGGGTTTCCAAGCTAGACTTCTATAGGGTCATAAGAAGATTGATTTTGATTGAAGAAGAGAAAATTTATTCTAAGGGTGAGCTACTCTACTGTAGTAATGAAGGAAACAACTTGTTATGCTAACTCACACCGGACCCTAGCTAACCAATAAAACAACTATGCTAAGAAAAATTACTATAACAACACTAATCTAATGCTAATTATCTAAGTTATAGAAGTAAAAGCATCAAAACTAGACTAAGGGGTAAGAAAAGGAAACTAAGCTAAGTCTGTGTTTAAGCAGAAGAGTAGTTGGAGGATGAAATTGTCGAAAGAAGGACATGAGGGAGAAACAACGCATGGGAACTGTTGGATCAGGCGGGTGAAAGGTAAATGAATGGCTGAGATTAGATCACAGGAGGCTAAGTCAAAAGATGGAGGGGCAGGATTAATTGGTAGATGGATGACAAAGATTAGAGTGTGGGAAAAAGAAACGTGCGGAAAAGGTAGTGGTTTTGCGAAGAGGGGAAGCTGTATTTTGCATGCCTTCAAAACCATAAGCTATATTTTGAAATTTTACGTGATTAGCCTCCCCGGGTGACACGTAGCATGGAGAAATTACTTTTCTTGCATGCTCTCAGGCGGATAACGGTTGGACAAAAATCCATGCGATATGGCATGACAGCCGTTGGATCAGGTGGGGCTGATCAACGGTGGAGATCGGCTGAGTTTGGCGATCAAGTGAAGCAACAACTGTCAGATCAGGAGAAAAATCAATGGTGGATATTGGAGTGCTTAAAGGAATGTGAAAAAATGAAGGAGCGGGTTTAGAGGGCTGCAAGATGTTTATCACACACCGTCAAAGATGTAAGCAGTTTTCCAAAATTTTACGCGATTAGCCTCCTCGGGCAACACATAGCACAGGGAAACTGCTCTTATTGCATGCCTTTGGGAGGATAATGATCGGACATAAATCCACGTGATATGGTGCAATAGCCATCAGATCTGTCTAGGCAGATCAACAGTGGAGACTTGACTGAGCTGGTTGGCGAGCGGGTGCACGATAGTCGCCAGATCCGATAAGGCAGATCGACGATTTGGATTTAAAGTGCACAAAGTCAAACGCTAAAAGTGAATACAGGTGGTGATTGGTCAGTTTTTCTTGTGAAAGGTGATCTACCGGTAAAAACTGTTTAAACATGAATTATTAGCTTCCGCTAAGTGTTTCATGCTGAAGGAGAATGAAATGGGAATGTGAGGGAGATCAAATGACAGGAAGAGAGTGAAGGAATAGGTGACCATGAAATGACTGGATGACCATGAAATGAACCAAGTAATAATGTAGTGAACCAGTGACTGCATTAAATGACAAACTTCATGCAAAAATGAAACTCCATGTTTTTGGGGTTGCTGCAAGGTTTCTTCCTCACGTCATGGTCCCAAAGGGAGGAGGTGAGGCCAAGACACCTGTGGAAAAGCTTATGGATATTTTCTTTTCTAACCTGCTAACTGCATGAAATCATAAATGACCTACTCTGCACTACTGTAATGAGACTGCAACTATTTAAGCAGATGAACAATTAAACAATAAACCTCTGGAATGGAAATAAAGTACTTAAGTAGATGAACATAAAACATGAAACTATGCTACTTAACAATACAATAAATAAGAGCTTTGGCTGCTAGGGTTGGGCCCTAACCCAAGAGCTTTAGCCCTCTGAGTTAACTCAGTGCTGGCTCAAAATAAAGCTCATCTTCATTATAAAAGAAAATTGTATTGCATCAAAACTGTTACAAGTCTGCACTTGGACACAAAGTAGAGTAAAATACGAATACTTCTAATGCTTGCTAAATGACTAAAAAAATGAGGTCCTAAGCCTCTCTACTTATACATCTGAAGTCTCCAACTACTTCCTCAAAATTAGGGAGGCACAACTCCCAATTCAATGATAAACTTGTGCTTTCCCTTTCACTAGCTCGGTTGCCTTCTAGTAGGGAGGCTTGGTTCCCAACTCAAGATAAACTCGTACTTTCACTTGCTTGGCTGCCTCCTAGTACACATGATTTGGATTGTTTTGCACTCTCACTTGCTTGGCTGCCTTCTAGTACTCCTGATTTGGTTGTTTGCACCTTCACTTGCTTGGCTATTTGTACTTTCAGCTGATGGAGGCATATTCGAATGGAGGGGTAGTAAATGAGGAGGATTTACCTCCTGTAATTCCTCTCCCTTGTCCCATTCAAGTTTTTACCAAGGTATTTACCAGAGTTCCTTGCTTTTATCTTTTATCCCTGCATTTTCCTTGCTTTTATCCATTATTCCTACATTACATGCACATTAGACCACAAAGCAAAATATCCAACTCTAACTCATCTCATAAGAAAAATATAATCAAAAGCATGCAATAAGTTGTGAGAATAGTTTGTTTGACTAAGCTAGGAGATGAATTAAGGCCAGTTAAGGCCCATATAATTACTCAATGATGAGGCTCATCATCACCCCCCTACTGAAAGTGTTGCTGATCCTCTGAGCAACTTACTGGCTTTGGTAGCCTCTCTGACATCCTATGCTTCTACTGTGGTCTCTTCTTATTGTTCATAGAAGCCTACTTTCCTTTCTACTTCTTCCCACTGATATTCTTTGATCTTTAAGCTATGTGGTAGTATTTTCCATCTCCTTAGGCAAGCATGTATATTATCATTTCTTAGCAGCCTAAACATGTCCTCAAAATGTGAAATTGCTTGCTCTTGGGTAGCAAGATATCTAAGTACTAGCTGAGGATCATTTGCAATTAGATTATTGGTGTGGATTAGGGCCATGGGATTTGATTGTTCAACTGCTTCTCTGTCCCTGAAGCCACTTAGCTCTTTTGTTTCTTGCTACTCTTTTTTTTTTTCAATGCCTTCTTCCTCTTCTGTTTTAGCATCATGTTCCTTTGTATTAGTGTTTTCTTCATCATGTACCTCTGTATTAGTTTCTTCCTTATCCACCTCATCCCTGTTTTGGAGAATTTGGTATCTACGGATAAATACTAATTCCCTAGATAAGTAGCCATACCTAGAACAACAATTTAAAGTATTTTAGTCTTTCCCTATAAGCAATAGATAAGATGAGAAGATGAGAAGACCTACTTGTAGTTTTGCTTTCCTCTCGTCTCCTGTATCAATCCTATTGCTCCTTCCCGTACTTAATACGCTTGAGAAGTACCTGTAAAGACAACAAAAAAGTAAGAATCAATCAAAGAAAAAGATCTATTGAATATAAGTGAATGGAATCGGATACATTTCACACATTTAAGCATTATAAAACAATACAAACATATGGGAGAAAGGTTCAAACACTTTATTAAATAGAAGAATGAATTACAACCATTGTGTATAATTCAAAGTCATTCCTCCAGCTTAAATCCCATCCACATCACATCAAAAGCATGACAAACTTGTAGCATTACAATACTTGCTTCAAAGCCAAATCTCACAACAACATTATCTCCTTATAATTCAATATAATCCAGCCCCTGATCACTTAGATGAATGGTCAATTTATAGGGAGATGAAGGAGGTTTTGTTATAAATGGCGACATTGAATGGCATTCCATACTTAGAATTAGTTCCATGGAGGAAGATACGAGAGGATAGGATGTATATTAACTCATTCCTCATCCATTTTGGAGCTAGTAGAAGTTGATAAGTGAGGGAACCTTCTAGATGACTCCAAAAGATAAGAATATTCCCCAAACCCTATATGAATTTCGATCAAACTCACCTAGCGCAGGTGAAAGGAAGCCTAAGTGCTCTGCAGAGCACCCTGGCATGGACTTAACTGCTCTATAGCACACCCTTACATGGGCCTACCTACGCTGGTCCCTCTAGAGGCCATTTCTGGATGTCTTCAAATCATGAAACTATCTGGGAAGGAGGCATTCAAAGGGGTGACTTATTTAGGGCATGTAGCAACTAAAATTAGGGTCTGATGAGCTCTAAAACAATGATCTGGATGATGGGATTGAGGTGCCCAAATGGATCTGTAACAATCCCTATCTAGCTCTGTATCTTCCTCTTCTTGTTTTGCCTCCTCCTCATTGACAGAAGGATTAACACCATAGATTAAGTTTCTGATGTCATCCTCTGCTGGTGAGTCATTGAAGACTGTCCATGTTATAGGGATCCTGGGGTTTAGGAGGGAATCCTCAATGCGGATACTGATCAATCCATGGTGAGCCAACGGTAGGGAATTTCCTTTCTTTACTTTGCTGCTGGAGTCCATGAGTGATTGCATCAGAAAATAGGGTATGCTAAATCTTTAGTGAACTGGTGTTTCTACCCCAAATCTTAGTTCTTAAAACATTCTAAAATGGTATCCATAAACAATATTATATCTACCCTCACATGAGATATACTTGATGAACATCTTGCTTGTGAGGCTTGAAGAGGAAATGAGAAAATTCTTAAGAAAACAGAGTGTTGGCTTATTGAGCCTTGACCTAGGTCTGAAAGAGTTATTAGCCAAACAAATCCCACAGCTACCGGCCCTTTCGGCAACAGCCCGCGAAGCGCGGACTGAGGTCTCACCTGAGGTAGCAGGGGAGGGTGCTGGAACCAGGTTTCCGCACCCTTGGGATGTCTTGATGTGGTCTGGAGGGGTTACGAACTGTTCTGTGGCCTTGCGCCACTCTGTACTACTATCGGGTTTTTGCGTAGATCCGCGCAGGTGTACTTTCTTATTAATGAAATTGTTACAGATCTGATCTTCTTGTTACAGTCTTTAAGCAAACATTTAACAATAAAACCCAGTGTGCGCAATCATAATTCTTTAAAGATATAAACTCATATAACAAATGTATAAACCAGAACACAATAGATCCGTGATATTTCAGAAACCACTTATCTTTATTAATATCTTCCGTCAATACAACCAGGTCTGCCCTGTGCACTCAATTGCAGGGGTCCATGCACACAGCTGCGGACTCTACCAGGCCTCTGCGCACATCGCTGCAGAGCCTTTATCTATCTATCGACACCCTTGTCTCGGACTTACAGACGTAGAGAATATTTCCTTAACAAACCCATAACATCACGATCCAAAACAAAAAATTACCTCTAGCCATAGAGCCTTGCTCTAATTATACATTCCCATGGTTCGCACACCATGGGTAGGCCGACTCACTTCCTATTATTTTATATTATTCTCGGGCGGACAACCCTTTGACTTGACTCGTTACAATTTTCACTCCACACACTTCACAGAGTCTTTACCATACTTTTACCCAAAATTGTGGGCTTTGAGCCCCAAAATCGTTTACGTGGGGCCTCCGCTACCCAACAAGCCCCCAACACAATCAACGTGATTCATCTCGAGTCACTCGGATGGTGCAACAATCTTCAGGCGAAGGTAATGCAGTAACTTCTACGCTTTACTTACACTTGCAACAAACTCTTCCGCCATATGTTGTACTTGTTCTACGTGAGCCATCGATGCATCAGTATCTGCTTCAGTTGCCTGCCCGGGTGCATATGCTTCTTGCATGTGGGCCACCTTTCGCTCGATGGTGGTGGAAACCATGAATGCCTCCTCAAGCTAAGGTTGGATCCATTCTTTAATCATTGTTTCCTTCTACCGAGCAATGTTGGCCTGTGTCTTAAGAGCCTAAGCCTCCCTCATTTTGGCCAAGCGTTGTGTAATAGCAACTGTTTGCACGGTCTCCCTAACATTATCATAGGCTTGTTGTAGCTCCCTTGCCTCTGTTGTACAAATCTGAAAAGTGACAAACACAAACAAGCTTCTTTTCGAAATCAAAAGGTAGAGATGATTACGACACTTTATGATTTTGAAATAAATACTCGTTTCGACACCAGAAAGTCACAAATTCAAACCAAAGGCAAAAGTAAAAGCATAATCGACTATCAACAGCAAATAAACTTTCTCCTAAGATCAAAATCGACATTTACGACAGATCTAAATCAAAGGACGACAGTATGACTATTCTACTTTTTCAATGGAAAACTGTAAATGATGTAACAAACACACAAAGAACATCTACAGTCTTTTTGTACAAAGGAGGTGGAATTAAGGCAAAGAAAAGGGGTTTTTAAACAGACACACACTGATCACAGGCTGCAAAAATCAGAGACAAAACTGAAAAAATGAAGCAAAGAACCTCAGCTGCACAGGGCTAGGCTGATCAGTGCACCTGTTACACAGAGAAACTGGATTGCAGCGCAGGTAGCCCTCTCGGGAACTGCGTTGAAATGCAGAATCTCTTCACAGAGCCTGCGCTGGGGCAGAAACGAGAATTCTATCCGGGTTCTGGGTCACGGTTTGCAGTTTAATCTATGGTTTTTGGCCGAGTAAAAGCAATCAGTAATGCACAATCAGAGGGTAGATTTAAAGGAGGTCTAAGAGCTATCACAAAGGGTAATCAGATCATTTGTGAATCAGTTGTTCAAATCATAAACAGATCCAGTGAATGGATTGAAGTAGCAGATGTCTACTTTGCATTTGTTAATGGCAAATGTAGTTCGATTGCTACTTCTATGTTTATGAAACAAACAACAAGAGAAACACAAACAAACTAACTAGACAAGATCCCTAGCGGAGTCACCATTTTGTTAATGGGAAAGGTGTCTATTCAGAACGACCCTATCCCACTAAGGTGTGATAGTGACCTTAGAAACAAACAAGGAAAACTACTTTCGTATTCTTCTTTATGAACTATAAATGAAGAGGAATAGGATGAACCAACCTGTGTCTTGCGCTAGTCCTTTGATCCAATCTCTCTCCTCTTTGACAGCTTCCAGCTACCTGCTCCCTTACTTGCCCAACTTCACCAAGTTCCTGTAAGATCACATAAGAAGAAGACTACACAAAGACATGGATTTATATTCATAAATAGCTTAGGATCAGATTTAAGCTAAACATGCAAATATAACAAACATCAATGATACACAAGCATGTAGGAGAAACTCAAATAGTTTTATTGATATAACAAGAAGGTCCAGGAGGAGTTACAACCGATGATTCCTGATCTAGCATCAACCTCTCAGCAAAGGAATCCCCTCTTCACCTCCAACAAAGCATAAATCACCCAATGCTCTGATATCTATCTCAAAACCAACAACAATTCTCTGCAATGTACAAAATTCCAGCCTCTGGATCTCTGGGATGAGGGATCCATATATAGATGTATGCAAAGAGGATGAGTCAGCTTATGATCTGACTAGTGGCTTCTCTCTGTCAGTTCTTGCTTCCACTTGGAGACTGAGACCCTCTTACTCATCCTTGGTCGAACTCAGTGAGGCAAGTGTCATTGGGGAAGATTCTGGAAGCTTCCATTGTCTGTCCACCTCGCTGAATGACACTGCCATTTGTCATTTCCCGCTCAACGCACCCTCGTAGTGCATTTAGGTGCGTTGCAACGCACCTAGCTAGTGTACTTGGGTTCTATGCAACGCATCTAGCTAGTGGAGCAGCTGAAATGATCCTGATTTGACTGATTCTGAGCAGTTTCTGGTGGAGAACTTCTGGGAGAAGCTGTAATTTGTTGACCTTGTTCCTTTAGGGGCCAGAACAACACTTTTAGGGACTTAGGATCCCTTGGTTTATGGACATTTCATGCTTAGGGCTATAAGGCACAAAAATGTCTATAACAGTTGCCCCCTAAAGTATGAGGCCGTTTATCGGGTGAAATGCTTTATTAGGAGGATCCAAAGTTCTTTCATTGCTGGGAGGAGACCTATAATAAGATATAATACAATACATTATCTTCATACTGTTTTCATGATCTAGTTGAGGCGGGCATTCCCATGCTCAACTTTATAAATTCATTTTCATGTACATAGGACAGACAATCGTCTGATGGTAGACTGATGATTCTGATAGAGCCATCATCCTTTTGGTAGGATGATTATCTGTGCTGCAATGCTGTACATTTCAATGTCTTTATTTTCCTGAATATATATCGCAGCCCGGATGGATGAAACTAGATCCGGGGTCTTCAATCTCATCCGATCTTCACTCGAAGTACAAGTCGATCCATGTGAGAAATGTTTTGAAGTCGAACATGGAAAGACATCGCTTGATTACCAGTCAATGATGTAAACTGTTAACAAGCGCGAGAGGAATCCCTGGTAATGATGATGACCCTCAAGGTACTGCAGTACAATTCACGTGGTGTGAATAAGGGACTTGGCGTCGAACACCACGCAAAATCTTTTGGTCGAAGGTCATTGATGTAAACCTGTCGCCGGAAGTGAGAAACTTGCCATTGAGGCATGCAAGCTTCAACGTACTGAATGGGGTGTTCCTAGATCAACTTCTTGGATAATGAGATGGTGTCGACAAGAAGCGATCCTTCAAAGGAGGGCCTTAATGAATCCCACATCAATGACACGGAGCGGAGCAAATTATTTTGATGGAGGTGAAAACGATCTGATGATATATGGTTCAGGGTGGCGGTCATGAAAGAATGAAGTATAATGTATGGTAGTGGATGGGACATGGGTGACTTCTCTGGATGACTTCTCTTGAACATGTCGGCGACACTTATGTGATGGATTGGTAGCATTTACCCCGAATGTGGATGGTATGGCGTGACCATGGTGATGTGACCGGTGAATGAAACAACCCAGCCCGACTCAGGCACGGAATGGAAGTGTGATGTTCAAGAGCGACTTGCTACCAATAAAGATTCTTTGAGTTTTCTTCCCAATTTTTCCCCAGTCATTGCTGACCAGTAACTCTTTATTTTTGTCAAGCTTGAGGAGGATAACATATGCTTGTTCTATAATTTTCCCTTCGGGCAAACCCATCGCTATGTTTTAACGAGCCTAGCGATAGTGAAACTCGTTCTCGTCTAAAGACAAGTTTGTCACTATTAATCTTTTTAACGAGTTTAACGACAAAGATAACTCGGTCCTTTTCATTTTTAGAGAGTCTAAAAAGGTACGTAAAGGTAACTCCAAAATTCCTTTTTCGTCATCTAATCCCTTAAGTCCGAAAAAATATAAAACAATACAGAAGGGATGAGTTTTCGATAGTTTTAATGAGCCGAACAAAACAAGCGCTCGATCTTTTTGTGCAATAATCCCTCAGGTCCAAAAAGATTAAAATCTAGAGGAGGGATAGCACTTCCGGTCACTTGAACGGGCTGGAAGGCCAAAACTCCGCAATCTTTTCATATTTTACGAGTCAGTTGAAAAGAGCTTAAAGAAGACTCGTCTTTTGAGGAACGAGTGATAAAATGGGTAGCAACTGATTCCAGGCAAGGTTTGGAATTTTCCAATCACGGCAGTGTCACAAGGATGGCTAGTAAAATCACTCTTCGCAGCTGTTCCTCAAAATGGGTAAACAATCAAATGGAGGTGAATGATCGGCCAATGGAAAAGTGGAGGTGACGGTGCAAACACGACCAAGGCTTTAATGGCTGAAATGTTACATTCACGGTGGTTATTTACCGGGGAATAGTTCATTTTTTAATGAGCTTAAACGCGGGTGTAAAACATTTGCTCATGTCTTATGTTTATTTTTTAACGAGCTTGAACTATGCGCTAAAACGGCTCGATGCGGGTCTATTTTTTAACGAGCTTGAACCCTGCAGTAACACTGCTCGTGGCGGGTTTACTTTTTAACTAGCTTGAACCCTACAGTAACACTGCTCATGATAAGTTTGCATGCCCCCAACATAATAACGCAAATCGAGGTGCATGCCCCCTAAGCTTCATTGTATTCAACTCGGTGGTTGGAATGAAGGTTTACCTTTGAGATTTGGAAAGGGGATTTGTTTCATTTTTTAATGAGGTTGATATAGTAAAAGAACTATCCTCATGACTCCTTGTTTCATTTTTTAACGAGGTCGACACGAGATAAGAACCATCCTCGAAGTCCACCGTATTTACAGTATTTGATAGAGAATCAAAAACTGAAGGATGATTAAGGTTATTGGAATGATCTTTGTTGTAATCTGGAAGATGGGAGCGATGGTGGTAATCTTCCCACGGCGCCTCTCCTATCATTGAATGAATGATTCCTTCGTCTGTTGAATGTACATGCGACGAAGGATTTGAAGAGGTGCCATATTCCTTAGACCTATCTATCCAAACACTCGGTGAGCGCTGATTTGGGTTTGCCCCCCAGGCCAAGAAAATTGATTGCTACAATATTTCTATTAGGGCGATGATCCATGCTGAAAAAATGTTTAGGAATCTTCCGAATCCATTAGATATAGAAGATTTCATATTGCAGGTTTCCACTGTGGCCACTTCCGCCAAATTACTTTGAGGCGGTAGGGCAAAAGTACCCATTAAGGCAGAGTCTTTTAGTAGGCCTACTCCGATATTCTGAAGCGAATGGGGGTTTCCATGGATCATAGGAATGCTTCCTGTAACTTGAGAACCATTGGGGAGGAAGTTTTGTTGATCGACAATTGTAATTCATCCTTGAAAAGGGAATGCAATCTTTCTAAAATAGGTCGACACAATAGCTGCCATGGCATATATCCATGGTCTTCCTAGTAGGATGTTGTAATCAGGATTCCCATCGATGACTTCAACATCTATTTCTACTATTTTCCCTCCTAGTTCAACTTTCAAGTTATTTAGGATAACATATGGGGTATATGTCCTTCCGTCGAATGCTTTTAATGTCGTCGCTGAACGCGACAAGGTTGGAGATCCTAAAGTTTTCCAGCAACTCATTGACATAATACATGTAAATGCCCCCTCATCAATAATTGTTCGATGAACAGTTTTGTTGAGGGCTTTCACTTGAACAAGGAAAGCTAGTTGAGCTGGTAACTGAGGATCGTATCCTTTTTGGTCGAAGGATACAAGATTGGAATCCTTTGGATCAATCCCACCAATGGCCGATAATAAAGCCTGCCTTTGGGATGGGTAATTTTGTAGTACTTCAAGAGTCGACATAGCGGATGGCGATTGGGCCAAGTCTTCCACTATGTTATAATGCTGCGCCACTCTAGTGCGGGGATTAAATGTCGACTTGTGTACTACTCCCTTCGGCAGTTTTATTGTCAATTCAGGAATGGTGGGTGGTACAACTTCTGTCGAAGTTGTTGTCGAACTACTTGGTTGATCTTTATCCTTGTTATTCGACAGCTGCGGATTCCCGTAATCTTTGTTCCTTGTCGAAATCAAAGCATCATTCTGCTGTTTTGAAATCGACAGCATTAGCACTTGAGATGGGGAAGCATTTCCACTTTCAACCAGATTTGTTCCTGGATTTGGAAACGGATCAGTTAACACTGCTGAGGTTTTCTAACTTTTAAAGAATCTTTTAAGCTCAGCTTTGTATGGACATTCTCTAGTCCAATGATCCTCATCACATATATGACACCCTGCAGGGGGTTTCCTATTTCCAGGAGGGTTTGAAGAAGATTTTTCAGGAGATGACTCATCCTGTTTCTTCTTCTTTCCTTTGCCTTTCTTCTTACTTCCTGGATGTTTGGTTTCTTTGCCCTTATCTGTCGATACGACATTTACTTCCGAAGCAAGAAGTTCGTCTTTTGCATTTTGATTTGAAATATTATGGGCCTTCTTGGACGTAGCCTTTGTCGATTTCGTGTCTGCCGTGCCAATCACGCCATCGCCGGCGTGAGAGTCATTGTTTGATTTAGGAGGAAGAGGAATTGAGAATTCCGGTCTAGGGGTGTCAGGTATTTTGTCGTAGAGCGTGCCAGACTGAGTATAGATCAAGTCCAGATATTGTGCACGAGCGATAACTTGCTCTTCCATCACGACTCCCCCCTTTGCCACATCTTCCGTGATGGAAGGTAGTAATGACTTGATAAACCATTCAGCTAATAGCTGATTGGGAACGTACGTTTTTACCATCCTACGACGACGTCGCCACTCATGTACATGATCAGATATGTGAGTGGCCGTTGTCTGTTTGAAGTTGGTAAGGAGTTCTGTTCCCGTTTCATACCTTATCGGTAATTGAAAATGGGTTAAAAAGGTTGTGGCTAAGGTACTGAAGTTGTCGAACGAAGCTCTAGGAAATTCAATGTACCATTTTGCTGCTGGACCCGTTAACGTCCTCTAAAAGAGGCGAAGTCTTATCGAATCATCATTTAGGGTGTTTGATGAACACCATAGATGAAATGTCATCACGTGATCCGATGGATCTTCACCCGGATTTCCATTAAATTTAGGAATATCGGATGGAAGTTTATGTGGAATTGCTGGCCACCAAGGGGCGTAAGAAATTGGATCGTTTGTTAACCGGTTTAAATCAGGTAACTCTAAAGTTGCCACAAATGGTAACTGTTGATTCAGGTTAGGTGAAGCATACCCAGGATACGATGGGATCGCCTAAGCAGTTGGTCTTTGCATACCTGCATAATGCATTTGATGCTGGTATGACTGATAAGGTTGGTGGACATGACCATTGTAAAATGGTTGATTTTGACCGTTTTGAATGTACGGCTGTCCACTGTTCGCAAATATTTGTTGCTCAGAACCTTGGTATACTTGTTGGAATTGTGGTTGTTTGTATTGCACCAGCCATGGTTGATGCTGTTACGCTATACTAACCGTTGGACCAAGGTGTGGGGTAATTGTACCCGTCTGGACCTGTGTCGCCCCACTAGTTGGCGATTGTGGTTGAGTCACAGGGTCAAGGGGCTGTTGCATTACAACCTGTGAAATCTGAGGTTGGCATACAACAGGCAGCGTTTGAACTTGTGACACTGTCACAATAGCTGGTGTAGTCGGGATATTCGACATAGGTACACATTGTTGCATCGAATACACAACTCTTGGTTGTTGAGGTAGTATAGGTACCCAACCACTTGAGGTAATTCCAGTATAACCTGAATATTGTTGTGAACTCCCGTATGGATATCCTCCCGGAGGGGATAATGAAAGGGCGTACTGCCCCCCATACGGTGGTAATCCAGAACTCAAGGGAATTGTTTGTCCTTGGGGACCAGACTGCCCAAATTGACCTCCAAACAGATCAATTTGTTGAGACTCAACATAAGAGTTTCCGGATGAATAAACAGGAATGGACCAGACTATCGAAATAGCCCTTGAGTGGGCTCCTTCTAGCGATTGAGAGCTAGTCGGGACAGATGGTATGCTGGCGAACATTGTTGGAGTGACAGCAGGGAGTTCTGCTGTCGCTGTGTCAGACAACACAGTCCTAGATGTTGACAGTTGTTCAGACATTTGGAGTCTATCCAAAAGATTACCTAGCGATTCTACAGGAACTTCCGCTGGTGGTAGACTAACTTCTGATGAAGAAGGATATAGAGTGATCCCGAATCCAAAATGCGTTGGAGTACTTGTTTGAGGATCTTCTACAATTTCTTCAATTGCAATCAGACCAAGTGGAAGGGGAAGACCGTCAGGTCCGTAAAATATTTCTGGTGCCGAAGAAGGGGTGGAATCGATAGCGACAGATGTCTGAAGAGCAAGACTCTCCGAACCGGTTGTAGATGGAACTGGTTCGGTAACACAAGTGTTTACTCTCAGACTAGGATCAGTATCACTGTCCCTCTGTGGCTGTTGAACTTCTTCTGTAGAGGCAGGGATTCCAGAAATGTTTGGAGTAACCGGAATCTCGGATGTCGTTGGAACATTTGTTCTAACTTTAATAGGAGATTTTGAACCGGTTAAATGAGTTCGCTTTGTCCGTATTGGTTTCGATTCCTGAGACAAAGACGGTTGACTCGTAAGTCTCTGCGAACGACGGGGTTTCAATTGACTTTCTTCCACGATTACGGATTACTCGATCAACTAAAATAAAAAGGGGAAGTATGTTTCCGAATTAAATGAATTTTAGACGCTTTTGACACAACTTGTTTTTTCAGTTTTTAAGAGTCGAGAAAAAACAAAAGATGACTCTAGTCTCCTTCGATTTTTAATGAGCCTGAAGTGACAAGTGCTCAGATGGACCTTTTCCGTTAAGGAGTCTGAAAAGGAACGAAAGGGACTGCTCTGGAGATCTAGGTAGAGGGAGTACCAAACCAATCGCAAAAATGTAGAATACTTTTTACGGTACGGCAGTCAATCTTCCCGAATGCTGTGTTCAGTGCATTGCGATCAGTAGGGCGGCCGACACGGCTTCCTATGGATAAAAGGTTTTAAGCCTATAGGGGTCTCCCAATATATACTCAACGGTATGTGGGAGCACAAGTCCGTACTTGCACTTATCGTCTCAAAGTGGAGGAATCACCCAACCATCAGTGAGGACAACAGTTACCAGGCTTTACGACGCCGAAATACGTCTCTAGCCTAGACCTCTAAATGTTGTGCATTAAGTTCCAAAGCGTTGTTAGATTCATTCAATTTATTTTAAGTTGATCTTTCTTATGAAGTTTGCCTTTTGGGTTCACCACGAGATGTAGATGTAATTCCTAAAATGCAATCTAAAGATGATAAGCAAACTTTTATCTCTTTTCAGCAATGAAAATCCTAGCTACAAGGGGAAAATAAAGACACAATCTTTTCTCAAAGAGCAAAGAGCACAATGTAAATGCACTTTTCCTAAATCAAGCCAAACAGACTGTCAATATGCAAATGCACATGTTCATGTATTTGTTTTTCACTTTCTTAATATTGATGTCTAAAAAGAAAGTTGATGTACAAATCTGAATTTGCTTTCAAGTGACAAACACAAACAAGCTTCTTTTCGAAATCAAAAGGTAGAGATGATTACGACACTTTATAATTTTGAAATAAATACTCGTTTCGACACCAAAAAGTCACAAATTCAAACCAAAGGCAAAAGTAAAAGCATAATCGACTGTCAACAGCAAATAAACGTTCTCCTAAGATCAAAATTGACACTTACGACAGATCTAAATCAAAGGACGACAGTATGACTATTCTACTTTTTCAATGGAAAACTGTAAATGATGTAACAAACACACAAAGAAAATCTACAGTATTTTTGTACAAAGGAGGTGGAATTAAGGCAAAGAAAAGGGGTTTTTAAACAGACACACACTGATCACAGGCTGCAAAAATCAGAGACAAAACTGAAAAAATGAAGCAAAGAACCTCAGCTGCACAGGGCTAGGCTGATCAGCGCACCTGTTACACAGAGAAACTGGATTGCAGCGCAGGTAGCCCTCTCGGGAACTGCATTGAAATGCAGAATCTCTTCACAGAGCCTGCGTTGGGGCAGAAATGAGAATTCTATCCGGGTTCTGGGTCACGGTTTGCAGTTTAATCTATGGTTTTTGGCCGAGTAAAAGCAATCAGTAATGCACAATCAGAGTGTAGATTTAAAGGAGGTCTAAGAGCTATCACAAAGGGTAATCAGATCATTTGTGAATCGGCTGTTCAAATCATAAACAGATCTAGTGAATGGATTGAAGTAGCAGATGTCTACTTTGCATTTGTTAATGGCAAATGCTGTTTGATTGCTACTTCTATGTTTATGAAACAAACAACAAGAGAAACACAAACAAACTAACTAGACAATATCCCCAGCGGAGTCGCCATTTTGTTAACGGGAAAAGTGTCTATTCAGAATGACCCTATCCCACTAAGGTGTGACAGTGACCTTAGAAACAAACAAGGAAAACTACTTTCGTATTGTTCTTTATGAACTATAAACGAAGAGGAATAGGATGAACAAACCTATGTCTTGCACTAGTCCTTTGATCCAATCTCTCTCCTCTTTGACAGCTTCCAGCTACCTGCTCCCTTACTTGCCCAGCTTCACCAAGTTCCTGTAAGATCACAGAAGAAGAAGACTACACAAAGACATGGATTTATATTCATAAATAGCTTAGGATCAGATTTAAGATAAACATGCAAATATAACAAACATCAATGATACACAAGCATGTAGGAGAAACTAAAATAGTTTTATTGATATAACAAGAAGGTCTAGGAGGAGTTACAACCGATGATTCCTGATCCAACATCAACCTCCCAGCAAAGGAATCCCCTCTTCACCTCCAACAAAGCATAAATCACCCAATGCTCTGATATCTATCTCAAAACCAATAGCAATTCTCTGCAATGTACAAAATTCCATCCTCCGGATCTCTTGGATGAGGGATCCATATATAGATGTATGCAAAGAGGATGAGTCAGCTTATGATCTGACTAGTGGCTTCTCTCTATCAGTTCTTGCTTCCACTTGGAGACTGAGAGCCTCTTACTCATCCTTGGTCGAACTCAGTGAGGCAAGTGTCATTGGGGAAGATTCTGGAAGCTTCCATTGTCTGTCCACCTCGCGGAATGACACTGCCATTTGTCATTTCCCGCTCAACGCACCCTGGTAGTGCATTTAGGTGCGTTGCAACGCACCTAGCTAGTGTACTTGGGTGCTATGCAATGCAGCTAGCTAGTGGAGCAGCTGAAATGATCCTGATTTGACTGATTCTGAGCAGTTTCTGGTGGAGAACTTCTGGGAGAAGCTGTAATTTATTGACCTTGTTCCTTTAGGGGCCAGAAAAACACTTTTAGGGACTTAGGATCCCTTGGTTTATGGACATTTCATGCTTAGGGCTGTAAGGCACAAAAATGTCTATAACACATCCCTCCCACGCGACAGCACAACCCCTGGTGCGCGGGTGCATTCTATGCTTTTTACTAGCCTTGCATGCCACGGCCGAATCACGTAACCTTCCTATAGCTTGTTTTATAGTCCTGCGCCCTCTTTCAACTACGTGGAGCACTAAGACTGGGCCTCCTACAAATAGTCAGGTGGTTGTACCTTTCATGCGAGCCTTCCTTTTCCCTACTAGCCTGGGTTGCGGGCACCCTTTGTGTACCTTCAAATTAGATAGCTCATTGCGGTTTGTGCTCCCTTGTTTAGTAGGGTGCAGTTGCAACCATGATAGCAGGGTCACGAATTGTGCTAGGATCATAGGAGGGCTGGCCAGGTCCGGTCCCTTCCTTCGTGTGCTTGCGCGACCCGTTTGTGTGCCTCCTATTTTTATTTTGTCAATTTCTTCATCCAGCCTCACGCTTTTCCTCCTGAGCCTTGCCCCTACTTCCTCTAGTTCGCGAAGTCTCAGGATACCGCACCGAATGGCTTCCTGCAACTGCTGGATCCCTTCGTCTAGGTCTTTTTTTTCAGGTCGAACTACAGGGGCAGTGGCCCGTTCAACCATGGATAGATTTCCCTTGGCACACCCTAATTTGTTTACGGTCTTATCGGCCTAGCGACGCCTTGTTACGCGTAGATTCAGTTGGGTCGATGGTTGCGCAACATACAACCATGCCCTCCATTATAGATGGGTCGCTACCCTACTCCGTCATGGCTGCCCTAGCTGCATTCGCCGCTCACGTCCTTTAATCTGTACCCAGAACCGCCTTCTACCTCCGCGGTCATTCCACCTAAGCTTCCTTTATGCATACCACCCTGGTGTGATTGCCTGCATGGTGCTTCTTCTGTCACCCCCTGTTGCTTCTGCTTTATGATTGAAGTTTCGCAAAGGTTGACAAAATCCTCCTCCTTTGTTGCGTCGTTTTCCGCTGGCTATTGCCGTACCTCAGTTGTCACGTGTCGTAGTGATCTAATCATCATGTTACAATTGAGTGTTGTGACTTCATGCAATCGGTTTTGCCATCGTTCGATCTCCTCGTCTGAATCCGAGGTGCAAAAACTATCGTGCTCCCATGAGATTCTTCCGTCCGCTGTGGGATTCACAAGATCCTGGTCTTGCACTGTTATCTGGTAGATGCAGTCCAGTTCATCGTCACTGTCCTCGTTGCTCACTAGTTCGGTGTAGTGCGCTCCTTCAGCTAGGTCCAAAGGAACTATTACCCGAAGTGACTTTTTCTCGAATGTCATTTTCCATGTTTTTAAGTTGATGACCCCATTCATGTCCATGGCCTAGTCTATTCCTAGCAATGCAGGGTATGGATTACTATCATCAACAATTTCTATTACCTCGAAGTCGGTCTGCATACTTACACCTTCAATTTCCACTGCCATCCCTTGCAGTCATCCCATCGGTAAGATCTTTTGCTAGTTGGCCATCCGCAGTTGAATAGGAGAGAACCCTGCAAGCTCCTCCTCGCTTTCTTGCGAGAGTGAAATTAGAGGACTGCTTTCTAATCCTTTGATCCCTCGGTAGCCTCTTCTGCTCCTCGTTACCCCAGACATCAATGGATGCACATAACCTGTTTTTCACATAACAACATTTTAATCCAAGTATTCAACAATTTGATGTACTTACCTCGTGGTCCTTGGAGAAAGTGCCTTTCTACCTCGCTGTAACTCACAGTTGTGGCTATCGTGAACTTAGTTATAAACGCTGCTATTATTTGATCCAACCAATGATCTATTGCTCGTGCGATTTTATCTTCAGATGCTTCCAGCCTACGCACCAACTTTGGAGTCCACACGATGGGCTGATCCAGTCTGCACCTTCCCTGACTGTTAGCTAGCCTCGTGATCCACTCATATATTTCTGTTGAGAATGATGCGAATAAGATCTTGTTGATTTCTATGTATATGTAGTGATCCAGCCACCTTTCCTTAGATATTGACAGATTTCTATTTTCCTATACCACGAACTCATGAAGCTTCTAATCCAACCAATCTTCAAGCTCTTTCTTTGTAGGGTTCCAGTGTTTCGACATCAGACATCCCTTAGGTAGATCTCGGTCCCGACAATGGAACCATTTTTTGGCTTATTGGGCCTTGACCCAGGTTCGGAAGAGTTATTAGCTAAACAAATCCCACAGCTACCAGCCCTTTCAACAGTAGCCCATGGAGCACGGACTGAGGTTTCACCTGAGGTAGTAGGGGAGGGTGTTGGAACTAGGTTTCCACACCCTTGGGATGTCTTGATGTGGTCTAGAGGGGTCATGAACCATTCTGTGGCCTCGTGCCACTCTGTACTACTATCGGGCTTTCGCGTAGATCTGCACAGGTGTACTTTCTTATTAATGAAATTGTTACAGATCTGGTTTTCTTGTTACGGTCTTTAAGCAAACATTTAACAATAAAACCTAGTGCACCCAATCATAATTCTTTAAAGATATAAACTCAAATAAAAAATGTATAAACCAAAACACAATAGATCTGTGATATTTCAGAAACCACTTATCTTTATTAATATCTTCCGTCAATACAACTAGATCCGCCCTGTGCACTCAGCTGTAGGGGTTCGCGCACAGAGCTGTAGACTTTACTAGGCCTTTGTGCACACAGCTGCAGAGCCTCTATCTATCTATCGACACCCTTGAATCAGACTTACAGATGTAGAGAATATTGCCTTCACAAACCCATAACATCAAGATCCAAAACCAAAACTTACCTCTAGCCATAGAGCCTTGCTCTATTTATACATTCCCATGGTCCGGCAGGCCGAATCACTTCCTATTATTTTATATTATTCTCGAGCGGACAACCCTTTGACTTGACTCGTTAAAATTCACTCTCCGCTCACTTCACAGAGTCTTTACCATACTTTTACCCAAAATTCTGGGCTTTGAGTCCCAAAACCATTTATGCGTGGCCTCCGCTACCCAACACAGAGTTTCCTGTGTATGTAATCCACTAGCCTCATTTATTTTTAGAGGAAACTGGCCACCTTTTTATTTACAAACCAATTGCCTCTTAACCTTTACAAATTTTGATCAAATGATGCATATGAGTGAGTGAGCAGGATACTTACCTGTGGCCTTAATGCCACACTGCAGTTATCAAAGATCAGAGGTGCTGCTGATGGTCATTCTTCTTCCTCCTCTGCTGTCTGCTAATGGTTTCTTGACTGTAGATATGATGCTACTACTATTGTTGTATGGTCATCTTTCTTCCTCTTCTGCTGTCTGCTGTTGGTGTCTGTGACTTTAGATCTGATGCTGCTGAATGGACAAAGGGAGTAGGAGTGTGTGTGAAGGCATGGATGATGGTAATGGATGAGGTGAGGGGTCCCTGTAGGAAACACAATTTTCACCTGAATTGGAGCAATGAAGTGAAAAACAATGGAATATATGGAGGGATGCATGGTAAGGAGTGGAGGAGATGAACATATGTGAGGCATGGCCCCCTTTGGATCTTCTCTTTTCTCCCTGATTGTCTTTCTCATCCTCCTCCAAATAACAATTATGTTTTTTCCTTTTTCTCTTATTATATTAAAAAAAAAACACCTAGGCTACCTTAGAGAGGTTTTCACCCTAGATATTTGCCCTGGGTGCCTCAAGGAATGTTTTCACCCAAGGATCTTCTTTTTCTTTCCATTTTTCTCATCCTTGGGCTACCTCATGGAGGTTTTCAACCCAAAGATGGGACTCAGGCGCCTCATGGAGGTTTTCACCTGAATCCTTATTTTGTTTTTTTTCTTTTCAGTGACCTGATGAGGGAGGAGATGAAACTTGCTCCACCATCATCACTGTCTTATTGATACTGTCAATGAACTCTGGTTTAGATAAAGGCCTCTTGTACATTTTCAATTTGTGTCCATTAACTAGTAATGGAATGGCCCCTTCATCTATAGTTCTGATCTGCACTGAACGTTGTCATGGCATCTTTCCACCACATAACGTCCGAGCCATCTTGTCCGTAGCGTTCCCTTGAATTCTTTATACCTGGAGTCATATAAAAATGCACAGTCTCCTTCTTGAAATTTCTTCGCCTTAATGTGCTTGTCATGCCATATTTTCCTCTGAAGCTGAACTATCTCTATATGGAGGAGGGCCTGCATTATGAATTCATCTAAGCCATTCAAATGGAACAATATTTCTTTTTGTGCATGACTGATATCCAGATCTAGTTGTGCTGCCATCCTCAATGTATTATATTCAAATTCAATGGACAATAAAGCCTTCTTCCCATAGACTAGCTCATAGGGTGTAAATCCAGTGGTGTTCTTCCATGTTGTATTATGGGCCCAGGTGGCCTCAATTAGTCTCTCTGCCCAATCCTTTTGCTACTATTCACTACCTTGGTTAGGATGTTCTCTAGTGCTTTGTTGGTCACCTCCACTTGCCCATTAGCTTGTGGATGATAAGGAGTGGAGGTCCTATGCTTGATTTTGTGATGCTTGAGTAGTTCTTCAATCATGCTGGAGGTAAACTGGCTGCCTTGGTCTATGACTAGCTCTCTAGGGTACCCAAATTTGTAGAATATATTCTCCCTTAGGAACTCAACCACCTTTTCTTCTGTTGCTTCCTTAATTGCCTTGGTTTCAGCCCACTTAGTCAAGTAATCAGTGCACACAATAATGTGTTGTTTTTTCTTTGAAGGAGGATTGATAGGCCCAATGAAGTCCATGCCCCACTTGTCAAATGGCTCGAAAGTCACTTGAGGTTGTAGGGGAATTTCATCTCTTGGAGTAGGTTTTCCCATCCTCTGGCACTGATCACACTGACTAATGTACTTCCTCACATCCTGATGAAGAGTAGGCTAATAATAGCTTGCTTGCAACACTTTGAATGCTATCCTCTTTGCTGTAAAGTGACCTCCATAAGGCCCATGATGACAGGTCAGAAGGATGTCAAAGACTTCCTCTTCCCTTACACATCTTCTCAAGATTTGATCTGGGCCAAGTTTGAATAGATTGCCCCCAATCCAGGTGAAGGTGTCACTTTTCCTGATTATCTTTCTCTTTTCTCTAGAGGGCAGGTTTGGTGGGAACTATGATGATACCAAATAGTTGGCTATATCAACGAACCATGGGGAAAGCACTGAAATAAAAACAAATGATCATCTGGTAACTGATCATCCACCATTCCTTCTTCACCTGCAGGTGGAACCATCCTAGATAGAAAGTTAGCAACAACATTCTCCTTACCAGGCTTATCAACAGTAGTTAGATCAAATTGCTGTAATAAAAGTAACCATCTTATGATTCTAGCATTTACATCTGGTTTGTTCATTAAATATTTAATTGCAGCATGATCAGTATGCAAAAATGTCTGATAGCCTGTAATGTAATGCCTAAACTTGTTCAATGAATGCACAACATCCAGGAGTTCTTTTTCGGTCACAGTATAATTTAACTTAGCCTTTGACAGGTTTGTACTGGTAAAATAGATGGCGTAGGGAAATTTCTTCTCTACCTGGCCTAAGGTTGCTTCTATGGCTTTGTGTGAGGCATCAACATGAAAATGAAAAGGGAGGGCCCATTTTGGGCTTCTGAGAATTGGTGCAGTGGTTAATTTCCCCTTTAGAATGTCTAAGGCCTCTTGACAACTCTTTGACCATATAAATTCAGAATCTTTAGCCAACAACCCAAACAAAGGAGAGGCCAACTTGCTGAAGTCCTTTATGAACCTTTTGTAGTATCCAACTAACCCTAAGAAACTCGTAACATATCTATGATTTTGTGGGTGTGCGACCCTTTGGATGATGACTATTTTGTTTGGCTCCACCTGCAGTCCTTTTTGAGATATGGAATGACCTAGCACAGTCCCTTCAGTCATTAAAAATTCACATTTTTCTGGATTGAGAGACAAGTTCATTTCAATTCATTTTCGTAATAATTTGCCTAGGTTAGTTAGGGCTTCTTGAAAATCATAGCCATAGGGTTTAAAATCATCCATATAGATCTCTAAAGCATCATGTACTAATTCAACAAAAATACTCAAGACTTCTCTCTTGAAAGTGGCAGGAGCATTGCATAAGCCAAAAGGAAGGACCCTCTAGGCAAAAATACCCCAAGGATATGTGAATGTGTTTTTATCCTAGTCTTCTGGGCAGATTTGGATTTGGTTGTACCCACTGAATCCATCTAGGAAAGAAAAGAACTTCTTCCCTGCCAGACCATCAAGCACTTAGTCAGTGAAGGGTAGGGGAACATGATCATTCTTTGTGGCTTTGTTCAACTCCCTATAATCGACACAAATCCTCCACTTACCATTCTTTTTGGGAACTAGCACTAAAGGAGAGGCCCACTTACTGTCAGAGATAAGGTAAATGAACCCTGCATCTAACAGTTTTTGTAGTTCTTCTTTGACTATGTCTTTAAGGGCTAGATTCATTCTCCTTTATGGTTGCCTGACTGGCTTGCAACCTTCCTTGATGTATATGTGGTGAGTACACACTGGTGAAGGCTTCTAGGCTCTCTTTCAACAATTTGCATAACTATTCCTCTTCTAAAGTAGAAAGAGATGGATTAATCTTTAAGGTTTTCTCTAGGTAAAATTCTATGGTTTTGACTCGGAGTGGGTTGGAATCGGCCAAGCATAAGTCAATTTGACGATTGTTCAATGTTTCCTTTACTTCTTCTTCTAAGGGTAATGAACTAGGAGTTGGAATTTGGAGCAGGTGTTCAATTAAGTCATCCTCCTCTTGTTTTCCTCCTCCTATGATTGCTTCCATAGCATAAAGTTGGGTAGAATAAAGCTCATCTTCTTCCTCCTCCTCCAACCATAAAGGTAAATCATGTTCTAGGGAACATTGAGCAGGAGGGTATAAGACTAACTGTTTGGACATATGCCCATTCTTGATGGTCATATTCCCAACTCTGTAGCTAATGTAGGCATCGGCTGTGGCCAACCATGGCCTCCCAAGGATGAGAGGGTAACTAGTAAGATTAGCCTTAGGCTGGAGAACTAGGAAATCTGCAGGGTACTCCCAGGAATCAATGGAGACCATCACATCCTCCAAAATTCCCTCAGGGGTGACTATGGAATGGTCCACAAGCTGCAACACTGTTGTGGTCTTCCTTAATGACCCTTCGAGGTTAAGCTTGAGCATGGTGTCCTTGGTCATCACATTAATGGCAGTCCCAAGATCAATCTGAGTGTGTGGGACAATGGTGCCATTGATGTGCACATCAACTACAAGGCTTCCAGGGTCTAAGTATTTTGGACATATTACCTGCCCCAACATTAAGTCAGATAACTGCCCAATGAAATTAATAGTAGGGGAATCCCTTTTTCTTCTTCCTGGAAGCTTAAAGCACTTCTCCTTAATCAATTTATTGTAAATAGGATCATCTTTGATTGCCGAGAGAAGGGGGATCTTTACAAATAGGTTTTTCAATTCTCCCAAAAGTTCAGTTTCTTCTAGGGTAAGCTAGAGTGGTTGGGATAATCTTTCAGGAAAGGGTGGATTTGCTTTAAGGTTGCTTTCCTCTCTTTCTTCCTCAACCTTCCTATGTGGAGAGGGAGGTTCGTTATTTGGGAGAATTCTCCCAGATCTTAGGTTGATCTCTTGGATTTCTACAACATAAGCTGGGTATGATGTCTCTCCACCATATCCTTGTTGAGACTGCCCATTGTTTGGGTTTGGATTTGGCTGGGCAAGCATATGGGGTTACCTAGGTGGAGTAGAGTGCAAGAGTTGTGGTTGGGTAGGTGGTGGAGACAATAGGGCTGGAACATTGTTGACTTGGGGCCTCCACCCCTAGGGTGGGGTATTCCACCGTGTTGTGGCTGAATGTAAGGTTGAAATGACTGGCTGGCTGGCTAGGAATGATACTGAGGTACATAGCACCATGGAGGGGGTGTAGACCAGGAAGGATGAGCAGGGGGTCCCCAAGAAGGTATAACTGTGGTTTGGTTGGGTCTGTAATATGCATGGGATGATCCTTGCATACCCTGCTGGTATGGTCTAGGCCCAGGAGGTCTCCTTTGGTTGATGTAGCAAAGTTTCTCAGTGACCCCTTCAGCTCCTTGATATACAACTTTGAGTCCAGGTAAAGAAGGGCACTTGTCTGTGGAGTGGTTTTCTTCATAGACTGAGAAAATCTCAATATAGTTCAATGGGCATTCATTCCTAGGATGCCTCCTAGTGCATCTAGGACAAAAGATGGCCAAGGCTCTCTTTGATTCCTCTTGCTTCCTTTTGATATTCATGGAATCCAATTGCAAGGCAAGGGTTTGAAACATCTCACTTTTGAAGTCCTCCAGCATATTTCCAATTTCACCCTTGATGGATGAGTTGGAAGATGATGTACTAGCCATAGGTTGACTACTCCTACCCTTTTTCCTGGTTGTCCTAGAATGGTTTCTAAAGACAGTCTTGATATCCTCATAGGGTAGTTGGTAGATATCTCCTCCTGCTAACAAATGCAAGGTATCTAGGATATGCTCCCTTACTCCTCTAAGCAGGACCAACTTTAGTGACTCAGGGTCAAGTGTGTACTTCGCCCTTTTGTAACTGAGCTCGAATATTTCTTCATAGTATTCTAAGGATTCATTCTGCCCTATGGTCATCCTAAAAATATCTTCTTTAGTTTCCTTTGACCTATAGTAGTCCCTACATTTGTTGTTAAAGGCCTGCTTCATCTGAGCCCAAGTTATGATGCTATCTCTAGGTAAACCCATGAACCAGCGCAATGTTGCATCCTTGAGAGTAGATGGAAACACTTTTAACTTTTGCTCATCCTCTATATAGTCATAGGTTTGGCATATAACAACAAACTCAAACAGGAAAGTGTCAGGGTCCTCTGTGGTCAAGCCATGGAAATGAGGTAGAGAAGAGGGGCTTACATTCTTCATTTTAGTGTCCCCATTGGTTTCCCTAATGGGTAAGGAAGCCTCAATTCTCTCTCTATCTCTTCTGTTATCTTGGTTTTCAGCCATTGGTTCAGTAGGAATGGGTTCTTCCTCTTCTTCTTCCCCTATAGGTTCTTCAAATATGCCAGGTTTCTCACCTAAAGGTTATTCCAATTCATAGTCACCGAAGAAGAGAGAAGGTTGAATGTTGGATGTAGTGGGGGTATTTGGCAAGAATTTTCCTGAATTATCCCTATTCCTATGAGGCATGAAAGGAAATGTTTTTGGTTTTTTTTTAAGATTTTTCTTTAAAGCTGGAAAGTACTCTGTATAAAGGAAATTGATGATTGAATGAAAACCACTAACAAAAAGGAAACTACCCGCTGAATTAAAATTACTGAATGAAAGACTACTCACAGAAAGAAAACTACTTGCATAATGAAATTGCTTAATTGAATGAAAAAAATAATAATAAGAAGGAAACTACTTTCTAAATTGAAATTCTACTTGCAGAATGGAAATTGAAGAAGATAAATGACAAATGAAAGAAAGAAACTAGATTACTTTTGCAGAAATAAACTAATGGAAGAAAACTGAAGACTAGAAGTAGAAGAAAATAAAGTTAGAGACTAGAAATAGAAGAAGGAGCAGTAATCACTCCTAATTTGACACCTCCTCGACAACGGCGCCAAAAAGTGGCGAGCCTAGGTATTGCAACAAGAATGCTGCAACTCCCAGGGCTACTAGCTTTACTTATCAACCTGAGTTTCGTACAAACTTGGAGGTGATAGTGTTATATGCACAAGTAGAAGTGAAGGTACTGCTTGTTGTCACTGCTCATCTGGGAAGAGGAAGGGAAGCTACTCTACTGCAGTAATGAAGGAAACAAATTGTAAAGCTAACTCACACCAAACCCTAGCTAACCAATTAAACAACTATGCTAAGCAGAATTACTAGAACAACACTAATCTAATGCTAATTATCTAAGTTACAGAAGTAAAAGCATCAAAACTAGAACAAGGGGTAAGCAAAGGAAACTAAGCTAAGTCTGTGTTTAAGTGGAATAGAAGTCAGAGGATGAAATTGGTGAAAGAAGGACGTGAGGGAGCAAAAACGCATGAGAACCATTGGATTAGGCGAGTGAAAGGTAAATGAATGGTTGAGATCGGATCACAGGAGGCTAAGTCAAAATATGGATGGACAATACTAATCGGTAGATGGATGGTGGAGATTAGAGCATGGGAAAAAGAAACATGTGGAAATGGTAGTGAGTTTGCGAAGGTGGTAAGCTATATTTCACGTGCCTTCAAAACCATAAGCTATATTTTGAGATTTCACGTGATTAGCCTCCCCGGGTGACACGTAGCATGAAGAAACCACTTTTCTCGCATTCTCTTAGGAAGATAACGGTCGAACAAAAATCCACGTGATATTGCGCGACAGCCGTTGGATCAGGCTTGGCTGATCAATGGTGGAGATCAACCGAGCTGGTTGGCGATCAAGTGAAGCGACAACCATCAAATTAGGAGACATATCGACGGTGGAGATTGGAGCACCTAAAGGAACGTGCAAAAATGACAGAGCAGGTTTAGAGGGCGGTAAGTTGTGTATCACGCGCCCTCAAAGCTGTAAGCAGTTTTCCAATAGCATAGGGAAACTGCTCTTATCATGTGCCTTTGGGTGGATAATGACCGAACAGAAATTCATGCGATATGGCGTGATAGCCATCGGATCTGTCTAGGCAGATAAATGGTGGAGACTTGACCGAACTGGTTGGCGAGCGGGTGCACGGTAGCCATTGGATCCGACAAGGCAGATCAACAGTTGGGATTTAAAGTGCAGAAAGTCAAACGTTAAAAGTGAATTTGGGCGGTGATTGGTCAGTTTTTCTTGTGAAAGGAAATCTACCAGTAAAAACCATTTAAACATGAATTATCAGCTTCCACTAAGCATTTTGTGCTGAAGGAGAATGAAATGGGAATGTGAGGGAGATCAAATGACAGGAAGAAAGTGAAGGAAAATGTGACCATGAAGTGACTAAATGACCATGAAATGAATCAAGTAACAATGTAATGAACTAGTGTTTGCGTTAAACGACCAACTTCATGCAAAACTGAAACTCTGTGTTTTTGGGGTTGTTGCAAGGTTTCTTCCTCATGTCATGATCCTAGAGGGAGGAGGTGAGGCCGAGACACCTGTGGACAACCTTATGGATATTTTCTTTGCTAAATTGATAACTGCATGTGTTGGCTTGTTGGGCTTGACCCAGGTTCGGAGTTAATTAGCCAAACAAATCCCTGTACTATTGGCCCTTTCAACAATAGTCTATAGAGCGCGGACTGAGGTCCCACCCAAAGTAGTATGGGAGGGTGCTAGAACTACGTTTCCACACCCTTGAGATGTCTGAGAGGTTTTACTGGTCCCACTATTTGTCCCTATGCATAGGTCACTTCACGCACTTTCTTGTTCCTCACGCCCTAATATACTACCTTCACGCAACCCTAACCAGGGGTTTTGGAGCTTCTGCGCTGCTAGAGCTGCGCTCTGTGCTATTACCCGAGATTTTACTTATCTTCCTATACTAGTTAATTACCTTCATGTACTTGGATGTCTTACATTATAATTAGCTATACAAAACATTCATATAAGTTCGCGCAACAAATAAATAGAATACTTGCAAATTATACCCAATCATATATTAAAACAGGAAAAGATGCACAAAAATATGGTAAGATTATCGTTATTGATTATTCCAATGGTTACAGACTCGACCTGCTTTGCGCACTCAGCTGAAGGGGTCCGCGCACTTAGCTGTGGAATACTAGGCCTCTGTGCACTCAGCTATAGAGCCTTCCCCTACTCTACGACCCAAAGACACACCTTACACTTTTACTCAATCACTTAGACTTCTCATGCTCTTATGTCTTCCCTTCTACACTTAGAGCCTTGCTCTATTTATATAATCCCATGGTCTATGGACCATGGGTAGGTATATTAAGCTAACATTACATTACAAAATGAGGGTGGACAACCCTGTGACTCTATCATGATTTCACACTCTGTGCCCATAATTCGTGGAGCTTTTATAAAAATATTTGGTCAAAACTTGGGCTTTAAGCCCCAAAACATGCCTTGGGGAGATTCCATGCCCAACAAGCCCCCAACACAAACATTGTGACTCACCCTTGAGTCGCTATGTCGGCACGAAGATCTTTACGTGGAGTCCTTCCAACTCTGCTGGAACTACTGCAAGGTCAGCGACGAACTGAGCTTCTGCCTGCTGGATCTACTGCATGCATTGTTTTGAAACTGTGGTGTTGGAAGTACTTCTCTGCATATGTTCCTGTATTCCCTGCATGTGTACGAGCTTGCCTTCAATTTCTACTGTGATGGTGAAGGCCTCGTCGATCCAAGGCTGAACGCGTGCCTTTAGGATTGCTTCCTTATGTCGTGTCGTGTCCACCTATTCTTTCAGTGCTTTGGCATGTTGCATCTGTGTGAGCCTTTGAGTGAGGGTCATCATTTGTGCAGTTCCTTTGACACTATCATAATGCTATTGGAGTTCTCACACCTCTATCTCTATGCACTAGACGTTGGGGTCCTCCTACAGATTTGTGAGGAGATGACTCTTCCAACATGCTGGTGTAGTCTCACACTGCACTGCCAATCTTATCCAGTCCTACTGTAATAGTGCTAGTGCGTTGTTCTATGACCTCCAGAGGGGTGGACGGCTATGCCTTTAACTGCAGCTCGACGATCTGAAGGTTCAACTCCAGCTGAACCTTTTTCATTTCCTCCCGTGCCTCATGCACCCTTGCTGCTAGCTTGTGGATGTGCACCTCTGCTGGTGTGTCTGCTGGAATGGCCAACTCTCGGGTGCTTTGGCAAGCTTCATCTACTACCTGTACTAGTTGTTGATTCTGTGACACCACTTTGTCGCACTGCAAGCTCAACTGTTCCATGTTGATTTTCTGCTCACTGAGGACTTGCAGTGCGTGGATCTCCTTAGCTTGTAGTTCTACAATTATCCCATATTGTAGAACGTATAAGGTCTCCTGTGGAAGTGCAGCCATGTTGATGCTGAGACCCTTCAGTGCGGTAACCGTAGGCCTGTCGCCTCATTTGTTGTCACTAGTGCCCCTTCTGGCAGCACTGCGGTATTCGTCACCTGAGCACGAAACATATGTTCTGCTGCCGTTTTTCCGACTGCGAGGCTAGTCGACATGATACCAGCTGAAGGAGGGTGCACCTACAACTCCTACAGCTACGCTCTAAGGGCCCCTAACACAATCTGGTTCTCCTGCATAAAATTTTGGAGGGCCTCAGAGGTGACATCGCACACTGTCTCGCTAATGTTATGCAGATCACCCTAGGTTAGGGTGATCGGGTCAATAGACAACTTTGATGCCTTGATCTTCTTACGCATCCCTATCCACTTGGTCGGGTGCTGGTGCTTCAACTGTGTTGACGCAGTTTGCGGGTCTGTGCCTCCCTCTTCTTCCTTTGCTTCCTGCCCATACAAAGGTGATGTTTGGCCCTTGCGCTCCTTCGTGGCTGCCTCCTGCGTTGCTGCTCTTGTGGCCTTTTCTTGTTCAGTTGTTGTCTCTACAACGTCTCGCATTGCCCACACTTCTGCTGCTGCTGCCTCTTTCCTTCTCTTTTCTGCCAACTGTGTGATGTGCAGTTTGGCCTCTTCTTTCTTCTTCTGAGCCGCTGACTTCTCTATCTCCACGATGTCTGGAGCGCGCCACTCCAGTGGCCATGTCTCCAGTACATTAAAGATGACATTGTCCGTGGCTACAAAGGGTAGTTTTCTCCATTGTTTGGCTGGGTCCTTGCGCACTCTGATGTATATGCTATGGATGTTTGCTTTAAATTCTGCAAAACTCTGCAGGCTGTTGTAGACAGTGGGTGACAACCGCGGCTTGCGGTTGATCCCCATTTTGAGGTTCATCTCCATGAACACCCATAATATATTACTGTCGCAGATCCTATTTGCATCCTTTGTGGCCCAGAACGAAGTGTACTTCACGGCCTCTGGTAGATCCCTACCAATTGCGGGGAATTGACTATCTTCTGGCAATTCCCCTGCCACAAGTACTATGGACAGCAGAAGCTAGGCATAGTGGAATGTTTTTCCCTATTCTTGAGCTTCACGACAATTCTCTAAGAATTCCTTGTAGAGGAACTTGGACCAGTTAAACTGGATCCCCTCTGCGCACTGTTCAACAAGTGCTACCATCGGCATGAGTACCTCGTCCGCGCGACACTTGCGCATAACCTTACCAGCTAGTATTTGGGTCACCACTCTCACTGATTTATCATTGATGCTGGATATGGTGTAGCCCCTTTTCTTCTTTGCCATCTTGTATTTCTTCTTCATGTCCTCTGCGATGGTCAAGTCACTGCTCTTCCCTTTCGAGATGTCTACGGGGTCCTTTCCTTTACATGGAAGCTGGGAAATGCATGAATCAAGTCTACCATGATGGGGATGGGATCCTCTAGTCACAAACACCCATGATGCACCAGGCAGAGCAGCTACCTGATGACGAAAATTGTTATTAGGGTGCGGTGGAAATGCGGCACCGAGAGCAGGTTAAGTAGCCTGAACTTTTCCACTCCACGCAACCACTTTCGTGGCTCTAATTATGTAACCCCCACCGCGGTTTCTTCTTGGGCTTCATGAGGTGCAAGGTCTCAAGGTGAGGGAACTTCTCGTGGTTAGCGAGGTCCCAATCTTCAAATTTTAAGCTCGACACCCATCCCAGGTGTTATCACAAAACCTTCTCTTGATAGGCCGCTGATCAGGAAGACCTTGAGTAACTGTTTCAAACCAACTTTTGGCTGAGGCTTAGCCTCCCCAACTTGGAGGGCTCTCTCACTAGGTTAAAGATTTTAGTAAAAGATTAGATGGCTAACTCTATGAAACAAGTAAAGGAGTATGAATGGTTGAACACAGTCAATAAAAATCCATTGGGCTTATGGAGTCAGAAAATTTTTAGTATGATAACAATCTTAGCTTAACATGGAAGTCAGGGCATCAAGAGTTCAATATATCAGTAACACATAAGAACATGTAGGAAACACAGTGTACAAATGCATGAAGGAAGTTAGATCATTTCCAATGAGTTCTAAGTAACATACATTCATACCACTGCAAATGAGGAAATGAGGACAATCATAAGACAATCAAGCATTGAACTATCTTCTGAATCCTAAGTAGTAAAGCTAAACTCTATATTACATAAAAAACATAGTCTTCTACAACAACACAATATGAGTGTTTTTCTCAAAAGTTTCCAACCCTTGGTGCCTTACATCTCTTGTCATATATAGAGTTCATTACAATATTGGATTCCTTCCTCCAGCATGAGGGGAATTCAAATTTTACTTGACTTGACACCTATTAATACTTAAAAAAACTATTAATTACAACCAGTTGTTAACTAGTAGTCCTAGAGACCTAATACAACTAGGAGTGTAACTCCTTATTATGCTGGCAACAACCTTGACTATGAAATAAACTCGTTCTTTGATAGCTATCCCTCTTCAACTTTGGCTTAAGTGATGACTTTAAACTCCATGCTGGCCTTTGATTGCTTGTCCTTTGACTGTTCCTAGATATTAGGAAAATGCCCCTATATTTATGCTTTGGTATCCAAGGAGGTTCTTCGAAGTCTGCTAACCATATTGTCTCCTTTAATCACATGTGATGCATTGAATTAACTACAGATCCTGCTCCTATACTTGTACCAAGACAAAAACCTCTTGAATGCTTCCTGAAGCATGACAAACTGTCTGAGCTACGAAATGACTACTATTTTCGTAGCGCAGAGTTTGGGGTTTTTATATGTCTCTCATTTATTGGATTTTCCTTTGCTTGAGGTTCAAAACTTCTTAGGTGGTCTTCTTATGTTTTTGTAGCAGCATACTTTCAAAATAATCCCCCTTTCATTTCAATATTGATCCACAAAAACAAAACTGGCAGCTATAGCAGTTTCGTAGCGCGCTACGAAACTGCTGTGCATTATATGTCACCTTCAGCAGTTTCGTAGCATGCTATGAAACTGCTATGTGAATAAAAAACACACCGTTTTTTTCATTCTTGGGATTTTTAATGGTTTCACCATATGCTAATGAGCCATACAAAACTGACATTGTCCATCCAAAAACAATCTTCAATCTTCAAAAAGGTAAGTTTCACATCAAAATTGTGTTAAAACTTCTTCACCTACTGTCTGGTTCATTTACGTTGAGGCTGTCCTTCATGTTCACTTAGTTGAATCTTTAAATATTCAATTTGTCTTTTCATCATCCAGATTTTAGTTCTTAATTTTCCATTGATCCTTATGATATATCTTGCTTCCTTTATTGTAGGGACAGTCCAAGTGAAATATTGAGCATGACTGCCCACTACTTCATATCTTGGAACTTTTCCATCTTCCCAACTGGTTGTTACTCTTTTGAAATTTTCATTTTCAACTGCATGTTTCCTTGCTCTTTCCTTGATTTGGGCAATCTCAAGATTGGCATACACCAATTTCTTTTTGACCTCCTCAAAGCTATATTCTTCTTCATGAGTGATAACTGCCTTGTTTCTGTCATCTTTGTGCACTAGTGATGGTTGTATTGATGGATCCACAGGCTCTTCAAGGAACTTTTCTACCTCTCCTGTCTCACTTACCTCTGGCTCTGCCTCTTGTAACCTTCTTAAATGTCTAGTCACAGGCCTTCTTGGCTTGAAAACAACTCTGAGACCTGATCCTCAAATTGGAGTTTTTTAGAAGATTCAACTCTTTTTATTTTGTTCTTACCTGCTTCAAATAAGTCTGCTTGGACTAGAGGGGACTCTTCTATGTCGATAGCCTGGAGGAGATCATTCAAAATTCGCTTTGAAGCCGGGCTTTCATCAGTAATCACTGTTTTCCCCTTTTCCTTGGCTAATTGACTTCTGTTTACTCTTCTTTGGATTGTTTTATCAATAGACTGCTCTTGTACCACTTCCTTGATCTGAACTTTTTTCTTCTATGATTGTTGAGGGGTATCTTGAACCATTAGTGGTGTCATAGGCTCCTTCACCTGCTTTCTAGATTTCAATTTCACAAACCTGCTTGATCTTGCTTCCTCCTGATGACTTACTGGTGGTGAAGATATTTCCTTAGCCTTAGGGCTAAGGCCTGTTTCAGTTCTAAAGCCTGTCATAAACAAGAAAGTAGACCATTCTTTGCCTATATTCTAAAGCTCATGTAAAACAATCAATTTGATCAAAACATGATGGAACAACGAGGTTTCACAAGCTTCTTTCTTCAATTGAATCTTATCAGACATGTTGCCTAAGCTACGAAACATATAAAAAGGAAGGTCAAAAGATATTTTTCCAGTGAAATGTAATGAAAGCTTAAAATGGTAAGAGTACACCTTATGGTACCTCACTTCACAGGTAAAATATATTTGGATGCATGAAAGTAAGTTGGCATATGAATCTTTTACATAGCTTCTGGGCACTGATTTGGTTAAGTCTGAGTCTATGTATTCTGGCTTTAGAAATTCCTTGCAAGGTGCCATTTCAAATTTGAAGTTCTTAAACCATCTCTCCTGGCCTATAGGAATCTCTGTGACTGTAGATATAACCTTAGGAGAAAATGGTATCTAGCACTCCAACCTTTGAATTCAAGCTGGTGAAATTAAAGGAAAAACCCTTGGTTACTTGAATGTGACCTCCCTAAAGTTTCTCACAAAATCTCCATCAGCCCACTTATTTGAATGCATGTTCAACCTCTCTGTTCCTCGTGAGAACATCTAAGCCTTTAGGCTTAGCTCTAAGACATCGGCTTGATCTATGATTTTTCTTTTCTTTAGACATTTCTGTGAGACCCCTACAAGGAGACTTGAAAAAACTTGCACTGTCTTAGTTTGAACACTGCCTCGCTTGAGTTGAAATGAAGAACTGTCTTGCTTGAGCTTTGAAAGAATTCTGGTGAATGCCATCCCTGAGCTTGCTAATTGTCTCTTATGCATTGAAGGAACATGAAAAATACCAAGACCAATTCACCTTACCTTACCCTTTTTGAAATTTGAAAAGAGTGCATACAAAACCCCTAATGAATCTAATGATGAGAGTGAATGGTTGCATGTGATAAGCAAGGTTCATGGACTGACACCTGATGATGAAACATTAATGGATTTTGATGGATTTGATAGTTAGAAAATATTTGGCACGAATCCCCGATTTCGTAGTGCATCTAGTGAAAATTATGGGTTTTGCACTACGAAAACTCCTAACTACAAATCCCCGATTTCGTAGTGCACATAGTGTATTTTCTGAGTTTTGCGCTATGAGAACTCCTAGGCAGTTTCGTAGCGCATGTCAATTTTGAAACAGCCTTAACACATGACACTTTTGAAATAATGTGGGATCAATGATAGGTAAAACAAGATTGTTGACCTTATTTGATAATGGGAACAAGACTCCACTCTATGATTTAGACTTCCTAAACAAAACAATAAAAATGACTTGACCAAGACTAACATAAAACTTTGGAACCATACCAGTTGTCCAAAATTTTAGAATTTTTTTTTTAGTGATAACAGTGGCTCCACTTGGGATAGTGTGCCCTTGTGGTACACTAAGAACCTGCAGTTCTAGTGCTTTATCCACTTATGATAAATAGAAATTTGATTGACAAGCATCCCCTTCCAGCTACTTGGGCCTTCACCTCGGGCTTAAGCCTTCTATTTCAGCTTGTCATTATTAGCAAAAAACTGATAAAAACACATATATACAATGTTATGAGGAATTGGTAATACTTTAGCAATGATAATGCTTTAGGAACCTGCCATTAATAGGTCCTCCAGCGTATGATCCTCCATTAATTTCCTGCAGAATGTAAGTGTTGTTTCCATGAAAAGCAACAATTTGATAAGGACCATTCCACAAATTCTCAAACTTACCATGCTTTCCTTTTTCTTCAATTCTAGCCTCCCATTTTAGCACTTTATCTTGGATCTGAAAGCTATCTTATTTGATCTTTTTATCAAATGTACTCTTAATTCTATTCTGACCATGTTGATGACTATCATAGACTTCATTCCTCTTCTCTTGCAGAGCTATCAGCTAATCAATTCTCCTTTGAATGGCATTTGGTTCTTCTTCAAGTCCTTGAATTAGTTTCATTACCGGTACTCCTAGTGATGTTGGAAATATAGCTTCAGTACCATAAACTAATTCGTATGGCGAAGTCTTAATTGATCTCTTTGTACAGATCCTATCAGCCCACAAGGCATACTTCAATTTTAAATGCCAAGCTTTTTTGTTTTCCTGCAACACCTTTTTGATGATCCTTACAATGCTCTTGTTTGATGAGTCAGCAAGGCCTTTTCCTTGCGAATAGTAAGCAGTAGAGTGTCCAAGAGTAATGTGATATTGGTGACAAAATTTAATCATTTTCTTGGACTTGAAAGCTTGAGAATTATCTGTTATAATCTTCATTGGGCAGCCAAATCTAGACAATATGTTATTTTTTAGAAAAGAGATAATTACTGAATCATTAGCTTGCCTGGTTGGAATCACCTCTATCCATTTGGTGAAGTAATCCGTTGTTGTGAGAATCCAACGATGCTGCCCTGATGAAGGAGGATGAATTTCTCCAATAAAATCCAATCCCCATTGCTGGAAAGGCACCTCCACATATATAGGAACCAAAGGCAAAGGCATAAGCTTTCTTCTCCCTTCAAAGATTTGACATTCATGACATGCAGCCACCCTATTGCAAATGTGTCTGAACATAGTTGGCCAAAAATATCCAGCTCTTAGGATCTTATTTGCAGTAGTTTTCCAATAATGGTGTCCTCCGTAATCTCCTTTATGAAATTCCTCGATCACTTTATCAACTTCCTCTTCAAGGAGACAATTCAACAAAATCCCTCTTGCATCTTTCCAAAACAGATTTTGATCATATACAAAATATCTTAAGGACTTCAGCTTAACAAACCTTACTTTGGACTTCATTATATTGGTAGGAGCTTTATTATGCTATAGAACAAAAGCCACATCCTTATACCATTTTGGAACCAAGAATTTCTCATTGATTTGAACCAATTCTTCCTCATTTTCAGAAATTTATGAGATTTCTGCATTCATATTTATGTCAAGATGGTCCAGATTTGACTGAGTCATTAGCTTTGCCAAGCCTTGACCCTTCACCAATTTGGTTGGTTTGATGTCTATATCATATTCTAGCAATTTGGTTATCCATTTTCCCCTTTTACCATTTGGGTCTGCTTGTGTTAGAATATCTTTTATTACAGCATTTGGAACATATGCCACAATATGAGAATGTAGAACATAGATTCTGAAATATTTTATAGCTTTCACCAAGGCATAAGCTTGCTTTTCTAGAATATTGTACTTCAGTTCAACATTTTCTAATGTCCTAATAAAGAAAGAAATAGGTTGTTCAATACCTTGTTTTCCTTTTTGTAGCAGAACTCCAACAATTGTATTCTCAGAAGCAAATGTAAAAATAAGAAATTCCTTGGAAAAATCTGGACTGATGAGTACCGGTGCTTGTGTAAGTGCCTTCTTGATTTCTTCAAAAGATTTCTTTGCTTCAGCTGTCCACTTAAAGTCCACTCCTTTCTTTAACATCCTTGTTATATCCTTGACAATCTCAACAAAATTAGGAATGAAGCGCCTAACAAAATTCACCTTTCCAAGAAAAGATTGGATCTCTTTCCTACTTCTTGGCAAATCTACCTTTTGAATTGCATTAACTCTATTAGGATCAATCCTAATTCCTTCTTCAGAAATAATATGACCAAGTAGCTTGCCTGATGTTAAAGCAAAGATACTTTTAGTAGGATTAAGAGAGATACCAAACCTTCTACATTTCAGCAGAATTTTCTCAAGGTGCTGTTTGAAAGGTGGCTCCCACATTCATGAGACTAAAAGGCATCTTGGCGTACATGAATGTGCCCCATGGTGTTGTGAAGGCTGTCTTCTCCTGATCATCTGGATGCACAAGAATCTGATTGTACCCTGAGAAACCATCAAGCATAGACATTCTTTGTGAACCAACAATATTTTGCAGAATTGAATCCATCTTGGGAAGAGGATAGTTGTCCTTTAATGAAGCCTTATTCAAATTTCTGAAATCAATACAAATTCTAATTTCTCCACTCTTCTTTCTAACTGGAACCAAATTTGCAAGCCAATTTGAGAATCTAATTGGGACAATGATTTTAGCATCAAAGAGTTTCTTAATTTCCTTTTCAATCAGTGGCATAAGAAGTGGATTAATTCTTCTCAACTTTTGTTTGAAAGGTTTCTCATTTTCTTTAATAGGAATAGTATGTTGAATAATGGAGGGGTCATACTATTTTAAATCAGCATAAGTCCAAGCAAAAACATCAACAAAACTAATAATAATAATAATAATTTTAATAAGATAATAATAATAATAATAATAATAATAATAATTTTAATAAGATAATTAAATAAAACAAAGAACTTTTAATCAAAAATTAAAAGTTATAAAAAAGTAATAATCTAATAATCATAATAATTAAAATTAAAATAAAACCAATAAATAATTAATTAATTAAATTTAAATTAAATTATATATAGATACATATTTTTCAAAAATAATAATAATAATAATAATAATAATAATAATAAATTAAAGCTATAAAAAAAATTAATAAAAATTAAAAATTATAAAAATTAATAATAAAATTTTTTACAACTTTAATTAAAGGTTAAAAAAAAAAATAAAAAAATTACAAGTTATAAAAATTAATAATAATTTAATAATCATAATAAAAAGATAATTAAATAAACAAACAAATAAATAAATAAATAATTAATTAATTAATTAAATTAAATTAAAACTTATATATATACATATTTTTCAAAAAAATATATATATAAAAAAAAAAAAAAAAAAGTTAAAGAAAATTAAAAATTAAAAGTTAAAATATATACATTAGTAAACACTTTGGCCGACCTAATTTTCTCACACCATTCTTCAAATACCTAGATATATATACCCTAAAACCCAGCTCATGGACACATCATTGATTAAAGATTATCTATTGTCGCGCCCCTGATGATGGACTCACTTGGCAGTCCGAAACGTTGGGTTCACAAAACTCTTCAACAGGTTATTCCTCCTCTATCGAAAATCAACAAAACTTTTCATCATCTCAGCATATTTGGTTTTCATATCAGCTGTGTCGGCCGGATAAATCGTTCTTGCGGACAAGACCGATCTCCCTAGTATCTAAAGATATCTAGCGACAAGAAAAACAAGCAAATTCTACCTTTCTCTAAATATTGTGATTTATAAATAAAAGCCAAGAGGTGTTTTAGACCCTACCTTAAGTCCAACGCTAGTTTGTGGCAGTCACGCTCTGACCGTCCAAATGAGTTTCCTTTTAAAGAACCTGCAAACACAAACAAGCACACATCAAATAACACCTGCATAGCCAATATAATAAATCATATTCATCATGATGATCAAGGAATTCATGAAATAAACCATAGAAGACAGCTTATTGAGAAAAATAAACTTGATTGTATTAACTTTAAACAAAGAAGAACTTTACAACCATGGTGCCTTGATGTTGTACAAGCTCCTCCCAGGGTCCAAGCAAGAATCTCCTCTACTTTGACAAGCTTCACACTCTTCTCAATGAGATAAAAAGGTATGTAATCTCTCCTCTCAAGCTCAATTAGGAAGTCTAAATTCCAACAGAATTTACCCTCAAAAATATTTAGCTTTCAACCTCCTTAGTAACCAGCTCAATGCCTCATTTTATAGTGCAGAGGAAGGAAGTTACCAGGTCCACCTTCAAAGGGATAGAGTCCTCCTTCAAAGGGATAAGCTCCTCACATCAAGGGGTTAGCTCCTTTAGTTATGGGATGCATGAACCTCAAAGGAGCGAACTAACCACCTCAAGATTCCCTCTAGAAGCTTCCAGAAATAACCCAAAGTGAGTTTTTAAGAATGTACTTGTGCCTTTTTGACTTTTACAGGGGTCCACACCCATTACACAGAAACAGAGCGAGCAGGTCCACAGGGAACATGACCAGGGGGTGCGGGACTGCAGGTAATGCTAAGAGAAAGTGCGGAACCAGAGTTTTAGAGATTTTCAAGGACTTTCTCTCATTTTTCAAGGCTTGACATGAAGAGCTGAGGTTTAAGACTTGCATAGGAGGAAAGTATAAGTGGTGATAGACTCAAACTGATTGCAGAATGTCACGGTGACAATATTTTATGTAACATATTTCCCCCTAAAGTGCGAAGTCCGTAATAGATAGTATTTGTCATCTAAGAAGAGTGAAGTACTTTATCATTTCAAGGATCATCCAGTCGAGAGCCTGGTTGGAACCTGTAAAAACATTCAATACAAAAAATATATATGTGATCATATCATTGCTGACATAGGCATTCCTATACTCAGATCAAAACTGACTAGAAAACTAACTAAACTACTCTGATATAGGAATGATCTTGTAATACATCACAAGTATAGACATATGTAGGCACAGTATGGGCACAACCATCTATTTATGAATAGTCCACTGTATAATGAATAACAAAATTCCTCGCAGCCTGGATGGTGGAAACTAGATCCAGGGTCTTGATTTCTGCTTCCCGAACTAGTACGATTCTATCCATGTGAATGAATGTGTCGAAGTCGAACATGGTAGAAACCACTTGATTACCAGTCAATGATGTAAACTGTTAACAAGTGTGAGAGAAACCACCAGTAATTTCAATGGCTCTCAAAGTACTCAGTACAATCCATGAAATGTGAATAGATGAGTTGATGTCAAACATGTCATGGAATCCTTTGATTGAAGGTCAATGATGCAACCTATCATCGAAGGCGAGAAACTTGCCATAGAGGCATGTAGATTTCAAGGTACTAACGATTTCTAGATCATCTTTTTAGATAATGAGCTGAAGTCGATAGAAAGCGATCCGTTGTAAGCAAGCCCACAACACGAAATCATAGATCAAGTTTGAAGAAATATATTTGCAAGGACTGACTCAGGGATGGCCAAGATGGATGACAGATATTTTACAAATGAATGGTTTATTTGCACTAACCTCTTGAACACATAATGACACTGCAGATGGTTTGGTGACAATTGACCCAAAGCTAATACCCAGAAACTGGCTGAAGACTTTCAATATGGTTTGATTAACTGTTAGGCAAAGGATTTCCCAACCCAGGTGAACAAAAAGTGTCATGTTCAAGAGTGGTTGAATGCTTTTCTGAGACACAAAGTATAACAAACAGGTTCATTTTTCTCTCTTTTCCCCCACCATTTCTGGCAAGTACCTCTTTATTTTTTAACAAGCTTGAGGAGGATAACATTTGCTTGGTTATAAGCTCATCCTTCGGATGAGTCCAACTTAGTTTAAATTCGAACCCTAAGAAGGAGTGGTCCATTCCTGTTTGTAATTGAACAGGTCCTTTACTGTTAAACTTTAACGAGTCCAGTATAGGAGAAACTCGACGTTTTTCAATTTTAGGGAGTGAGAAGAAAAACTTAAGAAAACTCCATGGTTGTCCTTTTTCATAAATTTGTGTCTCCCAAGCCCAAAAAAGTATAAAATAATACTTGAGAGAACCGCTTGACCATTATGATCAAGGAGTACTTTTCATAATTAGTGTCTCTAATCTGAAAAAGTAAAAAAGTGATCAATGACACGTTGTTTTATAACCAATATCGAATTTGAAACAACAAAAATCTGGCAATCTTTTTATTTTTATACGGTCAGAAAAGAGCTGTAAATGGACCGTCCTTTTAATTTCATTTTAACAAGCTTAAAAAGAAAAACTCGGCAATCTTTTCATATTTTAGGAGTCAGAAAAGAGCTTAAAGATGACTCTAATGTTTTTGTTGAAAATGATCAATTTTTCCTAAAAAATACGATATTCTGCACAAAAACTCAAACATTACTCATACCTGTTTAAAATAAATAAAAATGCACCAAAAAGTTACCTCTTTAAAGTAAAAAATAAACAAATTAAAAATTCATTTATTCAAAAAAGCTTATAAAAAGGGCTTTTGTAAATTCATTTTTACCGTTTGACTTCAGAGTGAGAAAATAAAGCTTTTGGGTAAGAAACTTCCCATGAAGATTGCGGAAAAGCCGTCCGTTAGAATCGAAAACGTCTCCTCCAGGTAATCCACACCACTTTAATCTTGCATTTCAACTATTTGAATTTTGTTTTTAGGTTTCTATTTTGATTTTTAGGAAAAATTTAGTTTAAAAGACCGCTCGCGGGGGTCCGTAGGGGCAGCATGCGAAACCTGCGTACCCCGACTTTTTCTTACACAGGAAAGAGCCAGGGCCCGCACTTGCTGTTTGGGTAGAGTGTGGACCTACGCACTGTCTCTAACTGGAGAGTGCAGTCCCCGCGAAATAGGTTTTACAATTTCAAATTCTTCAATTTCCACCCAAAAACTTTGAATTAAAATGTTATAATCCACCTTTTCTTTCAATGTAAGATATACACCATGCTTAGTTGGCGGGAATGGGAGCACGAAGATGTGGACCTTGCCACAATTAATCATCTACCTTCAATAGATGCATTGAAGGCATACGGGTTATTAAAATTCTGGGCCATACCTGGCATGAGGGCCCAAGTAGACTTTTTGCAGTGGCTTGTGGACAGATGGAATACAAAGGACCAGTGTTTCATTATTTGTTGCCACCAGCTCGAAATGGAGCCAGAGGACATTTACTTTTTGACTGGTTTGCCTATGAGAGGTGAACATTTTACTATATTTGGGACTAGGCCAAGTGGCCAGTCTGTCGATAGTCTCCGGTTAGAGTTTTGTAATGACCAAACCAAGGACAAAGGGATTCATATCAAAAACATCTCCTGTCCTAAACTCAAAGTGATTGCATTTACTGTCACCAGACTCTGCGGAAGCGCAACACTGCATATGGCCACCAGATCCCAAATGTGGATGGCAGTAGACTGTTATCGAGGCACCATCTTCAACTGGTGCGAAGCTGTGTTAGCTAATGTAAAAGGCCAACTGACTAGAGCAAAGAACGGACAACTGAAAATTTTTGGATATGGTTTCTTAGTTGTGAGCTTTGGTCTAGAGAGGGTCCCAATGTTGGTTCCACAACATCTTTTTGTTGGAGCTAGACTTCCTTGAGAGCCCAAGCTGATGCGTTGGGTTGCAGTTATGGCCCGTCATCTTGAGGAGGGTTCAGAGGTTGTTCGATTTCCTCCTGAGTATTTTCATTGGTTGGAGAACCAAGTTTTCGCGATTCAGGATTTTCCTTATGCTGGGATGGATTATCGCGGTGACCCAGACATGGCTCTTCTACCAGGAGAGCAATGGGATGACTCAAGTAAAATCATTTTCAGCATTTTCTAATTTATTTATTTATTTTTGTTTTTAAATCGTCCCAAAACTGATAGTAAAAATTTTCAAATGCAGATGTAGGTCCACGGCGACTAGCCACTCTCCGGCATTATGAGAGGAGACACCTAGCTACAACAGTACCAGCCCCATGGGACGAATCTACAGAGACCCTGGCCAAATTAGAAAACCATCTAGAGCATTTGACAGTAGACATTCCAGAGACTAGCATAGATGACATTCCTCTTAGGTTACAGCACTATGTGATTGGGGTCCCAGGACCTTTTAGGAGGTTCCTTTGTAGGGTGGCCCGAGTAGTGGTTTCTTATCGTGATCATCACCAGTGATATGATGTGTTATCACTCAGGTTGTTCCCCAAAAGGTCTGAGAAAAGGGGATACGGCCGAGGTAACCACTAACCAGTCTTTTAGATGCAGATTCTAGCCAATCTGCAACAAGAGAGGGCTCTCTCTTTATGATTTAGCTTTGTTTTGCTATATGTTAGGCTAGTTATGAGGCAAAAGTATTTGTTTGATGTTTGGAAGGTGAAATTCAATAGAACATGTTTGCAAAATAAGAGAAGTTCAAACCATTCAGTTAATGGAGTCAAATGAAAATAAAATTCTGGGTATGGTTTCTTTGGCAAAAGGAGGAACTACAGAGCAAGATAGTTAAACATAGAACAATTTTCAAGCTTAAATAAGATGAAATGAAGTCATGAAATGAAAGGCAATTAAGAATATTTCATTATGCTAACAGAGGGAAAATGAATAAATATTACCAAGGAGCAATTAAGAATTCCTTAATTATATTCAGGGTGAAACAACCAGGGAGACAAGAGCAGTAAAGAATTCCTGCCTATGCTAGTCCTGAAGAAAACATTAAAATTGACAGGGATTGAACACAGAGTATAACAAAGTAAATTTTGTGCTATTCTTTTTTCCTGCAATTTAGAAAATGATATATAAAACATAGGAGCAGTAAAACAAGAGTTAAAAAAGACTTATTGATCCATGAGGTAACACGAGAATCCTGTAACATATTCTTTTGCCATTAGTTCCACAACCAGCAAGTTCATCAGCAAAGCATTCCAACAATCTTTATTCAGAAGAGTTCTCAAAATTTACAGCGCAGGTCCAGAATGATATTCACCAACCAACCCCCAATACATCTCTAGGGGAGGTATTTATACAAAAAGAGTTACAAAATATCTCATAGGGAAAATATCAAGCAATAAATTTATCCATCTACTTCTTCAAAGGCAATAAATGACATTGAAAACAGAGCGCAATGAATGTAGGAGTAACTTCCGTTGTACTGGCTACCTTAGGTGGTCTGCTATACTTGACTTTTTGACTCAACAAGTCGGCTGGTAGCTGTCTCTTCAATTTGTGTTCCTGCGTTGCTGTCATGGCCCTGTCATCTGTGCCTGATTTTGCTTTAATGCGTTTTGGCGTGAATTCCTTTCTCTGTTATTTTCATTTTTCTGATAGGTGGCATGTGCATTGAATTTGATTTAATGCAGATGATCAAAAAGAAAGAGCACCAACACTACCTCGGTAAAACCTCCAACATGCCCTGCCACCATTGGTCTGTTGGCAACTGGTGTCTTTGTAGTTTTATCAATATTTCATCAGCTTCAGTATACCTGTAGAAATTGGGTTGGACTTCAAAAAGATGTGTGATTTCATGCTCAATATAGAACAGATTTTCCAACTTGTCATATAAGCTTTGTCTAGAGGGAGCCACTATGTCTTCTGAAGTGCTTGATGATGCTATGATCTGATTGGAAACATATGTATTCACCCTGTGAGCATATTGTTCATGTGTCAATAACCTCTAATTGTTGGTTAACAAACTGGATAAACCCCTTTGCTGCAAGGCTGTAAAATTTTCTGTAAAAGCATTTATTTCTACCTGCATTTCTTGACATTTTCTCTCTAGATTTTGCACAAAATTCTTCATAGTCAGCACCTTTTTAATTGTCAAAATTGCACCTGTTCTGTCTCTGATATCTAGAGCTGCTAGTTGCTCTCTGGTATGAGTATTCAAAAAATAAATTAGTCTATTGGCCTGTTCGGGCATGTTTCTCAATAATGCTCTGGCCTTTTGAATCTCCACTCGGGCTATTTCTATCAATTCAATTTTCTCATGAATTGTTTGACTTGATCTCCATTGATCAGTGATGGACTGGCCAATTTTAGTCCACAAAATTGTATTGATTTCTGACAGAGTTTTATGCAGAGTAAGCTCTTTTTCCAAGGATTTCACTTTATTTTCCAAGGCCTTCACCTCTCTAGTTTTTTTAGCCACAGTTATTTTTGATTTATCATAGCTTACCTCTAACTTGGCCGTTTTTCTTTGGCTTCCTTTAGCTCTACCATTTGGAGTTCTAAGGCCTTTATTTCCTCCATCATATTTTCCATGCTCATGCTGGTATCTGGCACTATTGTTGTTGCTCTTGCTGAAGTATCTGTGGCTGATGTACCTGTTGTCGATGCTGGGGCAGTGGGAGGGACTGATGTTGTTGCTGTAGGAGGAGCAGTTGTAGCTATTGGGGCTGTTTGAGCTGGCTGAGAGGCCAACTCTCCCTGTTTTTCCTGCAATGCTTTCTCCAAAGCCTGCTCTGTTTCACTTAGCCTTTGATTCATTTTTATTAACAACTCCATCATATCTTCTTCTTCTTTTTCTTTCACCATCTCTGTGGCCTGTGGATGCATAGTAACTGGCAGTTTTAACTGTTTCTTGAGGGCAGCTATGTCATCCTCCTTTTTCTTTATCAATGCTTTTATTGCCTTAGGGTCCTTGGGATTATGTCCCAACTCAATGATGATTTCTTCTAAGGACTTTATCCTGTTGTCCTTGGCCAGAGAGGATACCTTTTCCAACTCTAATTGAGTAGATGTATTGTTTAGTGAATTCTGCAGTTGTTGAGCTAGTATGGCTATATTTGCTAAAGTGGAATAAACCATTTCACCTGTTTGTTTGTGCAGCTCAACTTGGTCCAAAGGGTGAATATCTTTGGTCAGAGCCTCCAGGTTTGTTCTAATATAGTCGGCAGCTAATTGTGGCTGTTGCACTGTGGGCTTGAAATGACTCAAGATCAATTTCCCTTCTTTGATATCATAGGTAGACATCAATCTCTGCTGTTTGGAAGGTGTCATTTTGAGGAACTGATCGTAAAGCTACATTCTTATTGGCTCATTTTGTGCCTTGATCTCCATGAATGGCCTCTTAATATCATAACTTTGTTTGCTTTGTGGCCGTGCTGATGAAATTTCCATAATAGGTTGTTTTCCAAATTGCTGTCCATGAGAACTGGTAGGTGATTCTGTCCTTAGGGAAATTAATGGGCTAGCTGCCCTTTCACTTCTTGGACTTTCAATGATCTCCTCTATAACTTCCTCTTCAGGTAGAGGATCCACTCTCTATCTCTTTGCTTCTGACTGCTCTGCTAGCCCACTCATGGGTGTGGCCTCTTCCCGGTCCCTCTTTCTGCCCTTCTCCTCATTGAGAGGTGTCTGCAATGCTGGTATCTCTGGTGCATGGGTCTGGGCAGGAGAAATTTTCCCTTGGCCTTGTGTCTATGATGATGTTGACTGATCGGTCATTTCTTATTACTCTGAATGCAACACTTCTTTGCCTTTAGATGTACCTGCAGGAGGAGTATTTTCTTGGGCAGGTTGTTGTACAGTCGTAGCAGCTGATGTGACTGCTCTAGTGTGTTGAGGCAATTTGAATGAGACCTGTCCAAAAGAGTCCAGGTCAAGAGTTTTTTCAAGGTATTTCATTGCTTGCTCCATTTTCTCTTCCTCAGTAATCTGTTCTACCAATGTACCTTCTACCCATTCATCTTGGTTAGCATACTGTTCTATATCAGGGATTTTACAATGTTCATAGCTTGATAGCCTATATTTTGTCTTTCTATCATGGATAAATCCCTTTGGGTCATAGGGCACCCACCAAAAACTCCTTTTCAGTTTGAGCTGCTCACATAATATATTTTCAGCATCTTTCCACCCTCCCCTTTTGTTAATGATGAGGGGGCCTAGTTGGTTTCTTAGCTTCAGCTGAGCCTTTTTCTTGGCTTCATAAAAATGAGTCAAATCAGAGCTAATAAACTGCCTAAAGTATTCAAGGGAAAACAATCTCATAGGCACATATCTTGGCAGCTTGTAGGGGCATAATTCACACCCATAAATCCTGATCTCTGTGTGATTTTCGTAAAAGTACCAGTCACCTATTTTATAGCTTTTGGACAGCTGCAAGATTTTCTGCATTTCAGCTGAGAGTCTGGGAGGGGGACTTCTCATCAGTAGAGATGAGACTGGATAAATGAATAGCTCAATGAACTCACAATAAGTAAAAGGAGATTTATGGACTATATGGAAGACCGGGGTCCAAAATATGACAGATCTCCTCTCTCCTTTTGCATCCAATTTCTTGACAGGGAACTGAAAACTATCTGTTTGATAGTATAAGAATAGATGGTATATATAGGCTGTATACTTAAAAAACCCTTCTCTATTTAAGCTCATGAATTGTTCATGGATTTTGTTGCTAATGAAGGTAGCAAAGTCAAACTTGATGGCAAGAGGGTGCCCTGGAATAAATATGGACATCACAGCTAGAATGGTTTCATCAACATACTCACTTGTTCTAAAACCTAGGACATAGGATATCATGTCAATGATAGTTCTTCCAACTTCATTGAAGTAGACCTGGTGAAAAGGAGGTGAGTCTCTAGGCTGGGAGTCTGGGCTCATGAATAACTTGGCAATTTGGCCTATCTCTGCAGAGGACAGTTTGGAGCCTTGGTCTAGCAAATGTTTCATAGACAGAGGAGTCAAAGGCTGATTAGGCTTGAAATTCAACATCTCATTGATTGAGTCATGAGTGATATAGAATAGGATAGTGCCATTTGGGGACATGACTGCTCTTTGAGTGGGCTCATAGTTAGCACAACACAAACGGATTATATGTGGAAATACATTAACTAATGGAAGATAATATATAGGCAGATTGGACTCCCAGATGCCATAGAGATCAGTCTTGTTCAGGTAGTTGTTTTTAATTTCACAAAATGTCTGCAGATGGTTTTTGATACCCATTAAGTCTTGTATTTGGAAGTCCCTATCAGCTAAGGGCAACCATTCCAGCTCCTTATATGGTGCATTCAAGGGGGCAACATTGAGGGCCACTGGAGGTTCGATTTTCAATCTTCTGTGATTTTTTTATTCAAAATTTGGGCTTTCACAATAACAGTAGGTAGAATATGAGTTTCTGGGGCTTTCTGCGCTAATTGCAAGTTGAATTGAGCTTGAACTTCTAGCTAAATAGGTAAATTTGTAGAGGGAGACAAGTTTTGAGAAATTTCTCGGAAAAATGGGCTGAACAGAGGTTAAAAAACAAAGGTTCGAGGGTAGCACTGTGTCTTTAATTCGAAATTTGGTTCTATGGGCAAATTTTGGAGAAAAACTTGGAAAAACAGGGTTTGGGAGAAGAATTCGGGTAAATACCTGTTTTATGGAAGCCTGGTGCACAATGTGGGTGGCAGACCGAGCCGAGGGAGCGAGCAACGGAGTTGATTTCCCTGGGTGGTGGACTATGCAGCGAAAATGGCGTTCTAGTCCATGCAAACATCGCACAAAAGAAACAAAGTGAAATGGACAAAAACGACGTTTTAACGGCTTTTTGACAAAAAATTGGATTTTGGCGGGTTTTTGGCGCGCTTTGGTCAGGTGACGTCAGCATGATGTCATGACTTTGTCGTATAGCGGGGGTACGGAGGCTGACTTGGCGGTGACGTGGCGGACACGACGGATGATACGGAGGTGGGGTTGCAGATGACATGTATGATGACGTGAGGGTGACGTTGGCGCGGAGGGGGCATAGGCGGTAAGCGGTTTGGCCCCCGCACTACCTTTGGGCCATGGTGGTTTTGTCAGAGGGGGCAGTGATCATGCCGGGCACCCAACACCTGTCCTCTGTACGACGGAAATACTGCCCATCCCGCGGCTGCTATTGTTCGGCGTTGGATCTAGGGGATTGGATCCAACGGCTGGCGGCATAGTAAACTAGTGGAGGGGTAATATACGGGGCCCACCATAACATTTCATTGTTTTGTAAGGTTTTGCGAAGAATTTTAGTGTAATTCAATTTTGGGTTTTGCAGGTTGGTTATTTAATTAACCAAGTGTTAATTAAATCCCAGAGTTTTTCATGCATGGGGGGGTTATTATAAAGTTCCAAGTGAACGTATAATTCCTGAAACATTATGGTATATGGCTATATTAAGCTGGGGGTTGGGATATTATAGTATTTTGGGGTTTTTATGCTATTTTATGTATAATCGGGGCGGGGAAAACTTTAAATGGGAGCTATATAATAGAGTTAGAATGTTAATATGGTTTGTAGATAGAAAACGCTGATTTTATAAGGTAACAACTTAGGTTTTTAGGGAAATGAAAGTGAAATGGAATGATTATTTTTACACAAGAAATGTGGCTTGTTTTGGCTAAGTAAACACAAAATTCCACTTAGTATTTCTCATAAAATAAAATGAACTAGGACCATTGAGTAGATCCCAATGTCCTTGAAGGGATGTTAGTAAGTGTCGTCAGGGAAATGAGAGGGGAAATTAGTCATGCTCCACCTGAACTGTGACCAAACAAGTGCCATTGCACTTATGATATTCATGAGATAAATCATATTCAAAAAGAAAAAACTGATCAAAAACTTGCTTCTGCAACATCCAACTGCCTAACCAGCCTAATACAACTAACATTTTTTCTTCCTTTTGATTGGGTGCATTTGAACTAGCAAACCCTTTCTCTCGTTTTCTTTTAGCTGTCCTCCTATCTAAGTTTGCTCTTATCTCTTCTAGGGGCTTAGATTTAGCTATTGAGCTCCCTTCGCTTCTCTACCTAACTATTTGCCTGCCAAGCTTGAACTGTTTGGCCATAATTTATTCTCTATCTTTACAACAAGAAATTTAAACATGGATTGGCCAAGATTGAGCTGTTGGGCCATCCATCAAGTGTGACAGAAGTCACTGATTGCATGATCTGAACTTGTTTGCAAAAAAGTACGACAGTAGTGGCATTTTGGACTAGCACACTTTCCTGGTCTTTTCTTTGGGGTTCATTTTCTTTCCTTCTTGACCAATTCATTCTTTTTGCCCTTTGATTATTCTTTTAGGGCATACCCTCTTTTCATTTTTTTAAATTTTTGATTTTTTGAAAATATGGAACCTTTGCAGCATGGAAAGGATGATCATATTTGGTATTTCCACAGTCAATCATGAAATATGACACCTATTGGTATAGGAACCTAATAGTGGCTCCACTTGGGGATGGCTTTTCCAGATGAAAAGTCAAGAACAACAAGTCAGATGGCCTTGTATTCAAATTTGGCTGTAATCTGAAATTTCCTTTTACTGAAGACAAATAAACTGTATCTCTGTGATATATATACATTTCTCATGAGCTGATTTGATCAATTACAGCTCTGTCTTTGCTAGTTTGTCTGAGTATTAGTCATCATGTTTAGCTCCCAAGTCTTCTTCTTTATTTCTTCTGATAAACTCAAAATATAACACAAAAGGTGGCACAATTTCTTCGCTTGTCCTTAAAACTTGTTGCATCTTATTCCTGATCTTATTGCTGTAGTAAACTGTTGAAAATAGACACTATTATATACAAAATACAGTCCTGATATATTAACAAAGTGGATCAAAATAATGCTTGAGCATCCGCCCATTGACTGGCCCTTCCTCAGCTTCTGTACCATCCAGGCTTCTCAAAAAGTAGGTGTTGTTTCCTTGTACAGTCTGAATGACAAAAGGTCCTTTCCATAGGAAATCAAATTTGCCATGTTTTCCTTTGTCTTCCCTCCTAGAATCCCACTTTAGCACTTTGTCTCCTATGTAAAAATCCTCTGCCTTTGTCCTTTTGTCAAAAATCTTCTTCAGTTTCTCTTGTAGGATCTAAGTTCTATGATACACTTCTTCTCTAGTCTATTGTAAGTGAATTGTTTGATTGATTCTCCTTAGAATATCATTGGGTTCTGCCTGTATTTCTTGCAGCAATTTTATCACAGGGATTCCTAAATATGAGGGGAATACAACCTGTTAGGATTTTCTGACACATAGGAAATAGTTAAGTACAACTTGGTCTAGTGTAGAGTTAGGTATAGAGTTAGGTAAAGTGTGTTTCTTTACCGTTGTACATTTTGTAACTTACAATCCGACGGTCACGATATGTAGTGATCCGACGGTTCATTCTCTCCTCGGTATTACCGACACTTGATTCGTGGCTTGACACCCGATTGGTTCATGAATTCTATTTAAAGCGCATGGAGGGTCATTTGTAGGGTAATCCGTGCATGAGAGAAACATATGTAAATTTTCATTCTTTTATTAATAAATTGCCTGAAGTGGCCGCGGTGGCTCAGGCCGTGGACTGTTTCCCTCTTTGAGGGTTTTAACCACGTCAAAATACTGGTGTATTGATCTGCGATCTAGTTGTGAGCGGTGTCCTTTTGGTGTTCTATCTGAGGAACTTACCCTGTAAATTCCTACATGGTATCAGAGCTATTTGAGGGCCGCGTCCATTGGTGATCCAAATCTGAAGCCGGTAGAACTGCATCAGACTGTCGTTTCCTAGATCTGCTATTTCTGACTGCTTTCGTGCCGAGAGGACTACTCTGTTGTGTTCGGAGCATCTGTTCCAGTGAGGAACCCCTTTCGTTTCACGCGAAAAGGTTTCCGGTAGCCCTAGCTGCGTCATTTTTAAGATCTGGAGGTATACAGTGGTTATTTGCAGTTTATTGTTATTTTCTCTCTGTTTATTTTGGTTTTGGTTTATTTAGCCTTTTTATTACCGGATCTATACCTTTCATTTCTGCGTATGCTCTTTGCTCTGCGACTCTGTGCGATCTGGGCAAATCAGAAACATAAAGGAAGGATTTTTCTCATGCGTATGCTCTTTTCCCTGCGCCTTAGGGTGATCTCGGAAAATCAGAAACATTGAGAAAAATATTTAGTTTCCGGCCAAAGCTAACTTTGAGCCGCAAGGTTCATTTTTGAAAATATTTAGTTTTTCGGCTAAAGCTAACTTCGAGCCATAAGGTTCGTTTTCTTTGCATGCTGTGTTGGGTTTTGTGTTTTGTGTTTTGTAGGGAAAAAGAGCTTTCTCAAGGCAAGCACGCAACCCAAAGCACCCCCCCCCCCTCTCTCTCTCTCAAATTTTTTGTATAGATCAATTGGTTCAAAGCTATTTTAAGAGAGTAGAGGTCTTGGGTTCAAGTCTCCATTTTGTGGGGGCGGACTTTTTCATTTCCGCACATTCCCGCACTTCGTCGGCAACTTCAACAACTTTTTTTCAAAAAGCCATAACTTCATCCGGAAGCCGTTTTCAGAGCCATTTTTTTTAAACCAGCCTAATTTTTCGAGATCTATCCATTGGAACACTTATTTTTAGCATCTTTAGCTTCAGTTTCCATTGAAATGGAAAGTCAATACCAAGTTACCCTTGACAGCACCAACTACTTCCAATGGTTGGCTTACATTGAGGATTTACTTAGAAGTAAAGGTCTCTTCAGAATAGCCTCAGGCCAAGAAAAGAAACCGAAGGATGAAGATAAGGCTGCTAAATGGGAAAATAGGCAAGATCAAGCACGTGGACTGATAGGGATGTCTATTTCTCCAGATCTTAGATTCCATATTGCAGAAATTGATTCTCCTGATGAAGCAATGAAACAAATCAATAAAGTTTTTGGCATTAAAAATGAAATTAGAGCCCATCAACTTGAAAATGAGTTGCTTACATTGGACCCTAATAATTTTTCTTGCATTGAAGGTTTCTTGTCCAAGTTCAAGACCCTTAGATATCTTTTGGAAGGTGTTAAAGTTAAGAAAGAAGATAGTAATCTTATCTATTCCATTCTTACAAAGTTGGGACCAGCCTACTCTGTGTTTGTTTCCACCTTCCATTCTACAAGAGAAGCCTTCATTTCTCAAGGAACAGACTACAAGTCCCCTTCCTTTGACTCTTTTTGTGATTCTTTAATAAGAGAACAAGAAAAACTCTTACACCTTGGTCTTCTTAATATTGGAAACTCTTCCAAGAAAGCGTTAGCCGCCCAACAACAACCAAATTCAAAGAATCCCAAGAAGTCATATCCTAAAAAGAATGGTCCTAAACCAAACAAGGGTCCTAAGAAATTTCAGCCCCAAAATGAAAAATCATTTCAACAAAATGATAAGACAAATAAAAACAAAGGGAAGAAGACTGATAGACATTGCAATTTTTGTAATCGAGATGGCCACTTAGAATCAAAATGCTTTAAGAAGATGGAAGCCTTGGAAGTAGCAATGAAGAAGCATAACATCCATTTGGGGCAATCTTCAACTTCAACTTCATCTTCTGGAATGGCACTTTCTGCATGTGGTTGTCAAGCATCTCGGTCTGGCTATGCATTAAATGTATCTTCTTCTTCTCATTCTCATGAGTGGCTCATTGATTCTGGAGCTTCTTATCACATGGCCAAAAACAAAGCCATGTTTTCTTCTTTAAATGATTGTAACACCAAAAATATATATGTTGGTGATGATAGATCTCTTAATGTTGTAGGGACTGGAACTGTTCATCTAGACAATGGTCAGTTTAATGATGTATTATGTGTTCCAACCTTATCCTGCAACCTTCTATCTGTATATCAGATAACTCATTCAGGTGAAGGTAAAATCGTTGAATTTTCACCTCATGATGTTGTAATCAAGGACTTAAGAGATCCTAAACAGATTTTGGCTACTGGCATTGCTGATGATTCCACAAGGTTGTATAAGTTTCACAACTTTGGGTCATCAAATCTTCCCTCAGTATTTGTTGCTCATAAGATGAAGTGAGAAAACTTTGGCATGAGCGATTTGGTCACTTAAACTATCGCTCCCTTCAGCATCTATGTAAAGAAAATATGGTGACAGGACTTCCTATGGTATCTTGCAGAGATGGTGTTTGTTCCGGATGTGTACTCGGAAAACATCATCGGGACAGTTTTGAAAAACGTGCCTCTTGGCATGCCTCAGCCCCTTTACAGCTTGTGCATAGTGATTTATGTGGTCCACTTCCAGTTGTGTCATTCTCTGGCTGCAAGTATTTCTTAACTTTCATTGATGATTTCTCCAGACGCACTTGGGTATACTTCTTAAAACTCAAGAGTGAAGTATTTAACACTTTTTTGGCCTTCAAGGCCTTTGTTGAAAAACAATCTGGACATCAAATTCTTAAGTTAAGATCTGATAATGGCGGAGAATATGTTAAAAACACATTCATCAACTATTGCACTGAGAATGGAATTCAAATGCAACATACTGTTCCATATACTCCACAACAAAATGGTGTAGCTGAAAGGAAGAATCACACCTTAAAGGAAATGGCTAATTGTATGCTACAATCTAAAGGACTTGGTCTTAGTTTTTGGGCAGAAGCAATTAACTGTGCAAATTACATAATAAATCACACTCCTACTAAGGCTTTAAAGAATATCACTCCAGAAGAAGCATGGAGCTCAATCAAACCAGATGTAAGTCACTTTCGTGTTTTTGGAAGTGAAGCATGGGCCCATATTCCAGATGAAAAGCATAAAGCTTTAGAACCTAAGAGTGAAAAATGTACTTTTGTTGGATATTCTGAAGATGTCAAAGGCTATAGACTTATTCCATTTAAGTCCAAAAATGTTATCATTAGAAGAGATGTAAAATTTGATGAAAATATATCGGCCTGCGAGCCTAGTCTGGTGGTTGTGCCACCTCTCCCTATCTCTTCTAATTTTGAAAACATTTCTTCTTAAGATGATGAAAGTGAGGATGACAATCCTCCCCCACCATCTCAGGATCCTCCTTCAGCTCCTGAGCTTCCAAAATGGGTTCGTGCTACTCGAGATGCAGCAGGTGATCTTGTCGGTGATCCTACAGATCAACGACGCACATGTTCTTAGTTCGAGAGAGCCTCTTCTTTACTGGCTCAAGCTCCAGTAAATTATGATCCTGACACCTTTGCAGAGGCTTCAGGCCATCCAAATTGGGAAGCAGCTATGAATGGAGAATATCATTCATTATTGGCAAATGATACATGGGATCTTATTCCTCTACCAAAGGGACGAAAACTTGTTAGATGCAAATGGGTTTACAGAACCAAGTATGGACCAGATGGGAAAGTTGACAAACATAAAGCTCGTCTTGTTGCTAAAGGTTTTTCACAGGTTGAAGGCATTGACTACACCGAAACCTTCTCCCCTGCTGCCAAAATGAACTCTAGCTGCCTTGTTCTTTCCCTTGCCGCCTCTTTCAAATGGGAAGTCCATCAGATGGATGTTAAATCTGCCTTCTTGCATGGGGACTTGCATGAAGAAATATATATGGAACAACCCATTGGCTTCATACAAACAGACTCCAGCCTTGTATGTCGACTTAAGAAATCCCTTTATGGTCTCAAGCAAGCTCCTCGGGCTTGGTATGCCAAAATGGATAGCTTTCTTTTAGAATCTGACTTTTCTAGGTGTCATTCTGACAATACTGTCTACACCAAGAAAGTGGGCAACTCTCTTATCATCCTTGTTCTTTATGTTGACGATCTTATCCTTACTGGTAGTGATCCCAACCTTATAAACCATGTGAAGTCTAGCCTTAAAAGGAAATTTGAAATGACAGACTTAGGACACTTACACTATTTTCTCGGTCTTCAAGTCTTGCAATCCAAGGAGGGTATTTCTCTTTCCCAGTCCAAGTATGCCTGTGATATTCTACGCCATTTTCACATGGAAGACTGTAAGCCAGCCCCTTCTCCATTTCAGTCTGGAGTCAAACTTTCAGTGACTTGTACTTCTCCTGAAGTTGATGCTACCTTATACCGTCAACTTGTAGGAAAACTTTTGTATCTAACCCATACTCGTCCTGACCTTTCCTTTGCTGTTGGTCTTGTTACTCGGTTCATGCAAAACCCTCGTGAAAGTCATTGGAAAGCAGCTAAAAGAATACTTCGTTATGTTCGAGGTACAATTCAGTTTGGGATTCATTACAGTGCCGAAGCATCTCCTCTATTGGTTGGTTTCACTGATTCCGATTGGGCTGGTGACCCTGATGATCGGAAGTCTACTGCCGGTTATGTGTTCACTCTTGGTTCAGGACCTATTACATGGGCTTGTAAGAAACCAGCTGCCATTTCTCTTTCATCAGCAGAAGCAGAGTATCGTGGTGCCGTAGAAGCTAGTAAGGAAGCCTTGTGGCTTCATCAGATCCTGTCAGAGTTTGGCTTTCAGCAGCAGCATCCGACTACACTTTGGTGTGATAATCAAAGTGCCATTCAACTATGCAAAGATCCAGTCCAACATCAGGCTCTGATACCGATAGGCTCTAGTGCCTCCTTCCTTCTCCTATTGTGTCATATTTGTAAATCCTTCAATCCTATCCCAAGTTGTTCTTAAGGGGGGATGTTAGGATATTTCGACACATAGGAAATAGTTAAGTACAACTTGGTCTAGTGTAGAGTTAGGTAAAGTTTGTTTCTTTACCGTTGTACATTTTGTAACTTACAATCCAACGGTCACGATATGTAGTGATCCGACGGTTCATTCTCTCCTCGGTATTACCGACGCTTGATCTGTGGCTTGACACCCGATTGGTCCATGAATTCGATTTAAAGCGCATGGAGGGTCATTTGTAGGGTAATCCGTGCATGAGAGAAACATATGTAAATTTTCATTTTTTTATTAATAAATTGCCTGAAGTGGCCGCGTTGGCTCAGGCCGTGGACTGTTTCCCTCTTTGAGGGTTTTAACCACGTCAAAATATTGGTGTATTGATCTGCGATCTGGTTGTGAGCGGTGTCCTTTTGGTGTTCTGTCTGAGGAACTTACCCTGTAAATTCCTACACAACCTCCATACCATAAACCAATTCATAGGGGCTTGTCCCAATAGATCTCTTGGTAGTTAGCCTGTCTGCCCAAAGTGCATTGACAAGCTTTTTGTGCCAATTCTTCTTGTTTTCCTCCAATACTTTCTTTATGATGTTGATCAAGCTTTTATTGGATGATTCGGCTAAACCATTACCTTGGGGGTAATAAGCTGTGGAGTGGCCTAAGGTAATATGGTACTTGTGACAAAAATTGATCATTCTTTTGGATTTAAAGGCAATAGCATTGTTTGTTATGATCTTTTCCGGACAACCAAATCTAGAAAGAATATTGGTTTCTAAGAATTGCATGATGATTGAGGCATTGGCTTGCCTACAAGGGATGGCCTCTATCCATTTGGTGAAGTAATTTGTGGCAGTTAAAATCCACTTATGTTGGCCAGAAGAGGAAGGGTAAATTTCTCCAATGAAATCTAAACCCGATTGTTGAAATGGTCTCTCAGTGGAAATGGGTTTCAGGGGTAAAGGTAAAAGCTTTCTCTTGCCTTCAAAGATTTGACATTTATGGCAAGAAATTACAAATTTCTTTACATCAGCAAATAGGGAGGGCCAATAAAACCCAGCTCTTAGGATTTTATCAGCTGTTGATTTCCAATACAAATGTCCACCACAATCTCCTGCATGAAATTCTTTAGGCACATTGTTAGTTTCATCCTCTGTTAGGCAGCTTAGCAAAATACCTTCATGATTTTTCCAAAATAAAACATTGTCTACAATACAAAACTTTGAAGCTTTCATTTTCAAGAATCTCTTTTTAGTTCTGGATAACCCTGGAGGAGCTTGCAGGTTTAACAATACATAAACTATATCAGCATCCCAAGGTGATTGTAAGAAGGCTTGATTGATCTGTGGAGTCGCCATCTCCTGCTCGTTATCCAGTTCATTGATGTCAAGGGCTTGAAAATTGGTTTTAGTCATCAATTTAGCTAAACCTTGTCCTTTTATCAGTTTTGTTGGTTTTATTTCAAGGTCATATTCCAAAATTTTAGCTATCCATTTGCCTCTTTTTCCTTCAATTCCTTCTTGAGTCATAATGTCTTTGACCACGGTATTTGGGACATAAGCTATCACACGAGAGTACAAGATATAAACTCTGAAATCCTTGATGGCTTTTACAAGGGCATAAGCTTTTCTTTCCATGATTTGATATTTGAGTGGAGCATCTCTAAGTGCTTTGCTAAAAAAAGCAACGGGCTTCTCACATCCTTGATCATCATTTTGCAATAGGACATCATAAATAGTATGCTCAGATGCAAAGGAAAAGATTATGAAGTCTCTATCAAACTTTGGGCTTGTGAGGACCGGTGTTTTAGTTAAAGCTATTTTGATATCCTCAAAGGCTTGCTTATCTTCTATTGTCCATTTGACTTTGGAATCTTTCTTCAGCATGTTATTCAATAATCTTATTCGTTCAGCCAAGTTGGGTATGAATATTCTTAAGAAATTGATTTTTCCTAGAAAAGCTTGAAATTATTTGATGTTTCTTGGGTGAGGCTCTTGGAGGATAGCTTGTATTCTGTCCGGGTCAATTCTGATGCCATCTTTTGAGATAATGTTACCTAAGAGTTTTCCTTCTTCCAGGCCAAACAATGACTTCTTTGGGTTCAATGATATGCCATATTTTCTGCAAATTAGAAACACTTGTCTGAGATGTTCTAAATGTTCTTGATCTGATTTTGAAAAAGCAGTGAGGTCATCAAGATATATGACTAAAAAATCATGGATCTCTTTTGTAAAGGCTATGTCCATTGCTCACTGAAATGTGGCCCCTGCATTTTTAAGTCCAAAAGGCATTTTCACATATTTGAAGGTTCCCCAAGGTGTTGTAAAGGTAGTTTTATCTTGATCATCCGGATGAACTAAGATCTGATTAAATCCTGAGAATCCATCTAACAGTGAGATCCTAGAAGCGCCCACTACCCTTTGTAAAATGTGATCCATCTTTGGTAAGGGGTAGTGGTCTTTGAGAGAGACTTTATTTAGATTTCTTAAGTCTACACACAGTCTTATCTCTCCCGTTTTCTTCCTAGTAGGCACTAGATTTGAAATCCATTCTGAAAATCTAATAGGAGAAATTATTCCAGCTTGGTACATTCTCTTAACTTCTTTTTCAATGAGAGGCAGGAGGACTGGATTAACTCTTCTCAGATTTTGTTTAAAAGGCTTTTGATTTTATTTTAAAGGTATTGTGTGTTGGATGACAGAAGTATCATAGGACTTGAGGTCTTCATAGCTCCATGCAAAGACGTCTTGAAACTATTTAAACAACTTAGTGTATTTTAGTTTTTGGTTGGGAGGCAAGGCTTTGGATAATTTTACCATCTTAGGGTTTTGTGCAGTTCCTATATTACAGTCCTCAATTTCTGCATTTAAAGGATGTATTTTTGGCTTTCTTGGTATATCATTTGAATCAAAAATATCTTCCAAAGGAGTCAAGCCCGTGGGAAAAAAATTATCCTTCAACTTAATTACTTCAGATTCTCCCTCAGCAATTTCATCAAGGTCCATTTGTTTCAGCTCTTGTAAATTTTGGCTGGTAAAGATTGTTGGATGCAAAATGTGATTTGTTATTTCAGCTGATATATTTTTCTCAATTTTGTTTGTTTGCTGTTAATCATAAATGGTGCTTGTGTCTATGTTTGTGCTTGAAAATTCTTCTTTCAAAGTCAAGAAATTATTGATTTGTGTGTCATTTTCAAACACCTGCCAATTCATAACATTATCTGGGACATCAGGCCTATGCTTAATTTCAGCAGTGAAGTGGTGATTAGGCTCAAATGGCAGCTTGCAAGTGCTGGCAAAAGTTGCCAAACTATGAGCATGTAGGTTGTGGTTTCTTGGAATTTTAGTGAGCTGTGATTCTAGAAAGCTATTGAGTATTTCCATTGCTGCCCCTCGGTAAGCTCTCAGCTTGAGATCATTTGTAACAAAGTTTCCCTTTATCTGTTGAATAATCAAATCTGAGTCCCCTAGAATTCAAATCTTAGTTGCCCCTAGTCTTCTAATCAGTTTGAGTCTCAGCAAAAGGGCCTCATATTCGGCCATATTGTTTGTACATCTAAAATTCAACCTATATGCGTGTCCTTCAGCATGATCATTTTGCATATTGTGTATCCAAATCCCTGCTCCTGCTCCTAATTTATTCACCGACCCATCAAACTCTAAGTACCATAGGATTTCTTGATTACCACTAGGATGATGAGTTTTAGAAAATATCTTAGTGGGTAGATTTGGATTTTGTGAGTCATATGGTTTGGCTTGTTTGTTTGTTGCATTGACCACTTCAACAATTTTCAGATCTTGAGCAGTGGATTCTTCATTTATGCTTCTTGCTTGTGTTGTTTCAAGGAACTTGTGATAAGTTTTGGGGCACATTTCGGCATTGTATAAGATAAATGAATCCATATCGGAATGCATGGAATAAATGGTGAAGTTTTGGGGTTTCTCTTGACTACTGACCACATATTTCATGAATGTTTCCCGGTACAATCTCTTTGGCTGGCCAAAGACTAAAATGGTGGCATAAGACATATCTAGCTGCAAAGATCCTTGGAGTTTTGCATCGCAAGATCTGGACAAAAGCATTCCATATTTAGGTGGATATATCAGCTACCACTACAACCATTAGAATCGTCTTGGCAGGGTATTTCACTAGAGATACACACAAATCTTTGATTAGGCCTAGACACCTGACCTGGATAGAATCAAATGAAAACAAGTCTTTGTACGGCCTTGCGATATCTAGGTCCAATCTTTCCATTACAGACTTAGGCATCAGATTATGGGAGGCTCCCGAATCAAACATTGCATTATGTAGCACTTTATCATGAATGTTTAAGCTTACATAGAATGGAGGGACTCTTCCATCTAATGTTTTACCATTTACCTCAGGACAAAAAATTAGTGCTGGTTGGTCATCTAAAACATTGACTGCATCTCTATTTTCTGATATTTGAAGTGACCAGCTAATTTGTTCCCTATATACCTCATGTTTAGCCAATCCAGCTAGTGGAATGGCTATTTTCAGTTTACCTATCTCTGTTTCTAGGTTGAAAGGTTTTTCCACTTGAATTCTTGTATTCCTGGCAGTAAGGTTTTCCTTTTCTACTGTGTTTTCAGTGATCTTTTCTTCATCACGATTGCTGTTTGAAATTGGATCTGGTTTGAAGTTGTTTTCAGGAGAGTTGTTTACATTTTCTTTTGGAGGAAAGGAGGTAGATGGCTGATTTTTTGAGGGCTGCCAGTCTGTTATGTCCTCAACCGTGGGTTCTTTTGGATTGAGGTTTGTTTTAGCAGGGAGCTCTGTCAGGGCAGTTTTATCCTTTGCTTTCTTAGGCTGCTTGGTATCTTTCAGCTTGCTAGGTTCAGGCACATCTACTGTTCTGCTTCTCAATTTGTATTGTTTATGGACTTCATAGACAACTGCATCATACCCTTCTCTGAAATCAAATGATTCTCCGGATTTGATTTGAAATTGGTTGAAATTATTAGCTTCTTGGTCATATTGGGTTAAAAAGATTTGTTGTTCACTATTCAGACCCATTAGGTTGATTTGAGTATCCTCTGTCAGGTCACTAGAGGTTGAAGCCTCGGCATAGTTTTCTTGAAATGGAGGTCTGATATTCTGATTAGGGCCAGCCTTCCCGATGTTAGCATTTTGATTTTTTCTAAAGTTTGGATTTCTAGTGGTGTTACTTTGTTGACCTTCCCAAGAGGATTTCCTTTCAATGGTTTCCACTCGATCACCCAATCTATCCATTCCTTTGATAATTGCATCTAGTTTTTGCTCAAATGCAGAAGGCTCTTCTTTGAAGGGAGTCCTTCTTTTGGCTCTAGCTCAGGCTCTTTTAGAGATCAGATTGGCCTCTACACTAACAGCTATGCTCTGCATGTCTTCTAAGCTTGGAGGAGCTCTTTCCCTTAGTTGATATGCCATGTCTGAGTCAAATCCATCAGGGAATTTGATCAAGGCCAAGTCTGGTGGAGGTCTAAGGTTCTGGGGAATAGCATTGTACACGTTATTGAATCTAGCACAATAGTATTGGACAGTTTCATGTGGGCCTCTTTTCAAACTTTCATATTCAGACATAATATGCAATGGGTCTTTCTTCTTTTCCCATCTATTCAAAAAGGTTTGGTAAAGGGCATCTGGATCATCAATTTTGTTTGCAGCAAGTGCCCTCAACCAGGTCCTTCAATCACCGGTTAAACTTTGGACAAAAATTTTCATCCTGACATCGTTGTCATCAATTTCATAGTTCTCAAAGTAGTCCATCATTTTCTTAGTGTGTTGTTGGGTTGTATAGGAGCCAATACCATCAAAATATGTAATTTTTCTCTGATAATCTTGAGGCATAGCCCCTGGATTTGCAGGCAACTGTAGAGGGGCATATCGGTTTGCCATATTTATAGGTATAAATGGGACAACTGGAAGCACAGGGATAACAACTGAGATAAACGGAGTGGATGGAGGAGTGGAAAAGATGCTTTGAAGTGATGATGGTGAACTAGAAGAGGCTGTAGCAACAATGGAATGGATTGCTGCTTTTCCAGGAGGAGACTGGGTAAGGTTTTGCTGAAGTATATCAGGATTTAAATCAGCAGAATTCTCTAGAGTTTGTTGTCTTTTAAGGCTTTTAGAGATCAAATTAGGATTTTAAAAAATCGCTGGAGGATTAGGATCTGGATTTGATCTAGTGTAACGCGTTTTCTTCTTCGGAGCCAGCTTCTAAGTTTGTTTTTGGTATTTTTCTGGAAATATTGAAGAATGATGCTTTTGACAATATCTTTCTAGGAAAATATAAATTGTAACAGTCTTGAATTTTCCTAAAGATCTTTTAAAAATAAGAGGAAACTGATCAAATTTTTGGGACAAATGTTTAAAGCCTAAAGCTATACTCAAGATAGACTGAAGCAACTTTTATTTACTCCTGTAAATACAAAGAAAAAATAGTTTCAAAGGCTGCCTGGCTAACTTCAGGCTCCATCTGGAGCTTTAGGGAATAATCAACAGTAACAAACACAATCATTCAGTTCCCCAGCGGAGTCTCCAATGATGTTATCACTCAGGTTGTTCCCCAAAGATCTAAGAAAAGGGAATACGGCTGAGGTAACCACTAACCAGTCTTTTAGCTGCAGATTCTAGCCAATCTGCAACCAGAGAGGGCTCTCTCTTTATGATTTAGCTTTGTTTTGCTATATGTTAGGCTAGTTATGAGGCACAAGTATTTGTTTGATGTTTGGAAGGTGACATTCAATATAACATGTCTGCAAAATAAGAGAAGTTCAGACCATTGGGTTAATGGAGTCAAATGAAAATAAACTTATGGGTATGGTTTCTTTGGCAAAAGGAGGAACTATAGAGCAAGATAGTTAAACACAGAACAATTTTCAAGCTGGAATAAGATGAAATGAAGTCAGGAAATGAAAGGCAATTAAGAATCTTTCATTATGCTAACAGAGGGAAAATGAATAAATATTACCAAGGAGCAATTAAGAATTCCTTAATTATATTCAGGGTGAAAGAACCAGGGAGACAGGAGCAGTCAAGAATTCCTGCCTATGCTAGTCCTGAAGAAAACATAAAAATTGACAGGAATTGAACACAGAGTACATCAAAGTAAATTCTGTGCTATTCTTTTTTCTGCAATTTAGAATATGATATATAGATGATATATAAAACATAGGAGCAGTAAAACAAGAGTTCAAAAAGACTTATTGATCCATGAGGTAACACCAAAATCCTGTAACATATTCTTTTGCCATTAGTTCCACAACCAGCAAGTTCATCAACAAAGCATTCCAGCAATCTTTATTCAGAAGAGTTCTCAAAATTTACAACGCAGGTCCAGAATGATATTCACCAACCAACCCCCAATACATCTCTAGGGGAGGTATTTATACAAAAAGAGTTACAAAATATCTCATAGGGAAAATATCAAGCATAAATTTATCCATCTACTTCTTCAAAGGCAATAAATGACATTGGAAACAGAGCGCAATGAATGTAGGAGTAACTTCCGCTATACTGGCTGCCTTAGGTGGTCTGCTATACTTGACTTTTTGACTCAAGAAGTCGGTTGGTAGCTGTCTCTTCAATTTGCGTTCCTGCGTTGCTATCACGGCCCTGTCATCTGTGCCTGATTTTGCTTTAATGCGTTTTGGCGTGAATTCCTTTCTCTGTTATTTTCATTTTTCTGATAGGTGGCATGTGCATTGAATTTGATTTAATGTAGATGATCAAAAAGAAAGAGCACCAACACTACCTCGGTAAAACCTCCAACATGCCCTGCCACCATTGGTCTATTGGCAACTGGTGTCTTTGTAGTTTTATCAATATTTCATCAGCTTTAGTATACCTATAGAAATTGGGTTGGACTTCAAAAAGATGTGTGATTTCATGCTCAATATAGAATAGATTTTCCAACTTGTCATATAAGCTTTGTCCAGAGGGAGGCACTATGTCTTCTGAAGTGCTTGATGATACTGTGATCTGATTGGCAACATATGTATTCACCCTATGAGCATATTGTTCATGTGTCAACAGCCTCTGATTGCTGGTTAACAAACTGGGTAAACCCATTTGCTGCAAGGCTGGAAACTTTTCTGTAAAAGCATCTATTTCTACTTGCATTTCTTAACATTTTCTCTCCAGATTTTGCACAAAATTCTTCATAATCAGCACCATTTTAATTGTCAAAATTGTACCTGTTGTGCCTCCGATATCTAGAGCTGCTAGTTGCTCTCTGGTATGAGTATTCAAAAAATGAATTAGTCTATTGGCCTGTTCGGGCATGTTTCTCAATAATTCTATGGCCTTTTGAATCTCCACTTGGGATATTTCTATCAATTCAATTTGTTCATGAATTGTTTGAATTGATCTCCATTGATCAGTGATGGACTGGCCAATTTTAGTCCACAAAATTGTCTTGATTTTTGACAGAGTTTTATGCAGAGTAAGCTCTTTTTCCAAGGATTTTACTTTATTTTCCAAGGCCTTCACCTCTCTAGTTTTTTCAGCCACAGTTATTTTTGATTTATCATAGCTTACCTCTAACTTGGCTAGTTTTTCTTTGGCTTCCTCTAGCTCTACCATTTGGAGTTCTAAGGCCTTTATTTCCTCCATCATCTTTTCAATGCTCATGTTGGTATCTGGCGCTTTTGTTGTTGTTGTTGCTGAAGTATCTGTGGCTGTTGTACCTGTTGTCGATACTGGGGCAGTGGGAGGGACTGATGTTGTTGCTGTAGGAGGAGAAGTTGTAGCTATTGGGGCTGTTTGAGCTGGCTGAGAGGCCAACTCTCCTTGTTTTTCCTGCAATGATTTCTCCAAAGCTTGCTCTGTTTCACTTAGCTTTTGATTCATTTTAATTAATAGCTCCATCATATCGTCTTCTTCTTTTTCTTTCACCATCTTTGTGGCCTGCGGATGCATAGTAACTATCAGTTTTAATTGTTTCTTGAGGGCAGTTATGTCATCCTCCTTTTTCTTTATCAGTGCTTTTATTGCCTTATGGTCCTTGGGATTATTCGCAACTCAATGATGATTTCTTCTAAGGACTTTATCATGTTGTCCTTGGCCAGAGAGGATACCTTTTCCAACTCTAATTGAGCAGATGTATTTTTTAGTGAATTTTGCAGTTGTTGAGCTAGTATGGTTTTATCTACTAAAGTGGAATAAACCATTTCACTTATTTGTTTGTGCAGCTCAACCTGGTCCAAAGGGTGAATGTCTTTGGCCAGAGCCTCCAGGTTTGTTCTAATATAATCGGCAGCTGATTGTGGCTGCTGCATTGTGGGCTTGAAATGACTCAAGATCAATTTCCCTTCCTTGATATCATAGGCAGACATCAATCTCTGTTGTTTGGCAGGAGTCATTTTGAGGAACTGATCGTAAAGCTGCATTCTTATTGGCTCATTTTGTGCCTTGATCTCCATGAATGGCCTCTTAATATCAGAACTTTGTTTGCTTTGTGGCCGTGCTGATGAAATTTCCATAATAGGCTGTTTTCCAAATTGCTGTCCATGAGAACTGGTAGGTGATTCTGTCCCTAGGGAAATTAATGGGCTGGCTGCCCTTTCACTTCTTGGACTTTCAATGATCTCCTCTATAACTTCCTCTTCAGGTAAAGGACCCACTCTCTGTCTCTTTGCTTTTGACTGTTCTTCTAGCCCACTCATGGGTGTGGCCTCTTCCCGGTCCCTCTTTCTACCCTTCTCCTCATTGAGAGGAGTCTGCAATGCTGGTATCTCTGGTGCATGGGTCCGGGCAGGAGGAATTTACCCTTGGCCTTGCTGCTGTGATGATGTTGACTGATCGGTCATTTCTTATTGCTCTGAATGCAGCACTTCTTTGCCTTTGGATGTACCTGCAGGAGGAGTATTTTCTTGGGCAGGTTATTGTGCAGTCGTAGCAGATGATGTGCCCGCTCCAATGTGTTGAGGCAATTTGAATGAGACCTGTCCAAAAGAGTCCAGGTCAAGAGTTTTTTCAAGGTCTTTCATTGTCTGCTCCATTTTCTCTTCCTTAGTAATCTGTTCTACCCTTCTACCCATTCAGCTTGGTTAGCATACTGTTCTATATCAGGGATTTTACAATGTTCATAGCTTGATAGCCTATATTTTGTCTTTCTATCATGGATAAATCCCTTTGGGTCATAGGGCACCCACCAAAAACTCCTTTTCAGTTTGAGCTGCTCACTTAATATCTTTTCAACATCTTTCCACCCTTCCTTTTTGTTAATGATGAGGGGGCCTAGTTGGTTTCTTAGCTTCAACTGAGCCTTTTTCTTGGCTTCATAAAAATGAGTCAAATCTGAGCTAATAAACTGCCTAAAGTATTCAAGGGCAAACAATCTCATAGGCACATATCTTGGCAGCTTGTAGGGGCACAATTCACACCCATAAATCCCGATCTCTGTGTGATTTTCGTAAAAGTACCAGTCACCTATTTTATAGCTTTTGGACAGTTGCAAGATTTTCTGCATTTCAGCTGAGAGTCTAGGAGGGGGACTTCTCATCAGCAGAGATGAGACTGGATAAATGAATAGGTCAATGAACTCACAATAAGTAAAAGGAGAATTATGGACTATATGGAAGACTAGGGTCCAAAATATGACAGATCTCCTCTCTCCTTTTGCATCCAATTTCTTGACAGGGAACTGAAAACTATCTGTTTGATAGTATAAGAACAGATGGTATATATAGGTTGTATACTTAAAAAACCCTTCTCTATTTAGGCTCATGAATTGTTCATGGATTTTGTTGCTAATGAAGGTAGCAAAGTCAAACTTGATGGCAGGAGGGTGCCCTGGAATAAATATGGACATCATAGCTAGAATGGTTTCATCAATATACTCACTTGTTCTAAAACCCAGGACATAGGATATCATGTCAATGACAGTTCTTCCAACTTCATTGAAGTAGACCTGGTGAAAAGGAGGTGAGTCTCTGGGCTGGGAATCTGGGCTCATGAATAACTTGGCAATTCGGTCTATCTCTGCAGAGGACAGTTTGGAGCCTTAGTCTAGCAAATTTTTCATAGACAGAGGAGTCAAAGGTTGATTAGGCTTGAAATTCAACATCTCATTGATTGAGTTAGGAGTGATATAGAACAGGACAGTGCCATTTGGGGACATGACTGCTCTTTGAGTGGGCTCACAGTTAGCACAACACAAACAGATTATATATGGAAATACATTAATTGATGGAAGATAATATATAGGCAGATTGGACTCCTAGATGCCATAGAGATCAGTCTTGTTCAGGTAGCTATTTTTAATTTCACAAAATGTCTGCAGATGGTTTTTAATACCCTTTAAGTCTTGTATTTGGAAGTCCCTATCAGCTAAGGGCAACCATTCCAGCTCCTTATGTGGTGCATTCAAGGGGGCAACATTGAGGGCCACTGGAGGTTCCATTTTCAATCTTCTGTGATTTTTTTTATTTGGAATTTGGGCTTTCACAGCAACAGTAGGTAAAATATGAGTTTCTGGGGCTTTCTGCATGAATTGCAGGTCGAAATGAGCTTGAACTTCTAGCTAAATAGGTAAATTTTCAGAGGGAGACAAGTTGTGAGAAATTTCTCAGAAAAATGGGCCGAACATAGGTTAAAAAACAGAGGTTTGGGGGTAGCACTGTGTCTTTAATTCGAAATTTGGTTCTACGGGCAACTTTTGGAGAAAAACTTGGCAAAACAGGGTTTGGGAGAAGAATTCGGGTAAATACATGTTTTATAGAATCCTGGTGCACATTGTGGGTGGCAGACTGAGCCGAGGGAGTGAGCAACGAAGTTGATTTCCCTGAGTGGTGGACTGTGCAACGAAAATGGCGTTCTATTCGTTGAAAACCATGCAAACGTCGCACAAAAGAAACAAAGTGAAATGGACAAAAACGATGTTTTAACGGCTTTTTGACAAAAATTTGGATTTGGCGTGTTTTTGGTGCACTTTGATCGGGTGACATCAGCATGACGTCATGAATTTGTCATATAGTGGGGGTGCGGAGGCTGACTTGGCGGTGACGTGGCAGACACGGCAGATGATATGGAGGCGGGGTGGCGGATGACATGTATGATGACATGAGGGTGATGTTGGTGCAGAGGAGGCATAGGCGGTAAGTGGTTTGGCCCCCGCACCGCCTTTGTGCCGTGGTGGTTTTGTCAGAGGGGGCAGCGATAACGCTGGCCGCCTGACACCTGTCCTCTGTATGGCGGAAATACCACCCATTCCCTGGCCGCTATTGTTTGGCATATGAAGGCTCGTGATCTAGGGGATTAGATCCAACGGCTGGTGGCATAGTAAACTGGCGGAGGGGTAATATATGGGGCCCGCCATAACATTTCATTGTTTTTTAAGGTTTTGCGAAGAATTTCAGTGTAATTCAATTTTGGGTTTTGCGGGTTGGTTATTTAATTAACCAAGTGTTAATTAAATCCCAGGGTTTTTCGTGTGTGGGGGGATTATTATAAGGTTCCAAGTGAACCTATAATTCCCGAAACATTATGGTATATGGCTATATTAAGCCGGGGGTTGGGATATTATAGTATTTTGGGGTTTTTATGCTATTTTATGTATAATCGGGGCGGGGAAAACTTTAAATGGGAGCTATATAATAGAGTTAGAATGTTAATATGGGTTGTAGATAGAAAACACTGAGTTTATAAGGTAACAACTTAGGTTTTTAGGGAAATGAAAGTGAAATGGAATGATTATTTTTACACAAGAAATGTGGCTTGTTTTGGCTAAGTAAACACAGAATTCCACTTAGTATTTCTCATAAAATGAAATGAACTAGGACCATTGAGCAGATCCCAATGTCCTTGAAGGGATGTTAGTAAGTGTCGTCAGGGAAATGAGAGGGGAAATTAGTCATGCTCCACCTGAACTGTGACCAAACAAGTGCCATTGCACTTATGATATTCATGAGATAAATCATATTCAAAAAGGAAAAATTGATCACAAACTTGCTTCTGCAACATCCAACTGCCTACCCAGCCTAATACACCTAACATTTTTTCTTCCTTTTGATTGGGTGCATTTTAACTAGTAAACTCTTTCTCTCGTTTTCTTTTAGCTGTCCTCCTATCTAAGTCTGCCCTTATCTCTTCCAGGGGCTCAGATTTAGCTGTTGAGATCCCTTCGCTTCTCTACCTAACTATTTTCCTGCCAAGCTTGAACTATTTGGCCAGACTTTATTCTCTATCTCTACAACAAGAAATTTAAACATGGATTGGCCAAGATTGAGCTGTTGGGCCATCCATCAAGTGTGACAGAAGTCACTGATTGCATGATCTGAACTTGTTTGCAAAAAACTAGGACAGTTGTGGCATTTTGGACTAGCACACTTTCCTGGTCTTTTCTTTGGGGTCCATTTTCTTTCCTTCTTGACCAATTCATTCTTTTTTCCCTTTGATTATTCTTTTAGGGCATACCCTCTTTTCATTTTTTTAAATTTTTGATTTTTTGAAAATATGGAACCTTTGCAGCATGGAAAGGATGATCATATTTGGTATTTCCACAGTCAATCATGAAATATGACACCTATTGGTATAGGAACCTAACAGGATGATCGCCTTTTGTAGACTCATATGGCATTTTTGCTTTTTGTACTATCATTTTTTCTGATCATATGGTGTTTTTCAACCTATGATCGAAGACGATGTATATTTGACACACTTCTATGCTATGTTATATCACTATTACTGGCTATCTTGTAAAACATGTTATGGAATGTTTTTAAATTTATGGTTTGATTATTGCAAATGTCTACTTAACATTTGAGAAGCAATTGCATCTTCTAATGTATTTAAATATCTTGGAATATGTTGATATTCAATATAGTCAAATTCACGTTCCAAGAGAAGAACTCTAAAAAATAATCTTAATAACACAGGATTTCTAATGGCATAAACTCTATTAAGCTGCAATACAACAAGTTTAGAATCTAACCTCACAATCAAACTCCGAATCCAAAATGAAATGGATTCAGATAATAACTCAATCACTGCACTATACTCTGCAATGTTGTTCATTGTTTGACTGAGGCTTACCCCATGCATAGATACCAACTCATCAGAGGGTGAATAAATAACCCAAGCTGCAGAAGAAATGTTCTGTGTATTACGACAAGCACCATCAGCGAAACCAATGGATGTTTGAAGAGATGTCGACAACTGCAATATCAAGAGTAAAATCAAGATAAGCAGGAATAATGACAAAAATACTCTCTAAACTAAGCACACTTTTCTAATCTAAAACACACCAACTAGAAAGAAAACTAATCTAATTAAAATCTCCACACCCAGATTTAAGCATAATATCTCTTCAGATAAAGACCATTTCTGGGCTTACCTAAAGAGACACCGTCAAAATCTGCCAATTCATAGGCCCCTTTTTCCAGCTTTTGCTTAACAACATAAGGACCATGCCACATAGGTAGGAATTTTCTAGTGCCTAGCTTATCATTTTCTTGATCGTATAGTAAGACTAGGTCTCCTTCCAAAAAATTACGAGGTGTAACATTTCAATCATACTGAGCTTTAATACGTTTGGCATGAGTTTTGATTACTAGTGCAGCATCACGTCGATTCTCATCTAGCTGAGCCAAGTACAACAAACGTTTCTCCTCTTCGGAAGTGGCTGGGAGTAACTCTATGGCTATTTGCAATGACAAGATTTCTCATTCAATGGGTAACACAGCTTCCAAACCATAAACTAGTTGGAAAGGAGTGAAACTAGTTGATGTTTTTACTGAGGTTCGATACGACAAAAGCGCTGAAAATAACATGTTATGCCAATTCGACCTATGAATCCCAATGATTCGTCAGATCATAATGACTAGAAATTTGTTGATGGCTTCAACCAGACCATTAGCCTGTGGGTAATATGGAGTAGAACTATCATGACGTAGGCCAAGTTGATCTGTTAGTTCAGTCATCATGATGTTTCGAAAATGATGCCCATGATCAGTGACAATCACTTGTGGAACACCGAACCTAGTAATTATATGATTGAAAACAAAAATCACAGCAGTTTTGCCGTCCGCTGAAAATGTAGGCATCGCCTTGGCCACTTGGTAAAATAATCTACTGCAAGGATGATATACGCATGCCCCTCAGCCGAGTGAGGGTTACATGTAATAAAGTCGATACCCCACTTTGCAAAAGGATCGACGAAAATTATAGGGTGGAGAGGAGCAGGTGGAGCATGCATATTTCGATAAAAAGTTTGACAATTGTGGCATTTTTTGACCGTGTCAATACAATCTTTAAACAAATATGGCCAGAAATAGCCAACGCGCAATATCTTTTGGGCTGTGGCATACCCAGACATATGACCGCCACACGCTCCAGAGTGATAGTCATTTAAAACCTTTTCAGCTTCCTCACGAGTTAAACAACGTCGGAAAACAGAGTCCACCCCATGATGATAGAGTGTATCTCCAATAATCTTGTATTGTTGGGATTGGAAACGTATTTTCCGTCGCCGAGATTGTGAAATTTCAAGCCGAAAAGATTGGGTTTGGAGATAAACAATGATATGTCCATACCATGGGTCAAGAGTGCTGATAAGAAACAAGGATTCGTCCGCAATGGGCTCTTCCGCCATAGTTTTAGTATCAGCATGCGGGAAGTCGCACATCAACTCTGCAAAAACTAAAGATTTCTTTGACTTAGATTTTTCAAACTCCAAGTCAAATTCTTGTAGGATAACAATCCATTTGGAATACTTGCCCCCTAGTAATTTTTTTTTCAAAATATAAATCATAGGGTTACAGTCAGAAATTATAGTAGTTTTGCGTAGTAAGATGTAATGACGAAATCTTTGGACAGCTTGAATAGCTGCCAAGGCCAATTTCTCCACATGCGAATATTTTAGCTTAGTCGGATTCAAGGTTCGACTAAGGTGATAAATCACATGTTCACTACCGAGTTCATCTTCTTGAACTAACACCATCCCGATGGTGGAATGAGAGGCGGTGAGATACAAGAAGTAATCCTGGTTGTAGTTGGGAGGATGTAATAACGGTGCATGGGTCAACGCGTGTTTGAGTGCATCAAAAGATTTGTCAACTATCTCATCCCAAAAGAATGGAGTATTCTGTTTCGACAACCTGGTAAAACCCTTTGTTATCTCGGCGTATTTAGAAATGAATCGAAGTAAAAATTTTGCTTTCCCTTGCAAACTTTGGAGTTGGCGAAGAATCGAAGGAGGAGGAAATTTGACAATAGCTTCAACCTTCAAGGGATCGACATGAATGCCAACTTCCGAAACCGAAAATCCCAGTAAACGACCCGTTTCTATACAGAAAACACATTTGTGTGGATCCAACCTAATTCGATAATGCCTACATCTCATAAAGATTGCTCGTAAATGAATGAGATGATCAGCTCTACGTAATGAATGAGTAGGTAAATCATCGAGATAAGGTTGCACAATGTGCTTGATGTCATGAAACGCGTAAGACATAGCTCTTTGAAATGTTGCTCCGGCATTTTTAAACCCAAAAGGTAATTTGCAATAAGAAAATGTCCCCCATGGACAAATAAAATCCGTTTTTGGTTGATCGGCAGGTAGAATGTTAATTTGATTGTAACCTGAAAAACCATCCATAAAGGAGAAAATTTCATTGCCGGCACAATCATCAATGATTTGATCGATATAGGGAGTTGGATAATTGTCTTTGGGACAAGCTCGATTAATATCCCTATAATTGATACTTATTCTTATCGTTCCTTTCTTTTTGTTAACGGGAAAAATATTTGATACCCAATCCGATAAGGGAATTGGATAAATGAAACCTGCTTTAAGTAATTTTTCAACTTCTGCTTTAATAGCAACAGTTTTTCACGGGTGGATTTGATGCAAACATTACCGGACGAGTTTAGCATCCGGGTAAGTTTTGATTTCATGAACAACAATTGCTGGATCAATTCCTAGCATTTCTTCATACGACCAAGAAAACACGTCGCGAAATTCTTGAAATAGGGCCTTATATGTTTGAAGTTCATTTTCCATATAGGAGGCACCTATATGAATGTTTTCAACAATTCCAGGTTTAACTGAAATGTCAATAGGAACTGTTCGAGAAATATTTCCCAAATTTAACTCAGAATCAGGATTTTGTAATGGATTTTGTGGTTCCTTGACATAATCAGTAGTAAAAATAGATGAAAAATCATTTTCAAAATGATCAATCTCAGGTAGGAACAAAGATTGACGATGAAGATCTTCCCATGGTAAATCATCAACAGACAAAATTTGACGAATTTTCTCATCAGTATGAACAAGTTCGGAAAAAGTTGTTGAATATGAGTTTGATGTTGAAAGTGATTCTCCATTGACCACATTCATTAGATCAATTCCGGTTGAACAAGGGTCGGAAAACGACTGTACAGCCTGATACGCAATTTCAGAGGGACTCAAAGGCATAGCATCACCAAATGAATCCACCTCAAACTCGGAAGGTACGATCCAAGTATCATCATAAACAATAGTGTCTGATGAAATCATATGAATGGTTGCAGTAGAAGGAGATATGTTAGGAGGAGGAAAGGAAAAAGTTCCTAGTAAACTAGAATCTTTAACCAATCCTACCCCAACATCCTTATAAGGGATATTTGTTTTGCCGACATGTTGGATACTTTCAGAAGAGGCTAGGTTGGATGAAAAGTAGGTTAGTTGGTCTATAGTTACGATCTTTCCATTATGAGGAAACTTTATAAGCCAAAATATTGATGAAACAACAACATTCATAGCGTAAGACCAACTACGACCCAAGAGAAGGTTGTAATCTAGAGGGGCATCAACCACTTCCACATCTAGATTAACAGTTTTGCCTTCAACTCCTATAGGTAAATCCTGTAGAATGCCAAAAGGATGGAACCCATGGCCATCAAAAGCCTTTAGAATCGTCGGGGATTGATTAAGTGTAGGAGAACCAAGCGACATCCAACACTGGATCGACATAATACACGTTGAAGCTCCCTCATCAATCGCAGTCCTAAAGCAAGGTCTGTTTTTGACTAACACCGGAATCTGGAAAGCCATTTGATGAGGTAAATGAGGTGTACTATTTTATAATTCGAAGATTATAAGGTTCGAGTCCTGAATATCAATAGCTCCTATAGCCGACAATAGCAATTTACGCTATGGTGGACATGATTGCAACACCTCCAAAGCCAACATTGCTTAAGGGGAAATAGCTAAATCTTAAACAATGTTATAGTTCTGAGCAGCTCTCGCATGTGGATTGAAAGCTGAATTTCGAAGTATACCCTTAGCGGGTAGTTTGATTACTAAGTCTGGGTTAGGTTTCTCGATCTGTAGCGGATCAGAACCAGGAGTTGAAGTTGATGGGTTCGAATTAGAAGATTTTGCTTCCTTACCACCAACAGGACTTTTACTTCCATAATCTTGCAATCGTGTCGCAATCCTAACATGGGACATCATCATTATGGGTTCTTCCGAGGCATTTGAGGAAGAACCAATCATCTTACTGTCTTGACTAGGAAAAGGATCCTTCAAGATAGTAGGCGTTTGAGAACCTTTGACAATTTTCGCAACCTCAACACGATGAGGGCAGTCTCTTGTAAAATGCTCTTCGTCACAAATGAGACAAGGATAAAGAGGTTTACATTTCTCATTAGTAGATTATGTTTTATCTGATTTCTCTTTCGAATTTTGCTTATTTTTCTTCTTCCCCTTCTTTTTACCGCCAGATTTTGATTTGGCCATAGATGATTCTACGAAATGAATATCGACGGGAATTTCAGTGGAAGAGTCTCCTGTCGGGGAATCTGGTAGAGTTATGATAGGAGAATAATTCTTTGAAGATTTCTTCTTACTTTTGGTGTTAACTGAACCAATCATACCGTCAGTGGCATGAGACCCTGAAGGAGCTGTAGTTATTTGATTTTGTTTCGGAAGGTTGGGGATTTTCTCGTGTAAAGTACCCGACTGCGTATAAACGAGGTCAAGGTACTGAGCTTGAGAAATTACTTGTTCTTCAGTAAAAACTCCTGCCTTAGCTACATCCTCAGTGATTTTAGGTAATAATGATTTAACAAACCATTCTGCTAAGATTTGATCTGGAACAAAAACTTTCACTAAACGTCGTCGACGTCTCCATTCATGAATGTGATCTGAAATATAAGTGGACGTTGACTATTTTAATGAAGTTAATAATTCCGTTCCATTATCATATCTGACAGGCAACTAAAAATGAGTTAAGAATTAAGTAGCTAGCTAACTAAAGTTATAAAAAGAGGCTCGCGGTAGCTCAATGTACCACTTGGCCGCAAGACCAATCAGAGTGCGTTGAAAAATACATAAGCAAATTGAATCATCTATAATGGAGTTAGATGCACACTAGAGGTGATAAGTCATCACATGGTTTGATGGATCCTCTCCTGATTTACCTTCAGACTTTGGGATATCACTGGGTAACTTATTCGGCATTGGTGGCCAAAACAGAAGATAATTAATCGGATCGTTCGTAAGGCGCGACAAATCAGGCAAGTCCAAAGTTGCAATGAATGGTAATTGACGATTAGGGTCTCGAAAACCCTGGGTCATAAGACCAGCCCCAGGAGGAGGATATCCAGGATAACTTGGAATTGGAATTGCATTTGGGATATTATATCCTCCCGGAAAACTAGGATTAACCAGACCGTACTGGGGTTGTTGAGGTTGCTGATAAGTATATCTAGGGTACCGTTGATACTGATAGACTGGGTTCTGCATAGCAGGACCAAATTGGTACTGTCCCTGGTACGGTTGCTAAGTAAACTGAGGTTGAATTGTGACAACCGTACTTGGACCAGGTTGTCCTGCAGGCATCTGAACCAAAGTCTGAATTGTAGGTCCAGACTGAGGTAAAGATGCTTGAGGAGTTGATGCAGGAATAGTAGAAACTGGAGCTGCTGATACTCCAGAAGTAGGTGGGGTAGATTGAATAGATGCTGCAGCAGTCGTTTGAGGCGGAGTTCGAGGCGAACTAGGCCCAGGCTGAGAAACTACACCAGGTGCAGAAGTTTGAATAGTAGGCTGGATAGGTTGCTGGGTTGAACCAGAAACCAAAGGTTGTCTAGATTGAGATGACAACTACACATTCGGTTGCAAGATCTGTTGAGATTGAGATGGATCCCACTGTTGGAGAGGTAAATCCCCTCTACGGATAGAGGCGATCCCTACTAGCCCAGAATGGGTCTAGCAACAATCAATCAATGCTAATGTGCAAGTTCCTAATTGCAATTAAAAGAGAGGCAAAGAAACCTACTTGGGTTCCAACTCTATTGTTTGATGAAGAGATGCCGCTCTCGCTCCCTCCCTCTGGCCGGTCACGATCTTCCATGATCTCCGCGAATAGATACCTGCACACATGAAGAGACAGACAAACACAAGCGTGAAATCTAATAAAAGCAATTATACATCAGTCAGAAAGGATGTAATTCACATTAACCGTTACGAAGACAAATGAGAACGGAACCATAACAGTAGTTATCTATTATTAAATCAATAACAGAGAAAGGTACAACCAATGTTCTGACGCTGAGTCCTTCTCTTGAGGGTCCATCCAGCAAGTCTCTCAAGCATTCACCCTTGGAGGTAGATTCTCCCAACACAAAGCTCTCTCTCACACAAGCAATACTCACAACCTTCCTTGAGCTTCCTCTAACAAAATCACACTTGTCACACCAACTACCTACTAACAGCAGCAATCCAAGCACTATGAATTCCACACTATCCAAACTAGCTGCTCATGGTAATGGTGGAGGTTTAAGTAGAGAAGGAGTCTCCATGAATGGTGGGAGGACAAGCTTATCTTCAAGGAAGATGGTTCCAAATGACGAACAAACATGCCATAGAAGGGAGGGCAACACTCACAAGGCCAACAACCAAGTCTGGAACCATCTGGAAGGCTGGCTGTTGGAACAAATTCACCCAAACTGGATCAGTGCGGGTGTAATACTGAACTGATGCGCTGACAGCGCATCACAATAACAGTGGAGACTGTGTCAGCGCGGCTTAATACTTTCATAGGATGCGCTGGCGCATAAAATTTGACCAGCGCAGGAAACCCGTGTGCTTCCGCGCTGGCAGCGCACCAATAACACTATAAGCCGCCCATCAGCGCGGTTATTTTAATAACAGATGCGCTGATGCAGTAAACTTTGGAAAAGTGGGTCATTTGGCCAGTTTAGAGAGCATGAGCATGGTGCATTTGATTCCATGAGACATTAGGGAGACTGACAGGGAGACAGTGACAAATTACTACGTAACAGATGCCCCCTAAAGCATGAGACCCGAGAGAGTGGGAGGGGTGAAATGCTTTACAAAACTGCTGAACTGGAACACCACCAAGAAGGACCTGCATGAATGTACAACTGATATCTCGATCACATGTAGTCTAGGCATGGGCGCAGCCATCCAGAAGACATACGAAGAAGGTCTGTGGTATGGACGCAGCCACCCAGTTGAAGAGACCATAAAGATAAGAGGGTATGGTCGCAGCCATCCCAAAGACTCAGGTATGGGCGCAGCCATCCCTCAATGAGTCATGTAATAACAATCCAAAAAATTGCAGCCTGGTTTGCAACAGACAAAAACCAGGGTCTTGCGCTCCATTCCAATCCGAACAAAGTACAAGTTCAAGCATGTGAATACATGAGTTGAAGTCGAACATGCATGAACATCGTCTGATTACCAGTCGATGATGAAAACCGTTAACAGACGCGAGAGATACCACCAATAATGACAATGGTCCTCAAGGTACTTATAGGTACAATCCGCGACGTGTGAATCAATGAGCTGGTGTCGAACACCCGCAGAATCATCTGATCGGAGGCCAATGATGAAAACCTCACGTCGAACACGAAGAACCTGCCATTGAGGCATGCAGGCTCTAAGGCACCTGAAGGAAGTCTCTAGGTCACTCTCCTGGATAATGAGCTGGAGTCGATAGGAAGTAACCTTGATCGAAGGTGGGCCATAATGTTTCCCACATCATCGACACGAGACAGAGAAGGATGAAAGATTTTGTGTGAGACATCAGAGGGAGGTGGTAATCTTGCAGAGGTCAACTTCTCTTGAACATATCGGCGGCACAATAGTGGATTTGGCAGTATCTGACATCAAAGGAGCAGAGGTCATGGTGACAATGGCAATGAGCAGATGAGAGGTCAAATAGGATAACCCAAACCCACGGAGGCAAGTGTAAAACAAGATGAGAAATCCCCACCCAGACACGAATGCAGACGAGTGCCATGTTCAAGAGCGACATACTGCCGACACGACCATTATTACAGTTTCATTTTCCCCACCATTTCTGGCAGGTACCCCGGTTATTTTTGGATGACAAGCTTGACGGGGATAGCATATGCTTGGAGACAAAGTCCGATGTCATTTAAGTTTTAACGAGCCTGACAAAGGAGGAGCTCGGCGTCTTTTCCTGTTTAGAGAGTCTGAAAAGACAGCGGAAAAGGAAACTCCAGGGGGGTCCTTTTTCGTAAAGTTGTGTCTCTCGAGCCCGAAAAAGTATAAAACAATGCTCGAAAGAACCGCCCGACCATTACGATCGAGGAGTACTTTTCGTGAATAGTAGCTTCGACCCGAAAAAGTAAAAAAGCGGTCGGAAGCACGTCGTTTTAGAGCCAATAACGAGTGCGAAACGACAAACACCCGGCAATCTTTTTAAGTTACACGGTCGGAAAAAGAGCTTAAAAATGACCGCCTCCCGTTCCTTTTAACGAGCCGAAAGGAAGCTCGGCCATCTTTTCTTGATTCATGTCGGAAAAGAGCTTAAAGACGACATTTTTTGGGACCAAGTGTGCGAAAAATCGTTATGACCACGCCGGTTACTATAACCTGCACAAGAACACCACCCGCATAAACCTGTTCGATATGTGTAAAGACATAATAAAACATGCATAAAGGCATAATATAGCGACATTAGAGCTAAATCCATGGCAAAAATATGACAAAAACCCACATTGATAAGAAATTATAGCTAATTATGAATTTTTTACCATAAATAGGGGGGTAAAAGTCATTTTTTACCATTGTTACCATTTTGAGTTGTGAAGAACGTTGAGGAGCTGCAAGGTTGACGGAGCGATTTCCAGCCCGTACAGACACCATTCATCCGGCAGCTTGTTCCAGGTAGGTTCTCCTCTCCCTGCGCTTTAATTTGAGTCTTTTTGGGAGCAATTCCATGGTGGGAAGTGGCCCTTTGGGAAAATTTTTTGAGCATTGGTGCGCTCTCAGTCAGCGCGGGTTTCCCGCTCGGGTCCGCGCTGATCGATTTATATTTACACGTACCTCCTCATGGGTCAGCGCGGAAAACACGTGTGCTTCCGCGCTGACCCAAGGAAAAAGCGCCATTATCAGCACGACTGTTTTAAAAACAGTCGCGTTGGCGCCGTAAAGATTTATTTTTTAAGAAATGAACGTACAAATCTCAACGGTTGGCATCCTAATTTTTTTTCATGGTCTTGCAGGGAAGAATGTCTTTTGTTTGGCAAGAGAGAGCTCACGATGATGAGGATATAGTCGCCTATGCACTTGCCGAATGCCGAAATGCAATGCGGGCATGCGGGTTCTTGAAATTCTTCCTTACTCCGCGTCTGAGGGCGCAACCTGACTTGCTTGAGCTCTTAATCAGAGCTTGGAACCCAGTGGATGGAAAATTCACGATCTGTGGCCAGGACATTGAGTTTGATTCCACAGATATTTACTTCTTGACTGGATTGTCACGCCGGGGCCAGATGCCCATCCTGGAGGGGCAAAGACCCAGCGGTGAGACTCTGGACCAGCTGATGGCTCGAGTATGTCCAGGAGTTGCTAAAACACGGAGCAGGAAGGTTGGTATCCCGACGGTGAACAACATGCCTCTTCGCACCATACTCTTTCTGGTGACACGGGCAGCGGGCTCTTTGGCCAATCATGAGGCCTCAAAGACCCAACTACTACTAGCTCTGGAGTGCTTACAGCCTACCATTTTCAACTGGGCAGCAGCTGTGACGACTAGCATGAAGAGGCAACTGAACAACTGCCGACGCGGAGAGTCGAAGCAGTTTGCATATGGGTCGCTTCTACTTCGGCTTATGCTGGAGCGGGTGTCGGCCCTACAGCTACAGACCATGGCCGTGGATCCACCTAGAGGTCCTCGGGAGACGAGGGCCAGTCAATGGGCCCGCGTCATGCCACATGGAGGTGGAGGCCGCCCAGTGTCTTGGGGAGTGTATTTCTGAGAGTGGCTGGATCGGCAGGTTGTCATCGTAGAGGACTGGCCATATGCTGGCATGGACTTCCGCAATGATCCTGACATGCCACTGCCCACGGGAGAGCATTGGGACGATGGAGGTATGACACTTGATCTCTTTTCAATATTTTTTGATGTTTTTGATTTTTCATGTACATGTCTTGATAAATGTCACCGTGTGCAGATGTGGGACCGTGAGACCCATTGGCCTAGCCCCAACGGCATGGAGAGAGGGGAAAGGAGCTGGAGCCTTGGCCCTAGTTCCTCCAGGAGTTGACATGTCGGAGACTGTAGCTTGCAACCTCGAGGGTTTGCTGGAGGGGGTGCCAGATTACCAGGGGGTCGAGGAGGTTCCTATTGCTCATCAGATCCACACAGTGGGGGTGGCACCCAGGATGCACAGCCTTTTGAGGCGAGTGGCACGGGCAGCAGTATGCTATAGAGAGCATAACCCAGATCAGTAGTCACCTAGGTTTTACTTCCACTGATGTTTTGAGAGACATATGTCCCGAATGTACTAAGGACACCGGCTTTATTTTTTGGACATATACACTTATTTTTGAGCGCCTCAGTGCGCCACACAATATATATATATATATATATATATATATATATATATATATATACTGTTTTTGGATGGATCGTTTCACATGTGATGATGTTTTTTAATATGTTTATGCAAATTTTCAATACAAATGTGATCTATGTATCAGTTGTACAACACACGACCCATGTATTTTAATTTTTATGCAAGCTTAAAAACACATATGTAGGCACACATGCAAACTATGCTTGGAAAAGAAATTATTTACATATGCTTCTGCTTATTCCTAGATGGATTTTTTTCATGTGATGATGTGTTTTATATGCTATGTGACTGTTCGACACACGTGTGATCTGATGTATCTACTTGCATAACAAACGACCCATTGTGGAATGTATTTACGCACACACATATATTTTATTTTTACAAAAGCTTGAAAAACACACATGATAATCATGTATGCAAACTCTGCTTTGAAAATGGATTTTATTTTTGATGCAAGCTTAAAGGCACGTATATACATGCAAACTATGCTTGATGGTAAAGGAAACGGGCATGCCCCCCAGCATCGTGTCTCAATTCGAGGTACATGCCCCCCAAGCTTCAGTCCATTGAAAATGGGTTGAAGGTTGACATAACGGTTGTTGCGCTCGAATTGCACGAGCTCATGTTTCATTGTTTTAACGAGGTTGACACAGGTAAAAGAACTATCCTCGGACATAAGTTGTTTCATTATTTTAACGAGGTTGGTACATCAGCAAAACTATCCTCGACTCAGACCCAATTTCATTTTTTAGGGAGCTTGACATAGGAAAGTGAACTATGCTCTGACTAGACTGCTTCATAATGAATAGGAAGTCGGTGCTTCCAAGAGCGTGATTCCTGATGGAAGGACCACATCTTGGAAGTCAGGACCTAATGCCCCCAGGACACTATGCACAATGGTGTCCTCACTAGATACAGGCACAGGGTAAGCGGCCACGTAGTTGATCTGCGGTGGGGCAGATACAACTGGTGGATAAAAACTAGGAGGGGGCGACAACTGCGCAGGAGGCATTGGGGGACTAGCGAACGACAATTGATCGATAGTCACAATTCTTCCATCGTGTGGAAAGCAAACCACACGGAAAAGCGAAGAAATAAGTGCCCCCATGGCGTAAACATAGTCGTGACCAAGGAGAAGACTAAAGTCTAAAACACCTTGGGTAACCAAGACGTCTATATAGGCAGTTTTTCCTCCCAAAGTAATAGGGAACTTCGGGAGAACTCCTAGAGATGGACAGGCTCCTCCGTCGAAGGCCAACAGATTCTGTGTGACCGGCCCGAGCTGCGGGGAACCTAGAGCTTGCCAAGTAGTGTACGGCATAAGACTGACCGACGCAACTTCATCCAGAAGAGTGCCAGGTACTGCCTTTTCACAGAAAAGTAATGTAACCTGGAAGGGCACATGGGATGGGAGGCGACCGACGATCACGCGATTCCAATCAAAGGAAGTGACCAGACTACTTGGTGGGGGAATCGCATGATTGCCCCCAGGCGCTAAAGGGAACGAAGGAGGACCTTCAGGAGCGGCTGGGTTAGGAGAGTCATTTCGGGACTCCGGAGAATCTGAAGAGACGAGAAGAATGTGAGCATGACTCTCTTCTGAAACAGAGTGAGCGAGCGGCGGACTCGAGTAGTCACTCTTTCTTACCAATGGTTGGTTTGGAACAGGCTGGACACGGCCGGGTTCGGGAAGAGGGGCCTGGACAAGAGAAGAATGTGAACCAATCTTTTTGTCGGGAGGGAGAGGTAGATAATCTGTAACTGCAGAAAGACGTTGATATCCAACGGGAAGCTGGGTTGAGGGAGCTGAGAGGCTTTCCAAGACACTGGAGGCCTTATCCATGAGTGAACAAAGGTGAAGGGGATGATTGCCTTCACAAAGTCTACAAGGGACTCGAATCTTCCCTTTTCCCTTACTATTTCCAACTAATAAGGTAGCATTGCCGTGAGCTTCAGAGGGCGATGAGGGGTGGGCTGGATCGCGAGACCATATTTCTAAAACCCTGGAAATGCCAGGACAATCGCGAAGGAGATGGTCCTCCTTGCATAATCGACAAGGAAACTTAACCTTCCGCGGGGGGGCAGAAGATGGCCCGACTTCAGGTGTACTCGGTGGAGCAAGAGTTATACTTGTAGCCTCTCCTTTAGGAGACTTCTTCTTCTTGGTCTTCTTCTTCTTCTTCTTAGCCACCTGGTTACTCGAAATGAGGCCTTCACCAGGCGAAGTAGAAGATGAGGATGTAGAAGTAGGCGTCGAAGGGGAGAGGTCCACCTTCGGATCAACATGTTGTTGTTCAGGTGGAGGGGCTGATGGACTAACAGCCGACACGACAGGGACCAGCGAGGTTGAAAACAACCATACAGGCAACCCGACAGTTAACCCTGGAAGGGATAACGTTGCCATATAAGGGGCACCAACATTCCCAAGAGGAGGGAAATGACCAGGGTTCCCGTCAGGAGGGGAACTCGGGTTGGTGAACCCCGGAAAAGTTGCCATGGCAAACGAAAAGAAACCTACTCAAGCTAACGTACACGCGATCTAACCAGGCAATGTTATCGTTGCCGAATAAATTTTTAAGACATGGGAACTGAACTTGACCTTTTCATGTTTCAAGAGTCGAGAAAAGGACGAAAAGATGACTCTAGTCTCCTTCGAATGTTTAATGAGCACGAAGTGACAAGAAGCTCACTGGCACCTTTTCGTTTAGGGAGTCCGAAAAGGATCAAAAGTGACTGCTCTGGAGATTCTAGGCAAAGGGTTTACTAAGCAATCCGTAAAACTGCTTATACACCTTGGCAATTGTATGAGAACCAAGGACTTTCTGTACTGCAGTCAATCTTCCCGAATGTTGTGTTCGGTGCGTTACGGCTCGCAGGGCGGCAGACTCGGCTTCCTATGGATCAAGGTCGATAACCTAGTGGGGTCTCCCCTATATACGCGACGGTACGTGGGAGCTCAAATCCGTGCTAGACCACTATCGAGTCACAAGAGGAGGAATCACCCAACTGTAATGTGAAACAACAGTGACTAGGTTTAACGACACCGGAGCACGTCTCTAGCCTAGACCTCTACAATATGAGCGTTAAGTTCCAATGCGTTTTTAGATTTATTCAGTTTATTTTATGGTTGATCTTGAATTAAGTTTCGGTTTCAGGCCTTATCGTATGATCTCTCACAATTACCTAGATGCAAACTACATGCCAAAGAATACCATTTTGTTCGATGAATTCTAACTATGAGAAGGTTAAGAGATTTCAATCAAACAAAACGAACTCAAACAATCAAACAATCTAATGCAACTAATGACAAAGAAATAAAAAATTTTCTTTTGAGAACACAAATCAGAGATGCTCTTCTTTTCATTAACTATTGAATGCAAAAGATGCTAGTTTGATTTCTCTTTCAATGGCACTATGCACTTTAAAATGAATTTTGAGAGACAGCAACACTGAGCAAAAAGAATTAAAATCACTCAATGAAAAGCACAACAAGCGTGAAAAGAGCTGATTGAACCCTAGCAACTGTGATCTGTGCCTGGGTAGTGAAACAATCGAAGGATCGGTTCAACAACAATCACCTCAACCAATCAAGCAAAGAAGGCAAAAAGAGGAAGGTTTCCGCAGTAACAAAGGCAAGCAGCAGCGAACTTTTGCGAACAAGTGAACAAGCGGGCAAAACAAGGTCAGTCCAATGGAAACTGGATGATGGCACTAGGTCATGAGACACAAAAACGAAATTAGTCCTACAAGACTTTGCAAGCAAGTGTGTAACAATTCAAACAATAAATATCAAGTCATAAACCAAGTAGAAAAAGCCGGAGATAGTCAAACCAACAGGCTCAGGAGGCAAAATTGAAACAAATTCAATTTTACAAGATCAGCGCGGGTAGCGCTCAGCAACTGTGTGCTAACAAGAGGTCACGCATAGCATCTTGGTGCTGTCAGCGCGGAAGGACACGACTTAAGCGCACTGGTTCGATTTCAGAACCGTCGCGACTGTTTTACGTACAAGCGTGATGACAACAGGTTTAAAGAAACAGCTATGCGCTGTCAGAGCAACTGTTTTGATATAAACCGCGCTGAGGCTAAAAAAGAGGAAAAATCAAGCCAAAAAACTCCCAAACCAAGGCCAGAACTCTTTAAAAAATTAAGACACTTCCCAGATTGAACCAGGAGGACTAAAAGCAGAGAACTAATCCCCAATTTCAAAAAGAGAGAACAATCAAATTCAAACACAAAGATGGACAAAAGAGACAAAAGGCCAGCTCCCCAGCGGAGTCACCAAATTGTTGGAGAGGTAAATCCCCTCTACGGATAGAGGTGATCCCTACTAGCCCAGAATGGGTCTAGCAACAATCAATCAATGCTACTGTGCAAGTTCCTAATTGCAATTAAAAGAGAGGAAAAGAACACCTACTTGGGTTCCAACGCTATTGTTTGATGAAGAGATGCCGCTCTCGCTCCCTCGCTCTGGCCGGTCACGATCTTCCACAATCTCCGCGAATAGATACCTGCACACACGAAGAGACAGACAAACACAAGCGTGAAATCTAATAAAAGCAATTATACATCAGTCAGAAAGGATGTAATTCACATTAACCGTTACGAAGACAAATGAGAACGGAACCATAACAGTAGTCATCTATTATTAAATCAATAACAGAGAAAGGTACAACCAATGTTCTGATGCCGAGTCCTTCTCTTGAGGGTCCAACCCGCAAGTCTCTCAAGCATTCACCCTTGGAGGTAGATTCTCCCAACACAAAGCTCTCTCTCACACAAGCAATACTCACAACCTTCCTTGAGCTTCCTCTAACAAAACCACACTTGTCACACCAACTACCTACTAACAAGCAGCAATCCAAGCACTATGAATTCCACACTATCCAAACTAGCTGCTCATGGTAATGGTGGGAGGACAAGCTTATCTTCAAGGAAGGTGGTTCCAAATGACGAACAGACATGCCATAGAAGGGAGGGCGACACTCACAAGGCCAACAACCAAGTCTGGAACCATCTGGAAGGCTGGCTGTTGGAACAAATTCGCCCAAACTGGATCAGCGCGGGTGTAATACTGAACTGACGCGCTGACAACGCATCACAATAACAGTGGAGACTGTGTCAGCGCGGCTTAATAATTTCATAGGATGTGCTGGCGCATAAAATTCGACCAGCGGGGGAAACCTGTGTGCTTCCGCGCTGGGAGCGCACCAATAACACTATAAGTCGCCCGTTAGCGTAGTTATTTTACTAACAGACGCGTTGATGCAGTAAACTTTTGAAAAGTGGGTCATTTGGCCAGTTTAGAGAGCATGAGCATGGTGCATTTGATTCCATGAGACATTAGGGAGACTGACAGGGAGACAGTGACAAATTACTGCGTAACACCCACACTACGTTCATTCCGGGGTATGGACCCATAAAAGGTTGAGCATATTGAGGACCATAACTGGGTAGAGGGTAGGGTTGATAATTCAAAGGTACATTTCCAGCTCCTTGGACAAATGATTGACCTGAAGGTGGTTGGAAACCTTGGTTTGGGTACTGACCTTGAGGTCAATAACCTTGAGGCATGTACTAAAACTGGAGTTGACCTTGAGGTACATATTGATACTAGGGTTGACCCTGAGGTACGTATTGAGTCTGGGGTTGACCTTGAGGAATGTACTATCTCGAAGGTATGTACTGTTATTGAGCTTGCCCCCTAGGCAGTAACTGGGTACCTTAAGGTTGCCCCCCAGGTGATAATTGAGTACCTTGAGGTTGCCCCCCAGGCGGTAACTGACTACGTTGAGGTTGCAGATTTGGAATGGTACCTGACATCATAAGAATATCTTCTACACTCAACGGTTTAGTTCCGTTATTACCAGTTGATAACCCATGTTCAATAGGTTGAGGAGATGCTCCTGAAAAAGTACCAGTGAGTGACTGATACCCAGAAGGAACAAAAGGACCACCATACAAAAATGTTTCCGGAGATTGAGAAAACATGATTGTCTCAACATATTCAAAGGAGGATAATAACCTCTAGGTGTTGGATGAAAGGGAATGCAAGGTGGAGAAAAACTTAGACCCGGGTTTTCTAAAAATTTGGTTAATGAAAGATACCAAGCATCCCTCCTAGGTGGATTGTAAAAGATCGATTCACGCTCCCTAAGTTCTATAGTTGGTTGATTTTCAGGGATAGATATACCTTCTTCTGGAGTAATGAGTTATTCAATAGCAATAAGTCCAGAAGGAAGATTTTGGGTAATGATCCTTCCTACCCTAGGTGAACCAGGACCACTGGAAGTTGGACAAGCAAATCCTGACGATGGAGTAGTAGCAGTTCAATTTCAGGTTCAGAAATTTCAGGTTCTTCAGCTAATTCACTAGTAGAGGAAACTCTACTAGTAACTTCGGAAAATGAAATTGGTTCGGAAATATATTCTGTTGCTTGAACTTGATAATAAGGATGAAAAACTAAAGAAAATTCTCCTTCTTCCGATGACCCAACTCTACTATCACTAGGAGCTACAAGAGCTCATACCCCTTCAAGTTGGCTTGGTGAATACTCAGGAGGTTACCCCCCAAGTCTACGGGACTGTCTCGGTAATTCATCCACGATTAAAAATTTTAATTACTTCACACGCAAACAAAGAAAAATCTCAATAAAACCACCTAAAGTCTCTAAAGAACCAAACAATTTGAATCACACACCAAAAGAATCTAGGAGTTCAAACCACACACAAATAGTAACTTTCCGTACTGAAAACACTAGTTGGTGATGAAATCCAACATCGCAGAATTCAATACAGAAATGGCGGTTGGAACAGTTACCCCGACAACCTACTTAATGAAAGAGACTGGCACAAACTTTCTTCACTAAATCGTCTCGAGTGAAGAGAACCCCCCAGAGATTCCAAGTGAGTCTAGTCGACATCTGCTCCAGGTACAGTGGGATCTTCCCTCCACCGTCACCTTAGGAAAGAATCCTATAGATTATGGTCACTATGGTTACCAACAGAAAAAAATATACCTGGGGGAATAGTCTGTGATCCGATACATACGCAAGGGCAGAGTAACAAAGCTCAATCCCCTTGAAGGCTCCTTGACATAATCCAAGGTTTACCAACAAGTGACCCCAGGCTCCTCGACAATGGTTAATCCGAGGTCTACCGTTTTTAATATGTGTATATCTTCTATCGTTCCCAATGAGGAAGGATTGATTACCCCACTGGTTTGGATATGATCTCGTGCTTGACTCCTTTAAGAGGAGTTTCCCAGAGCATAGATGTAACAATTGGAATTTATCTCCTATCGTAAGATATAGCTACTTGTTTGTTTAACTATCTTGGAGAGTTAATTACTCCCTATTCCAAGATACTAGCCTAAGCTATGTTGGTGATAAAGAGCCCTAGAAATAAAAAAAAATTGCTAGATAAATTTTACTTTAAGCATTATTTTTATTGGTTGTTTCTTAAGTCAAAAGGTGTGGAGATGAAACTTTATGGTGTGAAGACTCGACTCCAAAACACTAAAAATGCACCTAAGATGATAAACAATCCTTTTTCTTCAATGAATGTCTAGCTAAAGAAAGAGTTAAGAATGCAATTGCTTGAAAAACAAATCTTTCCTTAACAAATAAATGAAAAGAATTTTTTTTTTTTGTCTTTTTCAATAAACTCAAAAGCGATACTACTAATTATGCTCAGAAAAAATATCCCTTTCTTTTCAACACTAAAAAACAACAAAAAACAATTTTTTTCAAAAGAGATTCTAAAATTTCTAGAAAACACTCAAAACTATGAAAAATCTAATCTTGAGATCTATAAATTCTAAAAATCTAATTGAAGCAAAAGCTTACAAAATTTCTTTTCTAGGACGTTTTACTTAGTTATTCAGCAAACTAAGGACTAATTCGTTCAGAATAACAAATTAAACAAAAAACACCCATCTTATGCTTTATTTTTTAAAAATGAAATTCAAAACTTTCAAAACAAGTTCTTTGAAAGCTTTGGAAAGAGAAAACGAGATATATTTCTCACCAAAGGAAGATTTCACAAATTGGTTAGACTCATTAAGAAGACCACAAAGACCAGGGTAATCTGAGGTTTCGTAGGCTTCTAAACTTTGAGTTACTACAAAAGACCAAACGAAAATCAAACCAGGCACACAAAACTTCTAGAAAATCACCTAAACCAAATGCCAACCAATGGAACTCACCTACAAGAAGTTTCTGACAAGAACATGCTGATCTGGGGCAGAGGCTAAAAAAGATAAACAAATCCTAAGCTTAACTAGATGAAAATATTTAGGTTGTTTTCACAAATTTGATAGGGTTCTACAGGCCTTCGATATAACCAGGTGCGGGTCTGTCTGTGTAGTAAAGCCAAACAGTGCGGGATGTCGCACTTGTGTTACAAACAGAACGTGTGGTCCTCTTTCAAACACACATCAAGCCAAAAACCAGAAACAAAGAAAAATTT